>JAFMSR010000007.1:34517380-34551954 GCA_022818135.1 Saxidomus purpurata
GACTGTAGTGCACCAATCTGGAAAAATAACTTTTGTAATATATGAAATACCCAGGTGGGGGCTTGTATAACCGAATCTTAATAAGAATTTTCGCGTAGCGAAGAAACTATTTCTTCAAAGTTTATCCTCATTGCTCCTTATCACAGAATTAAAAAATACACTTACCAAATTCAGTACATTCCATATCCAATAAACGAAGTCTTGATACATCTTACTGAAATAATGTTTAATTTAGCTGCAACACTAAACACGCGTATTCTGTCACAATCTTTCCTTACTATAACCACTTTAGCCGTCAACAGTAGATTTCACGAGTTTCACGTGAATATAGATTACAGGTGTCGGTTTGAGATAAATATATTTCATTAAAAATAGAAGAAAGATAACATATTCGGATCATTTTTTTCTTTCTGGTATCGACTCGCCCACTTTTATAAGAATACAAAAATCCAGCCGTACCTTTTTGTTTTCTTTAATTATGTAGTAACTGTATAGTATTTATTGGTATACGTATACCATATAATTATGACATAAAATAAATGATCTGTTTATTTTTCTTACTTTTCAATCTTTTGTGACTAAGTTTTCTATATTGATAGCCGTTTTCCATTTATTCATTGCTTACTTTTGTATGTATATGTATGTATGTTGTGCTGATGCAGCCCATAGTTTGTGGACTCATAGCTTTGTATGTAAATAAACTTTGAAACTTTGAAACTAATGCCAATTTTGAAAGCGACTTATCCAAAGCCTGACAATTTTAACCGCCAGAGACCTCCCCCTTTAGTGATCACGTGATCAAGACAATTAGATGTTAAATGTAACAAATCCTATCTTCTGGTCAAAAGTTTGGTCAAGTATCTATCGAAGTTTTTCTTCTGTAAAATCCAAAAACTTACAGTTTCAATTTCTTCATAATACGTTATTTACTGAGGATAGATTGGTTTATTTAGGGCTATCTAATGGCCTATGTACAGTTTGTAAAAGTCAGCGCGAAACTCTACATCATCTCTTTTTTGGTTGTTGTAAAATTCAACCACTAATACAAAGTGCCCACTCAATAATCAATAACGTTATTTTAGAATATAGCAGTAATACGCGCATTGAGCTAAATTACGAATACAAAGTCCTTGATGTATGTGACTTAAACTTGTCTAGTATAATAAATACCGTAATATTTGCAACTGGAGCATATGGAAATTTCGCAACAAATGTAAATACTCAGGACAGGAACAAAACGTACTTCAATTTGTATATTTATTAAAAAAAATTGAAGATTCAACTCAAGTACAGCAAAGCATCATTATACTTTCCGAAAATCGCAGATGTATCAGCAATGGCGTCTATTTTAATATGAACTTCCGTATATCCGTCCGTGCTACCTTAAAATTTCGTTTCTCTTAAGGTTAAGCACTTCTGTGTGGCGAATTTTATATGGCAATTAAGTGAAATGTTCAATGTAAATTTCTATGTTCATTGTAAGTTTTGAGGATTACAAATTAATTGTTAACTGTATGTAACTGAAATTGTTTCTGACAAATTCTTACTTAAAGCGAAAGACTGTAAATTGTAAGCAATCTTGCAATCTTTATATTCTAAACTGTTTATTATATGAATAATTTTATTGTTTTTGTAAGGCTGTTAGGGGATGCACCCCGACCCCTATCATGCCATCTATGGGGCAAATAAAAGGGGTTACCCCAATTATGGGGGCCTCAAGAAAAAAAATTAAAAAAAATTAGATGTTTTTAATAAGTTCCTATAGATTTCTATGTAAAATTCCTGATCGATTTCATATAGCTTTCTGATGGAAGCTGATAATATCTCTAAGAAGGAAATACATTGACTTGTTTTTGTAGAGACTTTTTAGCTCATCTGGCACAAAGTGCTAGAGTGAGCTATTAGGATCGCATTCCATCCGGCATTCCTTCAAATGATATTTCCTTTGAAACCACTAGGCCAATGTTGATGAAACTTTGCAGGGATGTTCCTTGCATAAAACTCTATCAAAGTTGTTCAAAGAATTCCATTCAATGCAGAACTCTGGTTGCTATGGCAACAAATAGGAAACACTTGAAGAAATCTTCTTCTCTAAAACCACAAGGCCTAGAGCTTAGTTATTTAGCATGTGGCATTGTCTAGTTGATCTCTACAAAGATTGTTCAAATTATGAGCGCCTGGTCAAAATTAAAGGTCCCATTGATTGAAAAATTTTCTTTTTATCATTTGAATATTATTCGTCAGCAAATGCAAATTTGACAATTTTTAACGAAAAATACTGAGTGGTTACCTGTCCGTAAGTCCATAAAGTTCTTAAAAAACACACCTGTACGGAAGGAACGATAATATTTCCGGAAACCTACGAGCGGCAGTTTCGGAATCGCTAGCCTGGAGTGACGTCATTTGCAGTACAATCGTGTCCGATAACAGGTACTCTAACAACAACGAAAGCGATAATTTCATCTTATAAGGCATCTTCAGAGAGTAGAGATGAAGATATTTTGAGCCCGTAACGTATAGAACGAAGTCCGTGTAATGTTATAAAATTATTTGATTAAAGTATAAAAATACAGCAGTTATGTCGAGTTTTTTTTTATATGCAAATGACACCAACTTCTGTTTCTGTTTGTTTCTATCAAAATGAAATCTTTGTGTCATTCTTAAATGTGTAAGAAAAGTACCATGCAAATGTATCGAAACGATCTAAATGTACGCATGCACGTGAGTTACAAACTATACAAATATGGACGATATTATATTTCCATTGATGATGAAAATGAGAACACAAATGCTCGATCTAATTACCACAGTGTCCTAGCGTACAGTAAGCCGAAACGGAAGTTGCTGATCTGTACGCTGATGATCAGTTAGTTGTTGGCATAAATTGAGGCCACCACGGTCTAGATTTTGTATTGAAAGTTTATTTAAATCGTCTTTTTTGAAGGAGATATTTTTGGGGTAAGTGTACCAGTTATTTCTATTTCTATTGTGATTATCTTTGCTTCAAGTAAGGTGTAGTATAGTTGCAATCGGCATTCGTTCTCAGTTTGATCACTGTCAAATTGACGAAACGGCCAGAAAAAATTGACTTTGTGTTCGCATATTTCATTGTGTATATAGTTTCTGGTCTATTATTGTACCGGGTGGAAGAAAAAAATATTTTTCTGACTCGTAAACTTCTTTGAATCTAGATTGAATGACTTGATGCAGAAAAAAATAACTGTTTTGTTTCCATCACTGAAAGTGACCCCACTGCACGTTTAGTTGCAACATTTCAATATAAGACTGTACGACTAGTTTCAAAACATTAACATTCAAAATTCTTATGAATAGAACCAAATCATATGTTCGATTTACTAGCAACGAGTTTACATGCCAAACTACGCATTCATTGGTCACATTGATTGGCTACATATGCCATTATTAGTGTTATAAATATCTTTAAAGATCTGTGTTTTGTCAAAATATTTATAGATTTCATTAATGTTCTGTCATTATTTTCACGTTTCGAAAAACCGCTATTGCAGTTGTTCTCCGCTTCAAGTAATTTTTCATGTATATCTGGCCTGTTCAAGACAATTTGATATGTGTCCGGGTTTGTAATGCATACTTACTATAGATGAACATAGACATCAATACAATCTCGTACCGTCAGTCAGTAAGAGTTCCAAGAGAAAAATGAGCTGAATGTAGATTAAACGCATGTTTTTATTTTAATTAAATTTGCACTGTTTTCCTGGGATATAAATAATGGTTTCCTGAAATGTGTTTTCTTAAATTTTACAGGTGTGTTCCATACATTCTGTGGATGGGCAACCAACTAAGGACACCCGAATGACATCTTTACTTATGTTTACTCTACAAAGGATCCAAACTAACGCCAATGCAGACTGAAAATTGTGACTTTTCCAAATTGCAATGGGAGAATGATAAAACATTTATTGCTTCACCACTGCAAAAATGACCAGTGTATTGCAGGTTGATGCAAACTGTTTTACAGAATTGTGAAATAATCAAATTGAGGCAGTAATGGTCGATAAGTGTACACATACAATTGACTAAGTTGCACTTGATCACTGTTATTTCTATAGTAGATACACCGGAACTCAGCTTTCTGTCAAAGAATTCAGCGCAGACAGCATTACAAACGATACTGACTTTATACTGGACGGTAATACACAGGACTTAGCTTTTCTGTCTTCATTACACCGATTTCTACTCTCTCTCTAAGTTTTGCAATATAAACTGAATGTGAAAGGCCAGATTCTGTTGGTAGTAACCAGACGTCATTTATGGATATGGGACGGCGGTTTTTCATTTAAAAACCTTTGGACTTTTGTGTACATGTACATACTGTCAATGTGTTGCAATTATGATTATGGCCATGTTAAATTGTTAAGGCAGTGTACAGTATTCATACGATAGGATAGGATAGGATAGGATAGGATAGGATAGGAAGAACAAAACCACCTGCCGATATAAAACTTGATATTATTTTATTTTTATGCTCTGAATTAACCACCACTCATTCTTCACTGATTCAAAATTACTCTGTTTGTACATGTAAAAAGAGCGATTAAAATCCATTAAAAATTCAATAAAGTATGATGAAGCAAATATGCAGTGACACGACAAATTTAACTTTTTCTACAATTTGAGTGTTTCTATTGATTTCTGATTCAATGCTGAACACTTTCAATGAAAATAGCATACATGTATTAAACAGGATGCATGCAACTTTGTAAAAATTACAAAAGAAATATTAAACAGTTATAGAAAATTTAGAACAATAAA
Organism: Saxidomus purpurata; assembly: GCA_022818135.1. Classification (NCBI taxonomy): domain Eukaryota; kingdom Metazoa; phylum Mollusca; class Bivalvia; order Venerida; family Veneridae; genus Saxidomus; species Saxidomus purpurata. Next base: position 34,522,175 of record JAFMSR010000007.1, read on the forward strand.
TTCTTATATTCTCATTGTGTTCCTTGTTTGGTAACAATATGACTGTAACTTTTCTAGAATGTGTTGGGTAGTTTCAAGATCCAACCTCTATATTAAAGACCTGAATACTGTAGCGGGGAATACATTTTGCTGACAACATATTTATAATCATACATTATAAGTTACCCTAGCTACCCTTAAGCTTATATAGCACATCGAATTTGATATGTCTTGCATGAATTAGTTACAATATTTTTCAGGATACTGTTTAGGATGTGCATTTCATTTTGTCACAGTTTTGCATTAACTTGTCACTCCATATTGATGCATCATTATTATGAATTTTGTCTCTGGAATTTTATATCTATAACCATATTATGATTCAGCAACTTCGCAGTTCCTTCCCGCATGTCACTTCTTTGCCGGTACATAATGCTCGTCCAACACCATGACATTGTGTGCTTGCAGGTTATATGATGACGGATATATGATTGCAGCTTCGTCCGTTTCATGATGGACTTGTACAATGTCCTGTTTTACTATCAATTGCTTAAATGCCAATTCATGCTAAGTAGTCTGTTCTTTGGAAACCTGGTTGGCTTGCATAATGTATGCCAATCATACAACGAAGGAAAAGGTCACTCATTCATCCGTTTCAACATAATTGTAACCATACATTAATCTGAATGCCAGGATATGTTAATTTCGACCAATTGATGGGTAGTCCACATGGTCCTCATATGTCAATTTCGACCGATTGTCATTCTTTACCAATATAACATCTTCTGGGGGCAAACCTAAAAAGACACAAATGAAATTGTAAGCAATCATATAAAATCTATCTACTTTTTGCTGTTAATAAGAATAAAACTCAGAGAAAATATTGGCTGATCAGTTTTAGGTCCAGCCATTCCTGCCAATATGGTGCCTGTCAATTATTGATTCACAAAAGGTACAAAGTAAAGACGTATCTAATGATTCGAAAAGTATAGTTCAATTAGTCCTGTACCACTAGGATTTTTGAGCTCTTTTGTCGACACAAAATATCAGCATGTCTAACACTAACATTGATTGATTTTCAAAACGGCTTTTATTGTTCAAAGCTGGGTCCTAATGTAAAATTATATTAGGACCCAGTTCAAAACTAGTATTTCATGTTTCATCTGTAGTAAGGATGCAAATACGGACCCGGGCATACATTAAATCGTCTTGAACAGGCCCGATCTACATGAAATATTACTTGACGTGGAAATAAATGCAACTACGTGGAAACCATAGCAGAAATAACATTAATTTCTACTTGTTATCGTTCATTAATGATATTATCAAACACTAAATGTATCAGAAATATTATATTATTTCGACAACTAAGCGTACAGATGTTTTTATTTTTCTGTACAACTTGCAATTAAGCGTACAGTCTGGTCACTTTCGGTGACGGAACAAAACAGTTATTTTTTCTGCATCAAGTCATTCAATCTCGATTCAAGGAAGTCTACGAGTCAGAAAAATACTTTTTTCTTCCACGCCGGCACAACTATAGACCAGAAACTATATACACAATGAAATATGCGAACACAAAGTCAATTTTTTCTGGCCGTTTCGTCAATTTGACAGTGATCAAACTGAGAACGAAGGCCGATTGCAACTATACTACACCTTACTTGAAGCAAAGATGATCACAATAGAAGTATAAATAACTGGTACACTTACCCCAAAAATATCTCCTTCAAAAAAGACGATTTAAATAAACTTTCAATACAAAATCTAGACCGTGGTGGCCTCAATTTGTGCCAACAACTAACTGATCATCAGCGTACAGATCAGCAACTTCCGTTTCGGCTTACTGTACGCTAGGACACTGTGATTACAATATCTAAAATGATGAGCTTGATTTTCCATGACACGTTTTCTTGTGGGTAGTATAAAGAATTAGATTTACAATTGAATTAAGAATGTAAATCAAAATAGGTTACACGATTTTGTTGGTTAAAAACAATTCTGACGCAAATCTATTTGAAAACTCTTTATAATTAAAATCGCGATATCTACCTAAATACGTGTCAAATTTCACTTTAAGAAAAATATTTCATTCGAGTACATAAAATGTGTCATCGGCAACCAAAAAGATATACTTTCTGAACATTTATAGGGTTGCTGGAAACTTTCTTTTGCTGAATTGCTTTTTATCAAGTTGTATATAGCTCTATTTATGTTTTTCAAGATTGAAACTTGAAAACAAATACAATGGTTTCATAATTTTAATTGGGCACTTTACATGTTAATAAACTATATTGTTGTTGTTTTTGTTGTGTAATTATCAAATAAAATTGACCAGTGTGCAATATGCATTAATGTGTGACCAGTTAGATTGCTGGCAGGGGGGGCGCCAATTAACAACAAATCATATTGCATCCTTTGTTGTGACTTATGCCCTTGGACTAGATTAACTGTAATTCCTTCAATGTGCAAAATAGACGAGTTTGATGAAATCAACTCGAAAAACTATAAAGTATTAAAACAAGCAAGGAAATAGGTTTTCTTGCGAAAATCTGGTGGAATTTGTATTTTTGTCAAAAATATTCTGTATGAACATGTGGAAATAATCCAGTCGGACTCTGATTATATTTTGTGGCTAAAAGTTAAGGAAAATGTTTTTATGCCTGATAATGATTTGATTATTGGTGTAATGTATATTCCACCGGAGTCTTCGAAATACTTTAACGAAGATGAATTGTTAATTTTTGAAAACGAAATTGTTGACATGTGCAATCTAAATGCAAACATTTTGTTAACTGGTGATGCTAATGCCCATACAGCTGCACTTGACGATTTTACAGAATCTGATGATTTTTTAATTAAGTATTTTGACTTTGATGATGAAATTGCAAATTTTTTCAATCAACCTGAAACCTTAAGTAAGCTTGATATGAGTATATTACGTTCTTCTCGTGACTCAAAAATAAATACAATAGGTCGCAAATTGATTGACATTTGTAAAAACAATAATTTATTCATACTGAATGGCCGCTTTGGCCAGGATAAAAATATTGGCGACTTTACTTTTAAAAACATATCTGTACTTGACTATTCAATATCGTCTGCAAATTTGAAAAGCTTGATCGAATTTAGTATTAGTGAAGTTGATTGTATTTTTTCAGACGGTCATTCCCTACTTTCATTACAACTATTTTACGATGTTGCTTACGAAGTTAACAATCCAATAGAGAGCCATGTTAGTAGTTCGATACCCAGGTGGCAAAATAAGAAAACAAGCGATTTTGTACAAAATATTAACCTCAACAAGGTGGAAAGTGTTGATACTTTACTAAATAATTTTATGTCAGATTCTGTTGACCCAAAAGCTGATCTAAACAATATTGTAACGTGTATTGTAAATATTTTTGACGACTCGGCAAAAATCACTTTTCCGACATCCCGACCGTCAAATAAACATTACAATCTAAATTCTCATAGTAGTACTAGCAAAGGCACCAAAAATAAACCCTGGTACGGGCCAAGGTGTCGTAACAAGCGAATTGTTTACAATCGTGCGCGTACTAAGCAGTTTAAATTGAATAAAACCGAGCACAATAGATGTTTACTCAACCGTGCCAGTAAGGCATACTATGAAGTTTTACTTAAATAAACACAATTTTATCAATGAATCAAAGCTAAGGCAAATGCAAAAGTCGGATCCAAAGCTGTATTGGAAATTTCTCAATAGTCTTTCCTCGAATAGTAATGCAAAAACGCCTACAATGGAGGAGTTTTACGATTATTTTAAAACTGCAAATTCAGAGCATAACATAAACAACGCTTTTCAGCCTGATTATACAAATATATCGAATAATGATAATATATTAAATCAACCATTTACCGCTTCAGAAATATTAAAAATTATTAATAAATGTAAAAGCGGTAAAGCGGCAAGTAATTCCGATAAAATTACGAACGAATATATTAAATCAACGAAAGATATTATGGTACCAATCTATATAAAACTCTTCAATTTGATACTCGATACAGGTATTATACCCAGTACCTGGTCTGAGGGCTACATCATACCTATCTATAAAGGAAAAGGTTCTGCTACATTGCCAGAAAACTACAGACCAATCACAATCCTCAGCTGTTTAGGGAAACTTTTTACTGGTGTTTTAAACGAGAGGCTGACTAAATTTGTAGATACGTATGGTATTATACATGAAAATCAAGCGGGGTTCAGAAAAAACTACTCCACAGTAGACCATATTTTTACATTTAACTTCTTAGTAAATTTATTGCAAATGCAAAAACGTAAACTATTTGTTGCGTATGTGGACTTTTCTCGCGCGTTCGACAACTTACCAAGGGCACATTTATTTCAGAAATTAATTGGATACGGTATCGAAGGAAAATTCCTCAGAGTTGTACGTAATATGTACGATAACATACAGTCTTGTATCCAGTCAAACGGAAAATTCTCCCCCTTGTTCGCGTGCGAATGTGGAGTTCGTCAGGGAGAAAATTTGTCTCCACTTTTATTTTCCCTGTTTTTAAATGATTTATTAGACTTTTTGGAATCTAAAGATAATAACGGAATCCGTTTGGAGTACTTATCAGACGAAATTGTTCGGATTCTAAGCATATTCGTTCTCCTCTTTGCAGACGACACTGTACTAATCGCCAGTAGCCCTGTCGAATTTCAAAAATGTCTGAACGATTTCAACACGTATTGTCAAATGTGGGAACTTAAAATAAATGTCGAAAAGACAAAAATCATGATATTTGGTTCCAATAAACGCGGCACGCGTAATATGTCCTTTACGTTAAATGGAATGAATATAGAAATCGTTGACAAATACAAATACTTGGGTGTGGTATTAACCCAAATGGTAAATATAATAAAGCTAAAGCGCATTTAATTGCACAAGCCAAAAAGGCAATGCATCTTTTATACAAACGTATTTACAATCTAAATCTACCATTAGATCTTCAGTTAAAATTATTTGGCAACACTATAGTACCAATTCTGACTTTTTCATGTGAAGTTTGGGGAATAGAAAGTAACAGCGACATAGAAAAGGTGCATATTGAATTTCTACGTAAAATCACAAATTCGCGCAAGAACACACCTGCTTACATGTTGTATGGCGAACTAGGCCGATACCCGTTAGATGTTTTAATTCGTACAAAAATTACCAAGTATTGGAATAATTTAGTAACAAGCGATTGTAATAAGTACTCTAATATTGTGTATAAAATTATATTAAATAGTACACGCAGCTTTAAATGGCTTAACTATGTCAGAAGCATATTCGATTCAACTGGTAACAGTGGTATATTTTTAAATCAAAAAACACTAATTTTTAAAATGCAATAGCATACACTTACTTATAAAACAAACATTGATTGACCAGTTCCTTTCTGGATGGCAAGGACAAATGCAAGTCTCTAATAAAGGAAAACTATATGCCCTTTTCAAAGAATACCATGCTTTCGAAGACTATTTAACATTATTACCTAAGCATATGTACTTACCGATCTTCAAGTATCGTTCAGCAAATCATAAATTGCCTGTAGAAAGGGGCCGCTGGTCTAATACCCCATACAACGAAAGGAAATGTTCCTTGTGCTTAAGAGAATTAGGCGATGAAATTCACTATCTGCTAATCTGTAAACATTTCAGCGCACAAAGGAAGCAGCTAATCCCAGCACAATCTTACAAACATCCAAATGTTATAAAATACAGTCAGCTAATGAATAACAAAGACCCCAAAATTCTAAAAAATCTTAGTATTTTTATATCCTATATTATGAGACGCGTTCAATAAACACAAATTTACATATATTCCGTTGTTAATTCCGTAACATTTTATGTCAAACACTGTTTAACACTTTCAAAATTATAACACCACGAGCTTAGATAACCATTCATGATATCGCAATTCTCCCAACATTGCACACTTTTTTCGTGCAATTCTTTTTCTCTCTAAACAATAACAATTTTACCAGTCAATGACATTCCTTGCTTACTCGCGTGAATCTTACAATAATCATATAAATTTCTAATTTTTAGTGGACATTTATTATCACTGTCCCGGAACCTACCTTTGTAATTGACATGCATATACTTTATTACAGTATTGAATTTAATATACATTTTGTATCTAAATTGTGAACTATATACTTTTTTGTTACCCATATGCACGCTTAAACATACAAAAAATTCTGTAATGTCTGTTGTTACACATGTAGCCTGACAAAATAAAGGATATTGTATTGTATTGTATTGGTTATTTTAAGTCACACTATACTACTTGCACTTTCGTTTTTGGCAAGGATTACTACAATAATTGCTTGACAGCTTTAGATATTTTGCTGATGTATGTATAGATTGTAAAAATGACACATGGTGATACGGATGTAATTCACTAAACGGTTGCTCAAGGCAGGACATATACATTTTTATACACATGTTTATTTATTAAATTTTGTTTATTTGTAAAATATATATGTGTAGCATTTATTAGCATATGCCATTTTCTTCATATTTACTCTTGCTGTTATTAGCGCATGCTGTATATAGTCTATTGCAGACGATGAACTGTATATGTTCAAGTCTTATGTAAATAAAATTCTGTTCTGTTCTGTTCTGATATCCGTAATTGCAACGAAAAGTACTGGAAAGTGTGATTCGTTCACGGAAAGCGATATATTCGGCGTAATCGCTGAATTTTAATATACATACAGTAAAGTCAAAATCGAGTTAATTTGTCCGTATGTTGCACTAAAAATTGTTTTATTTCTTCTTCAAATGTGCATGACATTGTTCAGATCATCAAATATAAATGATTTATTTTTAATGTTATTTATTAACTATTAAAGCCATTTGTGAAATGCAGGCCTCTATCAGACAATATGAGATAAATTAAATAAATGAAAACAGGTGAAAGACATACAGAAAGCTTTATTTTTCTTCCATATGATAATGAGGACTTCTATAAGAATAAACGATGTTTTTAATAAATTTTAAAGAGAACGTATTACAAATACTTCGGGAGAATTCCATAACTGTGTTTCTGTATGGGCTGATGTTAAACGTATAACAAAGCCCAGAAATAATCAAAATTGTTTATCAGTGTGTGATAACTTTCTGAATATTTAAAAAGTAACAGAGTTGTATAATAACTCCACGGTACTGGACCTCTGGTGGAACATTCATATGAATGGCCATATTATTAAAATTAGACAATCAAGGCAGCCAATAATAAAAAAGATTTCCATCCCAATTTTACTGATGCCCTTTTCTGATTGGTTACTTATGTAAAACCTGCGGGTATGCACCGCCTAAGGGCGGAGTCAACATTTTGACTTTCAGTAATATATGACACCTCCAGTGTACTTTACTGCAGCAATGCTTTTTAATTTACTAACATTGATCAGTTATAATTGGACATGATTAGGGACGCGCGGCGTTCATAATATACACATCACTCAGAGCTGGGGTCAAAAGATTATTTTATATTTTTGCGTTTCATAATCGACTATTTGCTTTTGAATAGCAACGAGTGTATATGTGCTTTGAATTTATATCGAAAAGAAAACACATGAAAGGATTAGGAATATTAGAAAATATATTTGTTTTCATTTAAGGGTTTGAACGAAGATAGTTTTCGCAATTTATCATTCTATGCCATTTATATGATTTATATATGTCAAAACAAATGCTATCTCGGTAACAAATAATAGATGTAATACTGAAATATGTGGTAGCAACCGTAAAATAAGAATTCATTTAATTGCGTATTTTTCAATAAAGATTAAGCTCATTTTTATTTGTTTGTGAAACAAACAAACATACTCACCGTTTTCCGATGCCTACTCCTTAAGTCCGAAAGTAGCTCCGGCACGTCAGTCAGCAAATTATGATTCTTCATTTGAAACCATATGGCCATCGCAGCCATTGAAGTTGTATTGTTTCAATATATAATGTTATAAACTCATGCAGCATCAGCTAAATTTTGTAAATATAACTAAAGTAAACTGTTTCCGAATAAGAACCGCGGATGTATTTCATTTTACAATGATGCGTAAAAATAAGGGACGATTTACTATATATATACAACCTATAGAAATAGTTCCGATTTCTTAACCCGCCAGGCATTTCTTAAACCTTGTGTGGAAAGAAAACATATGTTTTGGAGTTTCTGTGACAACAAAATGTCTAACCCTGATCGTTATTTTAAAGAATGAAATATTTTGAACAGCCAGGAATATTTACCCGCATGTTTACACATTCTCTTTTTACGAATATTATCCATCCATTCATAAATTTTATTCAATGCGCGGCAAGGGACGTAATTATAACTTTCCTTATTGCTGATATGTTTATTCTGCGGACCTGGCGCGAGCTAGTCTGCGTTCCTACATGTATTAGAAATACGCGTGAGCACCTAAGCAGAAACAAGTGTTAGGATACGTTAATGTTGATGTTTAAACGATTTGTTATATTTCATAGGTGGTGATTGTTTTAAGTAGAAGGCAATTTACCCTATATTCGACTGTAGGCCTCGTTATCTTTAAACGCATCGAATGAGCTATTTTGTTAAAATACATTATTATCTTATCTATCAATGACTGCAGAAAAACATCGAACATCGCTACTTCCTGCGCTTAACCATATTCGTTCTATAAATGTATATTGTGGCATTTCAGATACGCATTATTACTTTGTCGGTCCGCACAATAAATTGATCCCCTTGTTGATCGGTGCTATTGCCTGCTCGTTTGTGTTACCGAAGCGCCCTAACTAGCTGCTCGATCAGTGTCTGATTTTAGACAGTAGGTGAAAACATTTTGTAGAATACAGTGAAAATCCCTGCTGTCTATGTGTACCGGGAATAGAAACAGAGACATTTCGATCCAAAATACGAGTTATAACTGTTGCATTCTGTTAATATCTTATTACCAACTGGTATAGCCTTCACTAATGAAGATTGCAGACTGAAATAGCCGTCACAACAAAACAAAGAACACATATTTTGAATACAAAAACAAATCCAGCGTCTTCAGCGCTTTGATTTTATATTATAGGCCGGTTTTATGCTTTTAAATGGCCCATTTCTATAAAATCATGACATTTTCAATATATTCTGAGCGTTTGTCCATCAATTGCCATTAATTGAAGACTAAATTATTAATATAACATGGTTGAATAGAGGAACTTAAGTTCATTAAAACATTATAATGTATACATTGTTCGTTATCTTCTATTTACTATCTATATCACGGTGGCTATACCACGTGACTTTTTGGAAAGGTTCACACAGAAAAAAACGGTCGATTCAAGGTAATTTTTTTAACATATCTCAGCTTTTACGTGACGGATTTTGGTGAAACATAGTGCAAAGTACCCGCATATTTGAGTTATTTCCCCGGTATTATCCGACTTCCGCAAAACCTTGTAGTTTTTACAAACATTCGAAAAACATTTTTTTTCAGCTCCTGAAAAGTTCGGAAAGGTTAACACGCATCACATAAACTTGCAAGTTTCTTCGTTCTAGGCATAATTTTGTATGTCCGTTGCAAATGAAAATATAATGTGTGATTGATTATTGTGATATTTATCATAAATGTTTGAACAACGACCGAAATAACAGAACTGGGAGTCATTTTGAAGAATTGGAAAGGTACACACGTCTTTTGAGATAGGGAAAGGTCCACACGCATTTTGAGTTTGAATGATGGCAGATGTGTTTCCATTGCGCATTTCACCAAAAATACTTGATTTTCTTTGCTTACTCGTTTCACCCTCTGTTACATTTATATCATAGATACATATGTATGTAATTGTGACATTAGCAATATCGTGTTAGGTGAACAGTATTGTGCCCTTCCTATTTCTAAATTTGCCAAATTTCACATTCTTATGATTTCACATTCTTTAAATTTCACCGGCCGAATTAAGCTGAAACTGCTTCATAACTGAAAATAAAAACCGCGATGTCTGGTTATATACCAGTATATCGTATCCAGGCTATCAAACACGCATTAGCTAAATTTGATTTAACTTCACACACTTGCTGCCCATACCACAAGAGCTTGTATTGCAAAACCATGCGGGAAATACCCTTTATGTCAATGTCACATTTATGTTTATACAAATTTATTTTAGCTCGATTTTGAAGAAAGCTTATACCTTATCGAGCTACTCTCGAGTCCGCTTCTTTGAAAAACCAGTACCGGTGCCATATGAGGAGAAACGGTCTTGACCCCATTGGGGCTCGAACCCGTATTCTCTGGGATGTGCGACAGACACCTTAATCTCTACATTACCGCTCCACATTAATGGCACAAACTTGCAATAGAGCGTAACGTTCTGGTATGTTGGGACTGGGTTATAACTCAGTAATATTTGAGGGTCAAAGGTCATAACACTACATCTCCTCAATCCCTGAAAGGAATTTTCAAAACTTGGGCAAGACGTTCAGCTTAAGAAAGCAACATGCAATACATATCGTTCAAAATTGCCTACTCAAGATTAATGTCCAATGTCAGGTTTCTATATCGTCCAATTCGTCACCTTTTGATGGATGTGCTTCATCCTGCCGGTACATGTTTACCCTATGGAGTGGATACGAAAACCTCTGTTTTTCAACTAACCTTGGCTAAAGGTCAAGGTCACACTTCAGGATGAAAGCTCAACAGAAGCTTTGCACTTTACCTGTTTAAGGGGTTTCTTCAACATTCAGTGAAATCTTCATGACTAGGGACAATGTAACTGTAAGGGTCAAACATCGTTTCAATATATCTTCCAAACTCCTTTGAAGGATTTCAATGAAACTTTGCGTCTATGCATATGTCATCCCGCCGTATCCGCATGAGGACTTTGTTTTGCATGGCAATAGTCCATCCACTTGTTCAACCATTATTCCGTTTGTCAATTTTGAACGATATTATGACTGTTATTTAATGTACCTTATCATTGCAGGACCTAAATAATAATGGAAAGTACAACACTAATGTGTCAAGAATGCGCAAAGCCATTTACAAGCAAGAATTCCTTAAGACAACACGAAAAGCGCCATCGCGGTATTGAGCCTTATGTGTGTTGTGGACAGTCCTATTTCTCAAAGGCAAATTTAAATAGACACACATGTAACAAACAAGGAAAATCCAAGACACACGTATGTCAAACATGTGGGAACAATTTTTCGACTAATGCTGACTTGAGGCGGCATGAGCGCAGGGAAAAGAAATCGAAGATGATCAAATGTGACATATGTGATTTCCAGGGTGAATCGGTATCCAGGCTAAATGAGCACATGGCAAAACAATCAGAAGACAGACGTCATCGGTGTGACGTGTATGGCAAGACATACAAATACCAGTGTGGTCTAAGTAGACAATTTTCTTAAAAACATAGATAATCAAGAAATAAAATACAACAGAGTAATGTCGATCAATGTTACTCAGGTTTATTAATCTATGTTGCGTATTTTGTCAGGGTGTGGAATGTAAAATAAGTTATCTTTTAGAAAGGGTATACATATCTTTTAGACATATTTGGAAAAACGATAAATATGTCTTATATTTGTAACCACATTCCTGTTTTAACTGTGTCTTCACTAGAAATCGAGGTTTATTTTGAATAGAAGTAATGACATTTTAGTGGTCGTCTGTACATATTCAAAGCTTCACATTCTCTATGCGTAGTAAAACCAATTACTTCAGCGGGTGTCATATTTAGACTCATTCTTCTTCCGGAGCATAAATATGTGTTTGATTTATATGAATTGCATTTGAATTATAATTAGACAGAAACTGGAGTTACGAGTACTAGGAATTGAAAAATATAGACATCTGTTAACTACTCCCCTGCAAATAATTTTCAGACAATTTAACTGTTATCGTTAAATTTAAATTCCGTTGCGTATTTCACTTTGGTATAATGCCTTAGACAAGGCTTTGTCAAGGTTATTGTAACTTCACAGATATGTGCCGTCTTGAAGCACAGCCATTGGTGTCAATATATGTAGAGTTCAAATTGAAGAGTATGCTTGTAAGGAACAAATGTCCTGATTTTAAAGTGTACGTGTTTATAATGTTTTTTGGTGGACCTATATCATGATTTTGTTTCATGATTTTGGTTCCTTGAAAACATAGCTGTTTTAATGTGACTATTTTTCTTAGAATTATGTATGAAGCAAAACATTACAAAGTTTGTGAAACAAAATATTGCACACATACATTTTTAATAATTCTAATAGAATATTCTTAGGTTAAGGCTCTGATTTGATGGAAAACTATGGGAATAGATGGTTTAGCTAACGTTATTTTGCCATTTTTGGCCATTTTAAAATCCTACAAAGGAATAAACTTGGTGGTATATTTGGCAATGTGGAAGCATTGTAACACGGTAACTCGTATATAACTGTTGAAGTACTGTGACAGTCATTGCTAGCAGTCTATTGGTGGGAAGTAAATACTTCAGGTTACATCATCAAGCATAATCATAATATCTTTGCGTTTCGGAAACCACGAACATTTTTCTGTGTATAACATTTTCATATATACATGCACAAGTAAAAAAACATAGTTGTTGAACATACGTATTGTTATGTAAGCAAAGTGTTGAAAAAACGCTCAGTTCTGATACTGTTATTTTCACTATGAATGACTGTAAGTTACAGAGTGTAGTTGTTTTATTTTTTATTACATTTTGTTTTCTTTGCATGATCTCAGTTTTATAAAATTATGTGATTTTTTCCCTTTAAGTATTTGGAGCGGACACAGCATACCTGTGTGTCTGAATGTTAGAAATACCTTAGTCCGGTAAACAATGATAGTTTACTATAACTTTGATGAAGGCATTTTATTATTGTTAGTGCCGGTTGATCTTCTTTTAGACGCTATTTATTCCAATAAATATACAAAATGTATACCATGGTTACCGCACGAACGTTCCTATTGAGGAGAAAAATCAAATATAACATTCGAACTCAAAATGCGTGTGGACCTTTCCCTATCTCAAAAGACGTGTGTACCTTTCCAATTCTTCAAAATGACTCCCAGTTCTGTTATTTCGGTCGTCATTCAAACATTTATGGTAAATATCAAAATAACCAATCACACATTATATTTTCATATGCAACTGACATTCAAAATTATGCCTAGAACGAAGAAACTTGCAAGTTTATGTGATGCGTGTGAACCTTTCCGAACTTTTCAGGAGCTAAAAAAAAAGATTTTTCGAATGTTTGTAAAAACTACAAGGTTTTGCGAAAGTCGGATAATACCGGGGAAAGAACTCAAATATGCGGGTACTTTGCACTATGTTTCACCAAAATCCGTCACGTAAAAGCTGAGATATGTTTAAAATTTTACCTTGAATCGACCGTTTTTTCCGTGTGAACCTTTCCGAGAAGTCACGTGGTATAGCCACCGTGTATATGTGTATGCTGAACTTTGCATAAAACGGATTTTTACGCAAAGTCGGGAAAAAATCACAAATTTCATTAACTAAAGAAAAACTATTTCGAAACTATTTATAAAGTTTGAATGAAATATTTTACATAGTAAAACAAGGGACATTATTAGCTTTATAGACATCTATACACTGTTCGCCCGACCGTACGTGTAAGCTGAACTTTAAATGTTGAATAAATACAATGAATGAGTAAATGATGATTTCGTTGACTATTGAACTAGTGAATGATGTAATGCGGAATATTGAATGAATACATACTATTGATTAAGATTGTGTGACTTGGACTGTTATAGGTTTAATCGGTTATAATTGAAAAAGTTTTGCATATTTTTCCATCGCATTTTTACTGCTTGGCGAATGATTGAGTGAATGATTGATAGTGAAAGAAATGTTGAAATGTCTGCAGAATTAATGGTTAGTGATTACAGTGAATTTCAATATAGAAAAAATAACATGATTAATTTTAATACAGTTTTATCAACTTTTCATGCATTCAACATTCATTCACCAACCAATCGTTCACTCAATCAATTGTCTATAAGTCAATCATTCATTCACTCAATCAATGAATTAAAATCATTTGATAGATCAATCAGTTAATCACCCAGTTCAATCCGTCATACAAGTAATCATTATATTGAACTTCAAGACGAGTTTGACAGATAAGATGGGCAATGCCTGCCTTATCTGTCAAACTCGTGTTGAAGCTGCCTTCAGAATCTGTCTAACTCGAATTTAAGTCCATGTTTCCAATGCATTGAATGGTTTATTGTCTGATTGATTGAATGATTGAGCGAATGATTGATTTACGATTGATTGAATGAATAAATGATTGCTTTAGGATTGATCGAGTGAATGATTGTTAGTTTAATAAATGTTGAAATGACAGGTGAAGTGAATTAAGTGTCAACAATGATAAAAGGATGATTTAATCAATCAATTAAACAATCAATTCATCAATCAATCAGTCACTCAGTCGTTCAATCAGTCATACAATTAACCATTATATTGAACTTCAAATCGAGTTTGATAGATTCGGTATGCAGCTTCAAGACGATTATGACAGATAAGATGGGCAATGCCTACCTTATCTGTCAAACTCGTCTTGAAGCTGTGCTAAATCAGTCAATTTCGATTTGAAGTCAAACTTTTCAATTGAAGGGTTTATTGTATGATTGAATGATTGAGCGAATGACTGATTTACGATTGACTGAATTAATAATTGATTGCTTTAGGATTGATTGAGTGAATGATTGACGGTTTAATTAATGTTGAAATGTCTGCATAATTGAGTAAGTGATTACAGTGATTAAAGGATGGATTGACTTGAATTTTTATATGTTAAATTGCTAATAGAAAAACTAATTGATACAATTTTGCATATTTATTTGGTTAATTGTATGATTAATTAAAGGAGCATGAGCGCATGACTGATTTATAGGCGACTGACTGTGTGAAAAAATGACATTCATCAATTAATTTATATAAATTGAGTTGTACATACAACGTCACACAATCGTTAAATCACTTAATCAACTTTGCACACTTTCATCATTCATTCACCAACCAGTCCTTCATTCAATCAATTGTATATCAGTCTATCATTCGCTCACTCAATCAATGAATAAAACAATCAATTGATCGATTAATCAATCAGTCACTCAGTCGTTCAATTAGTCATACAATTAACCATTATATTGAACTTCAAATCGAGTTTGATAGATTCGGTATGCAGCTTCAAGACGATTATGACAGATAAGATGGGCAATGCCTACCTTATCTGTCAAACTCGTCTTGAAGCTGTGCTAAATCAGTCAATTTCGATTTGAAGTCAAACTTTTCAATTGAATGTTTTTTGTATGATTGAATGATTGAGCGAATGAATGATCTACGATTGACTGAAATAATAATTGATTGCGTTAGGATTGATTGAGTGAATAATTAATAGTTAAATAAATGTTGAAATGTCAACACAATTGAGTAAGTGATTACAATGGGGCGTCTACAGCCGACCCGTGTATTTCTCCCATAATGCTGTTAAACTTGAAATGAGATTGTTTGATAGGAGGTGGCATCCTTCTAAAATCAGACTATTTTAATTGTGCGTGTCAAACGATGGGTATATACCTAGATAGCTTTCCCCCTGAAAGGTAAATAGACGTCCTTTTTGTTATATTCTTAATTAATTTTAGTAAACAGTCATACAATTAAGAATTCAATTGAACATATTGAACTTCAAATCGGGGTTGATAGATTCGATAGGCAGCCTCAAATCGCGTTTGACAGATAAGATGGGCACTGCCTACCCGATCTGTCAAACTAGTCTTGAAGTTGCCTTAGCAACCAAATCTGATGTCATATGTTTTCAATTGAATGGTTTAATTGTATCATTGATTGAATGATTGAGAGAACGGTTGATTTACGATTAATTGAATAAATAATTGATTGCTTGAGGATTGATTGATTTATTAATTGAACTACGATTAATTGAATGAATAATTGATTGCTTGAGGATTGACTGATTTATTGATTGACGAATGATTGAATTATTTAAGAAATAATATGTATCCATGTTTGGTTTATCGTAGAATTACCCGAGTTTGGAGTTTTTATGCGCAAGAATATATCACGAAGGCCGCAGGCCTGAGTGATATATTATTACGCATAAGAACGACAAACGAGGGTTATTCTACCATAAACCAAAATTGGATATTTATTTCGATTCTAACACGACTTATTTGAAACAAATTCTGAAGAAAAAGAGAGAACTTTTTTCATTGAACGTATTTACACTTGCGTGCTATGCACCTAGATTTTGCCGTTGAAGTTACCTCCCGCGAACACTGTAAATATGCTATTTCAATGTGACGATGTATACACCGTTTCAATTATTCGGTAATTTGAATTATCTGCCCTTACATGACGTCATGCGGGGGTGCACCTTTAAAACGTGATAATGGCGCAAGCGTGATTGTTGACCACTGCATATATTATTTCATCGAAGGAACGCTAGATCTAGGTATTTTTGTAGCTTTTACAGCTTGAAACTGTAGACATATACCGTATAAAGATAACTTAAATGAAATAATAGTGGAATTGAATCAAATGTTTGCGCGATTTAACCGGAAGCTTTTTTATACTTCAAATTTTTAGCGACTGGTTTGTAATTGTGCTTATTGGGTCCACCGCCCTCGTTCGAGGTATATTCGGTGCGACCCGATTTTAGCGAATGGTGATATGCAATTGTAGATATGTAGCAAAACCAGTTGATACTCCAATTGACTCACCTAAAAGTGTTTACTTTATTCATTAAGAAATCTACAATAAAGAACAAATAAAGGAACTGCTACAGAAAAGTTTGTTTTTGCTAACATCACGTTTCATAAGTGATTAAATGACTGGTATGAAGAAATCATTTTCAGTTTTCACATCATCAGAAGTGATGCGCAACAGGGCACAGTCTTGAGTTTAACACTCGACCATCAATTTATATATTTTGCTATATACATGAATATTATTCAAACAATTATTTTACTATTCTAAGGCAAAGACATTTTCTCTCTCTTTTGTTCAGATCATTGCGGGTTCCCAATTGTCAAACCAAATTTCCTACGTGTAGGTGGCAACTGTGCAGCCTCTTTAAATATTCTGTTTTTGTTTGATAATATTTAGAGTCCCAAACCGGGAACAGTCATCAACGGCGTTGGGATCTCGGACACAAAATATTTAGTTAAGAAAACAAGTACTATGTTTTTTATATTTATAATTAATTTGTTTAATATTTTCATTCTGGGAAGGGCCGTTTGCTAAGTTGAAAGAACTTGTGGCCCGACAAATTGCATTTTGTTTCGTTGTGTCATTGTATTAACATATGTGTTTGTTGAAAAATAAAAGATGATTAAACTAAACTAATAATCTGTTACTCTTGATTTGTAAAATGAGACAGATCTAGTAATATCAAGGCGTGACAGTAGCGCTTCTTAGATTTCATATTAGATTTCATCTCAGTTAACACTAGTTTCAGACTCAGCCATAAATTCACATGAATGCTACATATCAATAACTGGTCACCAGATTTGTGACTAATTGGTTAGCTGTTTATGCGATCACTGGACCTTTCATAGTGGTTTTATGGCACTCTGTGTATTGTACATGATTATGCCCAAGGGCATTTCGTGGCCACCTGATGTTTTATGACATGTACACTGCAGTAGGGCACCAAATAATTTTAACACACATCTTATTAAAATTGACAATGTTATTATCACTAATAGTTCACATTAGAACATGTATGATGCAAGTATTTATGTTGCACATTTATGTGGTACCTTTCATTTTAGTTTTCATTTCATAACCTTACATTGTTGAAATGATATATTAATAAATTGCATGGAAATGAAAAAAGATGGTGTTTATAAAAATTAATATTTCTAATTATGTCATTGATTGGTATTTCAATAGGCCTTAATAACATAATTAGTCCAGACATATGGCAACTTTTTACGGTAAACGGACATTATCCCCTTAGCAGGAACCGTCTATAGAGTATTCCTGCCCCATAGCTCATACTTCTTTTTTAAATGTTTCTTGACAAGAATTCTTACTAAACCATTCATTAATTACTTTAATTCATGTAAATCACGTTATTCATTTTTGTTTATTTCAAAGCAGAACAATTACAGCATCCGTAAACTTTATTCGAAAATACACCAGTTTTTTTCTAAAATATTTCTAAATAATCGCCGACTTTTTTCACAGTTAACATATCTATATATATTATGATTATGATAATTACGTAGAAATGATGTATAAAATGACAAAATCATTACCGATTGCGCCGTAAAAACTTGTTTAACCTTATTGATGTTTACGAACTATTACGAAGTAAGTGTCAGCGATAGTTTCATGTGTGCAATTTATCATCGTATGACGTCACAGCCGGTAAGGGACGCAACTCTTGGTCGGTAGATTATCGATTAATTGAAAGGGTGTATACGCGTTGTGTCAGTTTTTTCATCAAAAACTTTAATAATCTAATTTTCAAGTAAATGTAACAGGAATTTCATTGATAGAAGTGGTTCGAATTTTCAGGGTACGCAATAACGATTCTAGTTACGAAACATATTCGTTACGTCAGTTTGGATCGTATATACAGGGATATGAAACGCGCTAAAGAGCAGACGAATTTATCGATTTTTCTGTGCCGTAGGTAAGACGGCGCTGTCCGATAATTATCGATCCGTTAGCGTAGATAAAACTACTTGTCTTTCATTATCGACAGTCACTTTTCTCTAATTAATTGGTAAATGGTAATTTGTTTTGTCTTATGTCATGTCTTGTATTACCTATGTTTGTATTTAGGTCCGTGATATCGGGGAAAAAATAAATGTATTGACGACTTTTTATTGTTCTTGCAAATGTGTAAAAACAAAATGCGAATAGGAAAACAGAAACAATATATAAAAGAAGAGTTAAAGACACGACGGTACATTACTGTCATTATATTTTGATAGATCAAATAATGTAGTAGATTCTAAAAGATCGATTCCAAACAAAGCTAATTAACGAATTGTACCTATTGTCCTTTAATCAGCAAAAAACAACAAACAAACAAACGTAAAAGGTGCGGAAGTTTTTCACAGCATTTTTGTGTCATTTTATTTGATATTAATTTTTGTAAGAAAATCATAATTAAACTAATTATCGACATTGTTTATTTGTACTTGTATTATCTTTTAATCAGAAACAGATAATTGGTAGGTTCAAAGAGAAAAAAAAATAATTGCAACAAATCGCAATTGCTCAACTCAAAATAGAACTTTTTTAATAGTTTTCTGTTTTTAAATATTTATGTTTTTCCACACTGGGCATTCTTTAAAAATAGTCTACGTAGGGTTTGCATAATTCATACATGTCACATGAAAACTATTCATTAAAACATGGCTTACGGAAAAGATGATTTTATTGACTTTAGTGATTTAGATTTAGAGGATTTACTTGGTGATTTTACAAGTAGTGAGATTGAATCAGATGAGGACTGTAAGGATGCAAAACAAAAGGCCAACAAGCCTTGCAAGTTATATGAATGTGATAAGTGTGACAGAACATACGCTTCCATATCAGGACTTAGAGGTCATCTACGTACAAAGCACGGAGTTTCAAATGTTAAAGGTCAGTATTTATTGCAGTGACAAAAATGTTAGTTCATTGGGAAAGCCAAGATTGTCTGTACACTGAATTATTTAGTTGAATGTCCTTCTCCAAGTGCAACACCCTGTTCTAGGGTCTAGTACATATAGTACCCACTCTAATCCACACAGTACTCATTTAAACACCCGACATTTCCATTGTGAGATTCTTGCTACAGTTCCTACATTGTTGATGTGTCATCCGTGATGTACTGGTGACAAAATGCTGTATTTCTTTATCTAGGTGACCAGAGTACAATTCAATTTAGACAAGTAGGCAGGTCAGACAAACCTATTACACAAGCTTTATAGAGTTTCTTCCTAGTAAATAGAAACAACGGTTTGGCCCATGAAAGAATTCTATAAAAACTGGCTTTTACTGTTTAGTATTCTATTCATATAACAACAAACATAATAGTAGTTATCCATTTATTTAACCTTTAAAAAGTTTATAATGCACATGAACAATAATTATAAACAGAAGAATCAAATATTGAATACATGAAGATGAAAGTGTTGTATATACAAATATTGTACACAGTAAAAGATCACAAAATTATAGTGCTATATTTGCAGTAGTAAGTCCTTAAAGTCCCAGCAGCTCTTTACATGTAAATTGAACAGTTACTTAGAGGTCCACTACTAAGCGAAAATTAAGTGACAGTTATTTCAATGGCAAGTACACTACCTTATGCAAGACACTCAATAATGAAGTGTCGGGTTAAAATTTACAGAAAATGTTTGGAACACGAAGAAAAGTGTATTATGTTGAAATCTCAGTGATTTGACAAAATGACTACCCAGGTCTTTTTAACTTTCTTCATAATGCATAGAAAAATAAATGTACATGTACTGTGGTTTATTTAGAATTTCTACATACCAACTTTCATCTTTTATTAGAAAATAACTGATTTCTGTGTTTTTAAAGTATATTTGAATTTTCGTTTTCCTTAGTATTGGACCTTTAAGTAGTCAAACATACAACACTTTGCTTTAATTGTATTTGGCAAATTCTTTAATCTTTCAATAATAGTATGATTCTTGTGGATTGGATGAGAAATAAGGTGACTAAGTTTGAGAAAAAAATACCCTGTGTTACACAAAAGATTTTGTTGACTTGTTCACAGTATTTGTATTTCATGTCAATAATGATTTGCGATAAGGCCTGGTGCACAGTAAAGTGCCCAATTAGTGGAAAAAACATATACATGGCCATGTCACACAATCTACAATCTAACATTGTTACAAAAAGCTGCACCATAGTTCTGTATGTACAGGTGAACAATTTAGAAGAAAATTCAAAACATAACAAAGATGAAAGTGTTGTATTTACAAATATTGTACCCAGTAAAACATCACAAAATTATAGCCCTATGTTTGCAGTAGTAAGCCTTTAAAGTCCCAGGAGCATTTTACATGTAATGGTTCTCATAGCAGTAACGACTGAGTTTATTTGAACGAAATACATTTCTAATGTTACAAACCTATGTGTTTGTATACAAAGGGCATTTCATAATTATGTACAGGCTGTTTATGTTCTACAATTAAAGCAAATGTCTCAATGCACCTGAAATATTGTTTGTGACGAAATGGCTTCATTAGAAAATGTAATGAGTTTCCCTCATCAATTGCTACTTTTTAAAATGAAACAGTGACTGAAGTAGTCAAACATTTAAAATTTTGCTTTCAACCATGCCTACATACATTTTGTAAACATGTATTTTTTACATTTATCTACACTTACGTATACAAAGTTTGCATTCACAAAAAATTCAAGAAAATCTTTCTACCAAATAATGTTAAAAATTTCACAATTACTCAATGTATATTTTATAAAGAAACTTTCATGACAACAATATTTGCATGTGTGCTAAACATTCATGATCATTCTATTCAACATCAAGAACATTTAATAAAGAAAGAATTGTAAATCTATTAGAAAATGATGAATTTCTTATGGTTTTCTACTTATGAATAGATTATCCTATTTCAGTCTTTTTAAGGTTGGCAAAAATCCGGGTAATACTACTAAAACTCGGGACGGTGGGTTTTACTGGGAAAACTTCGGTTTTACTATGGGTAATTCTGTGCAATACTGGGTAATTTGTTGGATGCTTAGAAAGTCACATAAAATACACCTTAACATTGCAGTCAAATACTAGATATGATGTAACTGATCTAATGCTAATAAAGATTGTGTGAAGAAAACTAAAAAATAATGAAAGTTAAATACAAAAACTCAAAAATAAGACAAACAGCCTTTGACCAAAATGAGATTAACAATTTTACAGTATTTACTTACTGTTTTGGTATAAACTTATAATCAATGAGAGCAAAATCACTAAATTATTAACTGTAATACAGTAGGGATGTAATACAACGAAGAAAAGGTTCTATTGTGTTTTACTCCTATCAAAAATGTAGATTAAAACATCTCACATACATGTGCATTTCCATTTGCTTAGTGGACAGTGATAGTTTCTTCTGTCCACATTCTGTTCAAAGTTTGTGCAGTAACAATAATGAAATGGTTCGGTTCAAACAAAAAATCCAGTTTGGAGTTTCTTTGATTTAATTGAAGATGGAACTATGAAAATTGCAAAATGCATGAACTGTGATATTGGTGTTAGCTAAAAGTTGAAAGACTAAAGGGGAAGAAGAAATAGACTGGTACAGAGTATGCCTGAATTAATACATGTACATGTATTATTCAGTACTGACTATGAATAGTATTTAAAGTTTCCTTGATACATTTCAGACTGTTTATATGTTGATGTATTATGCTTTTTAACCAAAATTTACTGCTGATATTGAAACTCAAACATTATTACCCACTATTGCCCATTTTAGGGATTATTGCCCGGGATTGGTTTTCCCGCACCAGATTATTCCTTGCCAACCTTGCAGTCTTTGTGTACCATACAGAACTTTTGTCCTTACGTACGTAATTTTTTATGTTTTGAGTTGTAAAACAATAAACAAATTAACATTATGTTCCTTTATCCAATTTACCAAACTTAAAAAGACAATAATTTGTCTTCCAAAACAGAACAAATTTTATTTTACCCCGATATGTCATTCATGACCAGTTTTTTCAATAACCTTTCAAGGCATCAAATTTAAAGATCTCAATATTTTGCCTTATGACTAAACACACATGTCACAATTACAATTCTCAAGTTCACATCAAACACACTTATTCATATACAAGTACATCAGATGAACATATAACAATTACTTGTGTTAAAAACACTTTCTCTTTCTTTCAGTCTGCGAGTACAGACAAGGTCAGAAGACTTCAAAAGACAGACATCCTTTCTGCATAGATGAAAGTGAGTTTAAGGATTTTTTCACAGATGCATTCTCCATGTCTCTCCATGAAATACAAAACAACAGTCTGAGAAAGAAAACTGCTAAAGGCAAAGTTATAGTGGATATGGCTGAAGCTTTATCAACTTCAACTACAGTTAAACAGGAGGTGATGGAAAAAATGCTTCCTCATTATCTTAATGTGTTTAAGAAAGCCAGTTCAGGTGTTGGAAATACCAATGAAACACTATATTCAACATTCTATCAGCTTACAGAGGATTTAAATTTGAACTCTGAAATTCAATATCTTTTGAAAACACTAAGTGAAGTAAACAGCAGACCCTTTGTTGGTGTTCTACTCCATTCCCTTATGCGTACACTAGTAAAAAGGCAGTCTGAACTATTTGGAAAACACATAGATGAAAGTGTAAAACATCTCAGTGAAAATGAACAGAGAATTTTATTTTACATTAGTGGATATATCATAAATTCTCTAACAAGAAAAAGTTTAAAGGAAACATCGGGCTCTGGCGAAAAATTACTATCACTGAAGGAAGCAATGCAGCAATCATTAAAAAATGAAAGTGACAGCGAGAGAAATTTTGTGAGCAAGTTTGCCAAGTGGACAACCAAGACTAACCGCGGTGGCCTGAAAGTTCCGAGCGACAACTTCTTTCTGTTGGTCAGAGAATGTGAGATGTGTTGTCGTGAAGAGGTAGGGGAGTCTCACCTTAACAAAGATTCGCTGAACAAGGTGATCTTGCGCGAGAAAATCATGGACCGTTTTATGGTAAAGCACTATTCGGGTAAAATTTTCAGTGGACTCTATGAAAGTTTTATATTAGAGTCTTGTATAAATATCTTTTTGACAGTAAGGGGACATGCATGGGCAAGAAAGAGGAAAAGTGAAGAGCAACTCAAGGGTACCATGAACAAAAAAGCACTACGGAAGTCTCTGATCGAGTACTCCAATAAGTAGAAAAGTGATTACTGGTCAAGGAATGCCATTATCTCATAACATGTATACATTATATCTATATCATACATGTATGCCTGTATGCCACTCCTTACATGTGGACTTTTTGAAAAAATAAAAAAATAATGTGGACTGACTGTAGCGAAACTGTAATTTTTGTTGTTTTTTAAAGTCCCAGACTCGCATTGATTGTACTGACAATTTCATAAAGAAAAAAAAAACTGTTGGATAGAGTAAAGCAATGCTGACATGCGTCTTTTGATCATATTCAAGTCATTAGAGTTACTAGAAAGCCTTTCTCATTATTTGCAGTATCACTGTACAACATTTCTAACATGTACATGTACATCTACTTCTTAAGCAGCTAGCTAGACTAAGGAATAATTCTGGTACAATTCAAGACCATTTCTGCAGTTTGGACACCTTTATTGGTAAATTAAGAGCTACAATTATGATCCTTGAGCTTTAAGTCACTTACTTCAAGTACACATGTTTGTTAAATGATAAGCATATTGTAAAAAATATTTGTTATCTGTTTTCAATAGTTCTAAATAACAATGTCAAATAAAAACATTATTCCTTCTTCAGCTTGTTTCTTTCTTGCCAAACATTTAGGATATAAATAAACTGAATTATGTACATCCAGACATATGTATGCAAACACATTTGAAAATGTACATATAATGTTTAGGGTCAACCTCATTATGGAATCTCCAGTAATTTATTTTGTATTATCACTCTTCACCATTTATTGGCAAGTACATTTGAATTTCACTGATGCCTCCGTTTCTTTGGTAATGGAGTGTTATCTACTTCAAGTTGAATCCGACGCTTGGTATTTCCTCTTAGTGGTGCTAGGGCTTGGCTACCAACTGTCCTCAACTTCTGCATAGTGCTGTTGAACTCGTGCAGTGACGGATAAGTGTTCGAACCGCAACTTGCCCTATGTAATCCAAAATGCTGTTCAATACAATCCTGGTTGAACTTTTCTGTCAACACGAAGGGCATTCCTTTATCCAAACAAAATTTTACACACTCCACTATGGAGTTAACAGTTATTGTTAAACCTTCAATTGTTTGGTAACTTAAAACCATAGCATTTTTCTCAGACTTTGTGAAATTTCCAGGTCTATTAGCAACTTGTGTCTTCCAATGATTAAAATAATCTAGAAAGTCCTCTTTGAGGTACTGCAATCTAGGGTCATCTCTATCTGTAAACGGCTGCAAATTTTCATTTCTTTTTCGATTACTTTCAAAGAAATTTCTAGTGTTCAGTATGTCAAAAAACTTATCCATGTGTCTAATGAATTGCACTGTTTCGGACACCCTGTCGCCATATGTCATCTCTAAAGCATTTCCCACTGTTGCACTTAACACCTGTGCGGCTAAGTTCACCTTCATGTAACTAAATGAGGTCAGATTTACATGGCTTTGCGTAAGCTTTGGGCACAGTCGGTAGAGTCCACTACATGTTTCTTTAAACAAGTCCACAATGTGCATCCATGAGATATTTTGTCCATTTCTCCAAAGTTTCTTTGTTTTCTTGTGAGAGTAAGAGTTGGAAAAATTGTTCCTTGTTGTTTTTATTAAATGAGGTGCATCAGATATGAAGTATAAGTAGCGTTGTTCAGAGGCAAACACATTTTCAGCTCTATAAACAACAGACTCATTATCCTGGCCATGCAATCTAATAAATCTTCTGTTGGGAGATGCTCCATCACTCGTGATAAACAATACATCCATGTCTACATCAATTTCGACAATTTCCACAGCCTCCCACAAAATTGAAAAAAGTTGATCAGAAACAATCCCATTTGTCGCGAAATGAGCCAATGGAAATTTAAGTTTGGTCGAGATACCCCGGACCATCACAACCAGAACATACCTTGCAAGACTTTTTTCTTCATTTTTGAGTGATTCTTGAATGTTAAGAAGGCTATTGCCTGCAGTGTCCAAATCTATGAAACCTACAAGTTCTCCAGTATGCTTATCATAAACTAAGTCACTGCGAATGCGAATTTCATCCTGCAGCAGCCCAACAATTCTTTGGTGTGGTTCTGAAAAACCAGAAACTTCATCCTGGAATTTTGCGATTACATCTTCATGAAATCCAGTCCCTCTTGTTAATATAACAAATCCTGGTTACGTGTGTAGATAAATGACGTCACAGTTTCTCTTGACTAATGACGTCACTGTGTAAACAAAAACAATAACAACAAAACAGTAAATAAAGTCAGTGTAAATGGTGTCGTAACATTAATCAAGTTAACTGGACGTGTGACATCCATCGGATCCCCCCGTTTTGCCTCGAGTCATCCACAGTATGCCATATAAGATTCACTATACGTCGGGTAAATTGAACAGCCGAAACACGATGCGCGTGCAGCGTCGTTCAATGTCGGTTTATTGCAGAATAACCCAGATAGATTTTGTTTTACATGTATGTAGGTTATTCGCTGGTCGTGTTAGAATGATTAATTGAGTGAATGATGGATTGCTTAATTAATGTTGAATGTCTGCATAGTTGATATTGACTGACTTGAATAGATCTATTGTAAAATTCATTATGATCTAGATCTATAGAAAAGTTAATTGAAACGATTTTGCATAGTATTCGGTCGAAAATTAAAGATGCCGTTCAATAAGATTGATTTTGATAAAACGATTTACTTACTGATTGAATGGTTCAATTGAAAGTCGCAATATTTGTCTGTTCTTAAAAGACATAATCAAAGATCCGTTACCGAAAACGATGAAAACAAACACTTAATAAAATTTATTTATATTCAGTTGTACAACTAAAGTCACACAATATCGACTTTGCATACTTTAAGCATTCATTCACCAACCAATCATTCACTCAATCAATTGTCTATCAGCCAATCATTCACTTACTCAGTCAATGAATTTAACAGTCAATTAATAATCAATCAACCAGTCGTCCAATCAGTCATTTAATTAACCATTCAGTTGAATATATTTAACCTAAAATCGAGTTTAATGGAATCGGTAGGCAGCTTCAAGACGAGTGTGACAGATAAAATGGGCAATGCCTACCTTATCTGTCAAACTCGTCTTGAAGCTGCCTACCGAATTTGTCAAACTCGTTTTGAAGTCAAATGTTTTCAGTTGAATGGTTTGTGGTAAGATTGATGGAATGACTATGAAAACGATTGATTGCTTGACCATTGATTAAATGAATGATTGATAGTTAAATAAATGTTGAAATGTCTGTATGGCAAGTTTCGTCCCTCATGTCCTATGTTATAATGCAATTATACTCTCTATCATATAGATATATCTACGTATCATACGCGTACACGTAGGTCTATGTCCCAGCTACCTTTTTCAGACAACAATCATAATTATAGAACAAGGAATAAGGTCACAGGAGATGGTAGACCATAGAGCGGGTGCAAACTTTCGAAGGAAATCTAAAGTTTCTTACCGCAAGTAGTTTGTGGTAATGCGATGGTAAGCCCTATGCTACATGTCTATCTATTAATATATCATACATGTTCACGTATAATAATGTCAAAGCTACATTTTAAGACAACAGCCATAATTATAGGACAAGTAATAAGGTCACAGGAGATGACAGACCATTAATCATGAGCCACATTTCGAAGAAAATCTTCTATGTACTTTCGGTTTCAAATGAAAATATAGATATAGCGGTCACCTGTCCGTTGTGGTAACTTTCTTTCAGTCCCTTCAATGACCGCTATAGACAGATTAGACTTTATCTAAATAACTTGAGAAACAATTCATTTGGTGTTGTTTTCACATAACCTGGTTATTACTCAGTCTCCACTATATATTGAAATACCATCATCAAGGATAATTTTAACAAACTCAGTGTCAGTCCCCATTCCTATGGTGGCTTATTTGTGCCATTTCTCCTTTTCGTCCTGCAAACACGAAATTCAAACAGTTAAGATGTAAGGGCACGTGATACTTACTAACTTGTAAGAAGACCATTACTAGGAAATTTCACCAAGTCAAGTCATATAGTATATAAATCTAAATAATTTAAAAACATTTCAGAATATAATAATATTATTTCATTATTGCTCTTTAAATGTGTAATTAGTCGTAAATACTATTAATGCGCGAACGAACGACTTGGACATAAAAAATTATAAGAACTCGTTTTTTACCATTAACTCTATAGTCGGTCGACGTAGAGCAGTTGGTAGAGATGCTGGAAATTGAATCTGCGCTGACTTACTGTGGCAAACGCCAGTTACAGCAAATAATCATAGAAAACTTCATTCATGTCAAACTTATAAGGATAATGTTAATAAGACATACTACATATTATTCGATAACAGTAAAGTTCAGTCAGTAGTCGTGTCAGATTTTGCTTGTACAACCAGAATTGGTTTCCTTGGGTTCTTTTGGGGCCATGCCTCAACATCAATTATCACCAATTTCTAGAATATTTACATGTCAGTTTTGTCTGTGGACCCGCTGTGATACTTTGTATCACTGTTTTTCTTGTTCAGTTATTAATTTACTCTGTGTCTTCTTTGATCTTGCTCATTGTTCAGTTTTTGCCTACAATTTAGGATAGGAATTTATTTTGTATTATTGACACAATACAATCAACCCTATGGGCAAATCCCATAACTTTTGAATGACATTAAAAGTTGTGCAAACTTTGAATTTTCAGTTCAGGTTTGTAAAAATCCACTTCTCAGTTACCATTCACAGTAATGATACTTTATAGGGTAGTTGAAGTAAAAGTAAAGTTTACACATACGGTTAAAGGTCAAACTCTGTGGAAATTTGTGTCTCCAGTTTGTTGATAACTTTACTCATGCATGGGTTGTCCTGATATTTACACATGTATGTGTACAGTCTGTGTTGTTCAGAGACAATCGACCCTCCAGCACTTTCAGTCCTTTGATTAGTTTCAGTAATAGTGGTAACTGTGTGCAATGGAACAGAAAAATTTCCGTGTTTTAGCTACAGCTGCCCCGCTGTGGAGTTGACCATTATCTGTTGTTTAACAGTGGACATTTTAAGCATGCTACAAATCAATTTTGGTTCTTTTCGATAGCTGGTTCATGAGAAAATGCCATGTTTCTATGTTAAGTAAGTAACAATCGCCCCTATGCGCAAAAGACCGAAATTTCATTTTCAGAAAAGTGTCGATGCATGGATGTCACGCTTTGGTGAATTTTAAAATCACTGGTTTATGAACAGAGGCCGTATGTGTTTTACTATTTGGCAAACACTGGCCTCTGTATGCAACGGACCGGAATTAAGTGCTATATATATATGTTATAATGTAGAAAGTAGTCAATGTAAGAATGCAGTAGAACAAGTTGTGGTGGCTTCCTAACCATTAGATTTAGATTTATTTCGGTAAATAATCAATAAGATGCTTGTGCTAAAACAAATGACATACTAATTGAGCCATGTAGAGCACACCAATACCAGGGATAACACAACAAAGGGGAACAGAAACTTTCCTCTTATTTCCATAGTGGTCCCTGCTACTGGTGGCCAGAGTTGCTTCCTGATATAAAGCAATTTTAAAGATATTTTCTATTTAACCTCTAATCACAGCACGTATAAAAGCATAAACATACTTTTATAACCGTGTCTCTTTCTATGAGAAATGTTGTAGGTTGCAGTATTGCTTTTCTTTCCAAGTAACTGTAATCAATAAATAAACTACCCGACGGTAAACGTTGAAGTGGACTTTAAACCCACAAAAAGAGCAAAAAGAAGACAACTAATCAATTAAATAATAGTTTGCATTGAACAAAATATCAGGAAAAAGTCCATTTGCAAAAAGTGTTCAATGTGTCAAAGATTCTGATAAAATCATGTATAAATACTG
>JAFMSR010000007.1:34552454-34573859 GCA_022818135.1 Saxidomus purpurata
AGAGACAGAGATTTTAAAAAAAATTTATTTATAAGCCTATGTAAAACTAAGTGATCTCCCGTGCAGTGATAATTTTGATCCGGGGGTCATAATTTGAACAATCTTGGTACAGGTTCACTGACAATTCTACATTATAACATACCAAATATATAAGCTCTAGGCCTTGTGGTTTCAGTGAAGAATATTTTTTAAGTTTTTCCTATTTTTTGCCATATATAGCAACCAGAGTTTTGCATGGAATGAAATTCTTTGAACAATTTTGGTAGATCTTCATGCAAGGAACATCCCTGCAAAGTTTCATCAACATCGGCCCAGTGGTTTCAGAGGAGATGTCATTTGAATCAAAATGTTGATGGATGACGGACAGACTGACATACTCACCAGACGGACTTTATGATTTTATCGCTTTGATCTTTCTTTGATCTTTTTTAACCCCACAATACCATTTCTGATCCCTTAATGACGGAATGAACTGAAACAACTTCATAATGCTAAGTTTTACTCAAACCCTAACCCCCTAATGTCTACTGGGCATGTACAAAAGACGGACGACAGACAATCACCGATCCTAAAAGCTCACCCTGGCAAAGCCAAATGAGCTAAAAAGCAAGTCTTGAAAATGCTCTGAGCAATATGGTGTCAAACTGATTATCTTAGGACAAAGTTCAAAGTTAGATGAGAACTTTCTTTAAATTTGTATACAATTTTTCAACTGCATACTTAACAAGAGGGCCAAGATGGCCCTATATCGCTCACCTTGGTACAAGTCCACTTGCCTGGTGGAAGATCACTAGATAATGTTATATACAATAGGTTTTCCTATATACATCTTTGTAAAACAAGTGACCCCCCCCCCACCCCGGGCAAAGTCAATTTTGACCCCAGGGGCATAATTTGAACAAACTTTGAAGAGGTCTACTAGGCAATGCTACATGCCAAATATCTAAGCTCAAGGCCTTGTGGTTTCAGAGAAGAAGATTTTTAAAGTTTTTCCTATATAAACCTACGTAAAACTAAGTGACCCCCCTGTGCGGGGTCAATTTTGATCCAGGGGTCATTATTTGAACAATGTTGGTAGAGCTCCACTAGCCAATGCTTCATGCCAAATATCTAAGCTCTAGCCCTTGTGGTTTCAGAGAAGATTTTTAAAGCTTTTCCTATACAAGCCTATGCAAAACAAAGTGACCCCCCGTGCGGGGTCAATTTTAATCCAGGGGTCATAATTTGAACAATCTTGGTAAAGGTCCACTAGCATATGCTACATGCCAAATATCTAAGCTCTAGGCCTAATGGTTTCAGAGAAGAAGATTTTTAAAGTTTTTCCTATATAAGCCTTTGCAAAACTAAGTGACCCCCCGTGCGGTGTCAATTTTGACCCGGGGGTCATAATTTGAACAATCTTGGTAAAGGTCCACTAGCCAATGCTACATGCCAAATATCTAAGCTCTAGGCCTTATGGTTTCAAAGAAGAAGATTTTTAAAGTTTATCCTATATAAGCCTATGCAAAACTAAGTGACCACCCGTGCGGGGTCACTTTTGACCCGGGGGTCATAATTTGAACAATCTTGGTAGAGGTCTACTAGACAATGCTACATGCCAAATATCTAAGCTCTAGGCCTTGTGGTTTCAGAGAAGAAGATTTTTAAAGTTTATCCTATATAAGCCTATGCAAAACTAAGTGACCCCCGTGCGGGGTCAATTTTGACGGAGGTGTCATAATTTGAACAATCTTGGTAAAGGTCCACTAGCCAATGCTACATACCAAATATCTAAGCTCTAGCCCTTGTGGTTTCAGAGAAGAAGATTTTTAAAGTTTTTCCTATATAAGCCTTTGCAAAACTAAGTGACCCCATGTGCGGGGTCACTTTTGACCTGGGGGTCATAATTTGAACAATCTTGGTAAAGGTCTACTAGACAATGCTACATGCCAAATATCTAAGCTCTAGGCCTTGTGGTTTCAGAGAAGAAGATTTTTAAAGTTTATCCTATATAAGCCTATGCAAAACTAAGTGACCCCCCGTGCGGGGTCAATTTTGACGGAGGTGTCATAATTTGAACAATCTTGGTAAAGGTCTACTAGACAATGCTACATGCCAAATATCTAAGCTCTAGGCCTTGTGGTTTCAGAGAAGAAGATTTTTAAAGTTTTTCCTATATAAGCCTATGCAAAACTAAGTGACCCCCCCATGCGGAGTCAATTTTGACCTGGGGGTCATAATTTGAACAATCTTGGTAAAGGCCCACTAGCCAATGCTACCTGCCAAATATCTAAGCTCTAGGCCTTGTGGTTTCAGAGAAGAAGATTTTTAAAGTTTTTCCTATATAAAGCCTATGCAAAACTAAGTGACCCCATGTGCGGGGTCAATTTTGACCTGGGGGGTCATAATTTGAACAATCTTGGTAGAGGTCTACTAGACAATGCTACATGCCAAATATCTAAGCTCTAGGCCTTATGGTTTCAGAGAAGAAGATTTTTAAAGTTTATCCTATATAAGCCTATGCAAAACTAAGTGATCCCCGTGTGGGGTCAATTTTGACCCGGGGGTCATAATTTGAACAATCTTGGTAGAGGTCTACTAGACAATGCTACATGCCAAATATCTAAGCTCTAGGCCTTGTGGTTTCAGAGAAGAAGATTTTTAAAGTTTTTCCTATATAAGCCTATGCAAAACTAAGTGACCACCCGTGAGGTGTCAATTTTGACCAGGGGGTCATAATTTGAACAATCTTGGTAAAGGTCCACTAGCCAATGCTACATGCCAAATATCTAAGCTCTAGGCCTTGTGGTTTCAGAGAAGAAGATTTTTAAAGTTTTTCCTATATAAAGCCTATGTAAAACTAAGTGACCCCCCCCCCCCCGTGCGGGGTCAATTTTGACCCGGGGGTCATAATTTGAACAATCTTGGTAGAGGTCTACTAGACAATGCTACATGCCAAATATCTAAGCTTTAGGCCTTGTGGTTTCAGAGAAGAAGATTTTTAAAGTTTTTCCTATATAAAGCCTATGCAAAACTAAGTGACCCCATGTGCGGGGTCAATTTTGACCTGGGGGGTCATAATTTGAACAATCTTGGTAGAGGTCTACTAGACAATGCTACATGCCAAATATCTAAGCTCTAGGCCTTATGGTTTCAGAGAAGAAGATTTTTAAAGTTTATCCTATATAAGCCTATGCAAAACTAAGTGATCCCCGTGTGGGGTCAATTTTGACCCTGGGGTCATAATTTGAACAATCTTGGTAGAGGTCTACTAGACAATGCTACATGCCAAATATCTAAGCTCTAGGCCTTGTGGTTTCAGAGAAGACGATTTTTAAAGTTTATCCTATATAAGCCTATGCAAAACTAAGTGACCACCCGTGAGGTGTCAATTTTGACCGGGGGTCATAATTTGAACAATCTTGGTAGAGGTCCACTAGCCAATGCTACATGCCAAATATCTAAGCTCTAGGCCTTATGGTTTCAGAGAAGAAGATTTTTAAAGTTTTTCCTATATAAAGCCTATGCAAAACTAAGTGACCACCCGTGCGGGGTTACTTTTGACCCGGGGGTCATAATTTGAACAATCTTGGTACAGGTTCACTAGACAATGCTACATGCCAAATATAATCTAAGCTCTAGGCCTTATGGTTTCAGAGAAGAAGATTTTTAAAGTTTTTCCTATTTGTTGCCATAGCAACCAGAGTTCTGCATGGAATGGAATTCTTTGTACAATTTTGGTAGAGCTTCATGCAAGGATGATTCCTGCATAGTTTTATCAACATTGGCCTAGTGGTTTCAGAGGATATGTCATTTGAATCAAAATGTTGAAGACGACGGATGACAGACGACGTACGACAGACAATCATCAATTAGAAAAGCTCACCCTGGCATAGCCAGGTGAGCTAAAAAAGTGCATCTTTTATGCACATACCACTTTTTATTAAACACAGTATAACAATATTGTCGATTTTGACAAATAAAAGTTCAAAAATATATTCTGTTTCAAGTGGCACATTAACTGTCAGTCCAGTTGGCCTCAGTGACGTTACAATTATCTGAAAATACAAAGACACAAGGAAATCAGTGTGATTAGTATTCCATTGCTTTCATTCAATTACTGTAACTAGAAAACAAAATATGTAAAGTTTGCGCTGTAAACTGACAGATTTAGTAATTAAGGATGCCTATTTCAACAGATAAAGATTTCAGCTGTTGATCCATCCATCCAACTGATCAAATTTAGCTACAAGCTTGACACTTGTGCAGAAATATTAAGGAGCATGACAAGTTGTGCACATGTGATTCTGTTTATGTCACTGCACATGGTAAACAGAGTGATTGTCTTTGACTATATTGCCTTAGTGGTCTATTGATTACTGAGTGATTTCATTTCTGAATGAAAACAAGAGTGTCAAGCTGTCACATAATATAGTGTTAATACACCTGTTGAGACTTATGGCCTATGATAACTCTTGACTGACTTAGGCAGTCTGATTGGCTATCAAACTTGGCCGAGACATTGTGCGGATTAAATGTTAACACAAAGTTAACATCAGAGTTAAATGTTAACACAAAGTTAACATCAGAGTTGGAAGATAGCATTATTTGGCAGTTAAAGACAAGGGCTATTTGGCTTGTTATTAAACTTGACCAAGATATTAGGCAAATACAAACATTTACAGCAAGTTTAGTGAAGATTAATTAAGAGCAATTTCAGCTAAAGACCAGAAAACTCTAAATTTGTCAAATTTTGACAATTACAATTAAAAAGCAATTTGGCTAGTCCTTTAACTTGGCTGAGATCCCATAATACAGCCCTTCATGACGGACATATAACACTCCAAAGGATCATGTCATGGTGCAATTCTCAAGCAGTTGACTATAATTATGCTCATATGTACGTGCCACATTTAAGGAAGAAAGAAATACATGTAGTTATACCCTCTGAAATGTTGTTACCTTTAAGGTCACAGATCATTCCTGGTCCTTGGAAGGCTGACATGTCAGCAACTGCCTGCACCTGTACTATTCTGCTAACCATCTGGAAACTGTCTCCTTAACAACCTTGAACATCACTACATATCCCATCTTGCCCAGTTTCAACTTAGCACAAGAGATTGCTTTGTTTGTCTGTCCCAAAATAAACCTGACTGATGCTTTCCTTTTCTCCTTGGGGAGCACATACACCTACAAAATTAGGTTAACATTGAGCAGCCTTTCAAAATGAGGAAAACTTGTGAAAATGTTTCAAATTCAAAGTTTAAGTCCTTTGCTACAATCTTCATCATACTGCTTTAAATTTAAAGAACTTCTGAATACATTGTGTTACTTGTCTTTATTTATGCAAGATCATTAATATGCGACACTTTTTTTCTGAAATATAGCATTCTTTTTGTTACATTTTCTAGTCCTGAGCATAACTCAGATAGTACTAAAGGAATTGCATACAAAGAGATAGGACACTCAGGGGAAGTGCTGTGTACAAGAACCATAACACTGCATTGCCTTATTTATAATAAATCTCCTTTTATTGATTTTCTAGCTGGGCAACATGCAAAATGCATGTACAGTCAAACTTGTATTAAAAGACCGCCCAAGGGAAAGGCCAAAACCAGTCGCTTAATAAAATGGTCTC
The DNA here is from genome assembly GCA_022818135.1 of Saxidomus purpurata. NCBI lineage: Eukaryota > Metazoa > Mollusca > Bivalvia > Venerida > Veneridae > Saxidomus > Saxidomus purpurata. Next base: position 34,558,072 of record JAFMSR010000007.1, read on the forward strand.
TTAATACAAAGCATCACCAGAGACGGCAACCGTTTTCCATAAAAATCGTTCTTATATCACGTGGTAATTTTCCAAAAATAGCAAAAATGTTTGAACATGAAAGTACCTAAAGTCGATAAATACCACTTGCGGACATAAGGATGGACGATAATCCTTATGAGATTTGACACCTCCGTGTCTAATTTGGACGTTAAATGCAACTTTAAAGCAGTCAGTTTCCATAGAAATGATCTGTTTGAACATAAATGGTCGCCTAATACGAACAAAAGACCGATTATGGGTCGCTAATTACTGGTCGCTGGTCGCGTTAGACAAAAGGCGCTTAATGCAATAGCAAAACAGTGTGAAAATGCTTTGGGGGATTCAAAAGCGGTCGCTTAAGACAAAGGTCGCTTAATACACGTGGTCGCATGGACAAGTTTGACTGTACTTGGAACTTCATACAGTGATAGAGCACAATGGGAGGAAATGCAAGGTACACAAACCATAACCCTACCGTGCTTGATTTCTTGTCCGGAGCATAACTGTTAAAGTTACTTAAGGAGATTTATGTACATTTTGTCATTTTACTTACCAGGTGAAAATGCATATACAGAAATCAAAACAATACATGTAACGTTCAGCCTGCCACGTTTATGATCAGACTCCAAAATCGCCACATAAAGTGAATCAGACTCCATCTTACGTTCTGACTCCAGAGAAATCCATTTCAGTAAATTACACACATTGGGATTCTGAAAAAGACATGAAGAACTGTCTAAGAAGATGACAAAGCCCTTCAAACAGACCTTCTGCAAAGTCTAGAGCGAGATCAGTTGCTAATTGAGTTGAAACTTTGTCACAAAATACTACATCATCGTCTACATGTATTTACTATGTATATGATAAGTATAGATAATTTGTTATAGTGTGAAAGCCTTCAACATTTAATCAAATTTTACTGATTTTCATAAAGGTTTATCTTCTTTCATTTCTTGATTTTCATGAAAAGTTTGTCTGAAGGTACAAGACAACCTATGATTAGATAGCAATTTGCCCATGTCAGAATGAAAATCTGAAATACATCGCAGTATTCCAGAGTTGAGAAAAGTAATTAAAACAAGCACTTTCAGTGAATTTATATCCCCTGCCAAATGAGGCAAATCTAGTTTTTTTTCATTGTTAGAGGCTAGAAAGTTGTGGCAAACATAATCAAAATCTAAAAAGAAGTTTCACCATCCCATTGAGGCCTCTTCTCTAAGAGGATCATTTTTTTCTGCAAGTTACAGTAACAAGAGGGCCAAGATGGCCCTATATTGCTCACCTGTATATCAATTGCCAATAAAACAAGGGGTCATGATTTCAACATAATTCGTAGAGGTCCACTACACAATGCTTAGTAACATTCCAAATATTTAAGCTCTGCCTGTGAGCCTTGTGTTTTTTTGGAAGTTTTCCCTATATAAACCTATGCAAAATCAAGTGACCTGGGGCTCATAATTTGAACAATCTTGGTAGAGGTCCACTTGACAATGCTACATGCCAAATATCTAAGCTCTATGCCTTGTGGTTTCCTAAGTTTTTCCTATTTTTTGCCATAGCAACCAGAGTTCTGGATGGAATTAAATTCTTTGAACACTTTTGGTAGAGCGGCATGCAAGAAACATCCCTGCATAGTTTCATCAACATTGGGCCAGGGGTTTCAGAGTAGATGTCTTTTGAATCAAAATGTTGACGGACGATGGACAATCATCCATTAGAAAAGCACACCTTGGCAAAACCAGGTGAGCTAAGAAGAACATAATTGTTGTAAGTTAAATCAAATCAGCATTATCTAGTTTAGGAAGACAAAAATTCTTAAATTTCAACATGGAAGACTTAAGAAAAGTGCTACATCATTTACACTATTTTCTTATTTTTCAATTAAAGAGTATAAAGTTGATAACTTGTGCCAAACATAATTAAATTCTGACAACCCTTTTCAGAAAGAAATAAAACAAGAGCTGTCCATAAGACAGCAAGCTCGACTATTGTGGGTGCTTGCTAATAAAACAAGACTTTTATCAGTATAATAGCAAAACAAAACTAGATGGTTGTTTTTGTCACAAAAATATATGTCTCCCCTATGGCAGTTTGTCAATAATCATACTGAAACAGGATATTAAAATAACACAAAAATCTATTTTAGTAAGAGTGACCTTGACCTTAACTTTTTCATTTTTGCACACTTCTGCTCAAAAAAGAATTTTTTTCTTTTAAACCTATTTTTAGTAACAGTGACCTTGACATTAAAAAGATAATTTTTTACTTAAAACACTTTTTCAGTAACCTTGACCTTAAACATTTTTTTTTTGCTTAAAATACTTTAAAAGCCAACAAGAGCTGTCCCTCACAAGTGACTAATGACTAATGAACATTTGTGCCAAGTTATTTTAAAATCAATCAATGCATGACAAAGTTACAGTCCGGACAGAAATGTATGCATATATACAGGATTCCATTACCTTTAAACTCTAAGTGTGACCTTGACCTTTGAGGGAGGGACGTGGGTCTTGCACGCGACATGTCAGCTTTATGTGTGAACATTTGTGCCATGTTATTTTTAAATCAATCAATGTATGACAAAGTTATACTTCATGCAGGAATATGTGCATATATACAGGATTCCATTACCTTAAAACTCTAAGTGTGACCTTGACCTTTTAGGTAGAGACATGAATCTTGCATGCAACATGTTGTCTTGACGTGCTGAGCATTTGTGCCTATTTATTTTAAAATCCTTAAATGCATGACAAAGTTACAGTTCTGACACAAATGCATTAAACAGGATTCCATTACCTATTAACAGTGTGACCTTGACCTTTGAGGTATAGACATGGGTTTTGCACAAAACATGTCGTCTTGATGTGCTGAACATTGGTGCAAAGTTATTTTAAAATCCTTCAGTACATGATAAAGCTACAGCCTGGACATGAAAAGATGTAAGGGCAGAAGGACGTACATCAAAGTACAGTAAAACTTCGATAACTCGAGGTCGCAAGGGGGGGAGTAAAATGCTCGAGTTATCCGAGTTCTCGAGTTATCCGAATCATGGAAAGTTTACAAGTTTTTCTGCTGTGACGTATCTCATGAACAAAGTGTATTTGAGGACTTTTATGATAATTACCATTTTGTATTTAACTGATTAATAGTTAAGGCAGAGTAATGTATTTCTACTTCGCCCAGTGTATTTACCCGAGACTGGGTCTTTTACTAGATTGCTCGGACACAAAGTAAATTTCTGACATGACAATTTGATAAAGATAATTCTAGATAGAATATGAAGTTTTGGATTTTTTGTCATGCTTTATCATCAAAAGTTTTCTCAGACTCATAAATTTCATCTCATCATTAAGTTCTCGTAATTAAACACTCGCAAACTTTAAGATAAATTTCTTTATTTTCTTCTTATTCAACCACAGTAATAGGCGGCTGTAATTACATATAATTGAAGACTATTAAAATGTGCGAATACTATTTTAAACACTTTGGCTACTGGACGGCCGATTAATCGATAGTAATCAATCAGTTAACAATAGAAGATTTTCTTATGACGTGTCAAAATAATGATGTGCAAGCGGATGTGAGATAAATCTGATAATCGGTGACCTCGAGTTGCCGCAGGTTATTTAGTAAGAAGTCTACCTTGTGGGACCACAGGTGTTCCTCGAGTTACCCCGGGTTCTCGAGTTATCAATGCTCGAGTTATCTATGGTGATTTCTGGTTAAACATATAGGTAAAATGGCCGGGACCAACAGGAGTCCTCGAGTTATCCGGGGTTCTCGAGTTATTGATGCTCGAGTTAACAAAGTTTTACTGTATGTCAAACTTGAGAAGTATGAAGTATGATTAATATACTAAAGAACAAAAACTGTCCCTTACAAGTGAGTTGAAGTGACTAATGCCCCCGAAAGAGGTGTCTCAAAGTCTGTGCCCTCCCCATGTACTCATCAATTGTGCCATGTAACTTTAAAATCAATGTGTGCATATATACAGGATTCTATTACTTTCAAACTCTAAGTGTGACCTTGACCTTTGAGGAAGGGACATGGATATTGCATGCTACATGTCCACGTTTGTGCCAAGTTATCTTAAAATCATTCCATGCATGACAAAGTTACAGCCTGGACACAAAAAAATATAAGGCCGGAGGTTTATTATTCATGGGCAAATTTCCAATATGACCCGCTGAGCTTCTTTTAGCTGCACCATAATTGAAAGATGGTATCAGTTCAATATAAATAGTGGAATGTGCATCCATGAAGAGTACACGAATATTGCATTTTTCTAAACCCTATGTTGCTTTTTTCTTTCAGTAGAGTTGCCTGCTTAGTGGCTGATGTATGATGTTATAACTTTAAATGTTGTCATAGTATGAAAGTAACACAATTGCAATTAGTAGATGTTTCAATTAGCTCCTGGTCAGGTCATTTTTGGCGAGATTCTTTTAGATGTAACCACACAAAGATAGCAACAATACACAACATTGTTGGGTTGCCCTCTCAAATCATTCCTTTTACTACTGTGTAACAATGGAGATGATAATGTACAAACATTTATTGATAATTTTATTTTTCTAATTTCTATTCATGTAAAATGTCATACACTTAATTTTGACAATATTTCAAGAAACAAGAGCTGTCCCTCACAAATGACAAATGGTGTCTCACAGTCTGTGTAATTTCAAAACCTTTCCATGCATGACAGAGTTACCATGCATACAGTATTCCATTACTTTTAAACTCTAAGTGTGACCTTACCCTTTTAGGTAGAAATATGGTTACTGCATGCGACACATTGACTTGATGTGCTGAACATTTGTGCCAAAATATTTTAAAATCAATCAATCAATGCATGACAAAGTTACAGTCTGGACACAAATGTATCCATATATACTGGATTCCATTACCTATAAACTCTAAGTGTGACCTTGACCTTTTAGGTAGGGACTTGGTTCTTGCAACTGACTCGTCAGCTTGATGTGCTGAACATTTGTGCCAAGTTATTCTAAAACCTTCATTGCATGACAAAGTTACTGTCCGGACACAAATGTGTGCATATATAGATGACTCAATTACCTTCACACTCTAAGCGTGACCTTGACCTTTGAGGTAGGGATGTGGGTCTTGCATGCAACACATCATCTTGATATGCTAGACATTTTTCCAAGTTATTTCAAAAACTTCAATGCATGACAAAGTTACAGCCCGGACACGAACAAATGTAAGGGCGGACGCACAGACAGACGGACATACGGACAGACTGACGGATGAACAATGCAATTTTAATATGCCACCATTCAGGAGCATAAAAAACTTGAAACTAATAAAGTTGTGATGTTTGAAATTTTTGAATCCCCTTTATATAAATAAGTATTTGTAAGATTCTAAGCTAGATATTACGGAAAGCTAGTTCTAAGATTCTTACTGTCGCATCATTATGATGTTTGTTACTTACCAAATGATGAAATTCAAATTGGTGTATAATTGTGAAATATGAATAGATTAATGGATATAAAAAGAGACTTCACTTATTGGTGACATGATATTTTGCGCTTCAAGAAAAGCAACACATGAAAACAAATCCAGGTTAATGCCTCAACCATAAACAAAGAGGACAAGAAGAAAAGAATTGGTGCATGACATAAAAGGTGCTGCAAAGAATATTTTTTTCAATCATATTTTGGTAGCAGGTATTTTATTGTAATAAGGCATTTAGATCACACTTAGTGTCCTTATACCTACATTGAATTCAAGTGCAACAATTAAATAATTATCCACTGTAGATATCTTCTTTGAACAAAGATGCATACATGTTCCCCAGTTTTTTGCAACATTGTAGATATATTTTTAATAAATTGTTTCTAATTTGACATATTTTAAAATATTAAAAACTGTACATCCATAACTATAATTTGGTATTCGCAAGTCTTTGGAAACTTGGAAAGTCTAGTTAATGTCTTCAGGTAAATAGTTGGCCCACAAGGATCAGCTTTAAAGTCAATATAATTTCTTTTTTATTTATGTAATATTTTACTTTTCAAAAAAAAATTGAAAATGGATCTTGTTAATTTTGGTATAGGAATAGGTAACAAGTTACACAATTTGGTGCCCCCTTATACAATTCTTGATGTTTCTGTTTCTTCAAGATTCCTTTAAAATTGGCCTAGAAGCTTTGCTGTAGTCTTCTGATGTGCAAAATTTTCTCAAAAGACAATCGAGATAAAGTCTGAGTAAAATTAAGTAAATTGGGTAAAACTTATCATCATTTATAGTAGTGTACAGGGAAAGAGCTGTCCCTGACTCAGACTATGCGCAGAATGAGAAAGTTGGTGTATTCATAGACCACTAATTTCATCTTCGATATTCCTTAAATGATCTGATTCACTGTAGTCATCAATTGTTTGTATGTTAATTGTTACACATTTACACAAATTCAAGTCTGTCCTGGCAAATATTCTGTGCTATGATGGAAAGAGCTTCTGATGGAGTAGGTTCTTGCCCAGACCAGAAAAGCTTTCAATTTTAAGTTTCAATGCTACCACTTATATTATTGTGGCGAGATAGAATTCTTTTTCGATACAGATAGTTCCATGGTTCAAGACTTTACCGAAAAAAATGTTCAAGGCCATGCTTGTATTGAATAACTTTGATATTTTTCTGAGCTTGTTTTGTTTTTCTTGACATGTTTTGGACTTTAAGATACCAGTTAAATCATCTCTTTAATAAAATACATGAAGAGAATAAAAAGTACAAGTTGTCCTATCTGCTCACAGATTATACACAAGTCCAGTGAATGGTTGTATTTCTTGTTGTATCTGGACTCATCATACACCCAAGTCCTTTCTGAAACATGAAGTATGCCGCACATTTCATCATCTCTTGCAGGGCAGACTTGGTGACTGAACCACTTGCATAATGCTATTATGCATTAGTGAAATATATGTTGTGTTCAATCATCTACAATATCTAGATGTTTTTTAACATCCAATGCTGACACCTGCTATGAGCAACTATGTGCTATGTGTATGAACATTCTATTCTAGGACAAGAGTAACTTCCTTGTTCAGGTAAAAGACTCAAATTTTAAATTTCAATAGCACTATTTTGAAAATATTTATGAAGTTTCATGATAAAATTTGCGTGGAGTATTCATCAATATTTTCCGTATATGGTAAGAAAACCAACACAGAAGGACAGAACAAGATGCCACATTGCATAGTACTAAATTTTAACATACAATATATATCTTCAAGCAAAGGCTAGAATTCATGACATTTTCTTCAATAAATTTAAGCATTGCTTGGAATCTTTTCTTGAGTGGCTTGTGAACTGTTGAAAATTCTTTCAATATCTAGGCCTAACTTTTTTAGCAGTGTCTGGAATATTTTCCAAATCAAACAGTTTTATAACTTCAACAGTTAATCAGATGAACCTATATCATCAGAAACATTTTCTATCATAGTGCAGAATATTTGCCAGAACAGACTGGAATATTTAATGTATAATAATATTCAGACAAATGATGATAACAATGAATCAGATCCTTTAAGGAAAATGAACGATGACATGATATGCCTGGTATATTACAAAGTTAATTCAAACCAAAACATCAAGAATTGTATTAGGTGGCACTAAATTGCGTAACATTTTACCTACCAGTATAACTTTACCAAAAATAACAACATATATTGTTTTGAAGTGTTAAATTACAATAACAAAAAACATATTGCATTGATTTCAAAACTGAAACTTCCAGGCCAACATTTTACCCAGAGACACCACTAGATTTCTCAATGACACCCACAAAATGCCAAAATATTGTTATAATATTTAGCTGTCAAATCAAGGACAATTAACTAGAATGTCTACAATGTTGCAAAGAACTGGAGAACATGCATTTTTTTATCTTATTATTTATAGTACTGGTCATACTTTGTATTTTTCAAAGGGTGAAACTGCTGAGACTTAGGAGCAAGTTGATGAGTCAGTTACAGATACAATGGATTGCAGGTACTAGACCTTACGAAAAGACCCCTTGGTTCATAATGCCTGGTGTAAAGCACCTATACACTCAGACTACCTCTGGGTTTCTAACCAGTTCATCTCGATATGGGTGAAAAATACTGAAAAGCAAGTCTGAAGGCTAGGATTCGAACTGAGGCCTTCAGATTGGTAGTCTAGATTGTTAACCACTGTAACCAAGAGCAACCCTGAAGTAATGTAACTGTTGCATGAAGCACTTTCAGGTACTGTCATAAAAACACAACATTCAATGTAGGTTAAAGGGTTATCTAAATGACGCATTACAATACATAACCTTAACCAAAAGATACACAAAGACATGAACTCTTTGCAGAACCTATAATACCTCACATCAATTCTTGTCTTGTTGTCCTCTGTGTACAGTCTAGGAAATTGATTTTTTCAATGTGTCACTTTTTTTGTAACGCCACATACTAAATCACCAGCAGGTAAAGCTCTCTTTTATATCCATTAACCTATACATATTTCACAATAATGCACCAATTTGATTTTCAGTGTTTGATAAGTAGCTAACATCGCAATGTTGTGATAGTAAAAATATTATATTTAGCTATCAGTTATATCTAGCTTAGACTGTAACAGGTTAAAAAAAATCTAATACAGGCATAATAAATTTTGTCAAAATGGGGTGTTTAGACATCTTACATCAATAGACATTCCCAAAATTAAATTATCTTATAATGTTCATAAGAAAAGGAATGACTTTGAAGCCTAACCCAACAATTTTGTAAATTTTTGCTTCTTTGTATGGTTACATTTGAAAGAGTATCGCCAATAATAACCTGATCATTAGCTAACTGAAACACCAACCATTTGCAATTATGTTGATGATGTAATTCATGACTTCATTAAAAGTTATGACATCATACATCACACACTATGCCAGCAACTATTATTCCGACTTTAATTAGACATACTTTGTGATTGTATTTTAGATTTTCATTTGACAAGGCCAAATTGCTGTTGGCTTTTAAGATTGTCTTGTTCCTTCAGACAAACCAAGAAAATGTAACTATCAAATTTTTTAATTTATAAAAATGAAGCAAAACAATATGCTATAATTTGATGTAGACTAAGTGTTGAAACCTTTCACTCTACAACCAATAATCATCTACAGTCAACTCTCGAAAGTTCGAACCCGGATAATTGGAACACCCCCGATTATTCGAACACATCGTCGGGTCCCGAATTTTTTCCTTCTAAATTCAATGTGTTCTACTCCGGTTAATCGGAACCCGGATAATTGGAACTTTCGAACTGATGTTATTGTCCGCTCATTAATAAAATAGTGTGAATAACTCCGGAAAATTCGAACAGTGTCGTTCGTTAATTGATCAATCAGCCGGCCGCATATTTTTCACACCTCGTGAAAATTGAGCAGGTGCCAGCTTGATTGAGTAAATATCGTCACTTGGTAATAATATAGGATATGTGTATTTGTTTGCGCGCGTGCTAACATTTATGATTATGTTTGTGGCAATCGTTTGCCTGTCATAAAATTAGTTAATTGTTTCATATTCAATAAAGCTATATAAAATCTAGATTTTTCAATGTCAACCACACAATTATGTCAGAACATAGTGTACAAAGTTCTAACGTCGAGCAACCTGGTGAAGGTCCCAGTAATGGGGGGATAGCCAGGTCGGCGAATTCGGGGGAAATTAATTTCGCTGAGCAACTTGGTGAAGGGCCCGGAAACGGGAGGATAGCCAAGAGTCGGCGACAGGAAAACAAGGAGTGAAGAGAAAGACAGAACAGAAGACTATCGAGACGAAATATGAAGCAATCTTAGAAGTTGAGAAAGGTTTAAGATCTTAAACTGAAATTGCAAAGATGTTTGGCATTCTAAAGAATACATTGACTCCTACACTTCACTCTAGACTGAACGGTCTTTAGTACCATCTCCAATATGGCCGACATGCTTACTCCGGAAAGTTCGAACTACCGATAATTCGAACAAATTTTGCTTCCCCGAGGGTGTTCGAGTTTTCGAGAGTCGACTGTATATAACTGAGTTCGTACATAATAAATAAAAAGTATTTTGTGATAAAGTTTCAATACAATTAAATGAACAAGCGCTTCAGATGACAGCACCATCAACTATTCGAAACACTTTGATAGTAAATTGAAAACATTTCTATCACAAAGGCTTTAAACTATTAAAACTAGACTTATCACTAAATGTGATTAATACCCCCGAAAGACTGCTTAAAGGGTACCGAAAGTCAGAAAACTCGACAGCGAAATTCAAACGAGCCTGTCATTTTATTTCATTTCCAAAAATGCGTTTGAATGTGGTCAACTGTGTTTTAATGATTTATTCAATTTTTCATTGAAATTGCGTGATTTCCATCTGGTTTAAGGACGCCGCCATTGATAGCTTTAAAGCCTTATTGCGCCTGCGCCAAGTAACCAGATGTGACGTAACACTGCGCTGCCTAATTACGGAAGTACATCGAGGTCTTTCACGCACCTGCTAACTGGATGTCGGCCGTTTTGAGGCAAACCATTTCATATAATACATTGTACATTTTTACTTATTACAATGTCTTAGCGATGTTTATGTCCGGTTTTTCTTAAAAAAAAACATCTTGAAAATGATTGTTTAATGACGTTCGGTGAAATATCATGCATGACAAGACAGAAATGCATTTTACATTCGGCTTTTGTGAAATGATCTATATATTTTAATCAGTTTCTTTAAGTTTCTAATATTACGATTAAGAATTTAAATATTTCACACTTATGTCATCTTCATATAGATTTTCCAAAGTGCACAACTTTTCTCGTATAACTAAATCATACCGAAACACATCATTTTACGAGAATGTTAGGTTGAAACTACTGTAACGAAACGTATTTTATTACAGGACCATATGCTATTATTTAAGACACAGATTTGTTTTTTTAGATCTAGATTCTAGTCTATATAAAGGGCTGGCATTTATATTCAAAATAATTTCCAAAAATCATGTTGTTACAGTAAATGTGCAAAAGATAATATAGAAGATACTTACATGTTGCGGAACACTGAAAGCTGATCTTCTTTAAATTCCTTAAAATTAAATTTTCGCTTTCAATAAAATCAAAACACAAACAACATCTCATTTTGACAACGTTGCCATGGAAAATAATTAGCGTGGTTCTAACCATTGAAGGAATTTGATTGGATATAGCCCAAGGGCATATTTCACAACAAAAGATGCGATATGATTTGTTGTTAATTGGCGACCCCCTGTCAACAATCTAACTGGTCACACATTATTGCATAATGCACACTGGTCAATTGCATTTTATAATTACACAACAAAATGCAGAGTGCCCAATTTAAATTATGCAACATTTTTGGATGTGCACGATCGAGGTAATTTACATATGAATTTATCACTGTGATTAAAACTAACCATATATTTAATGAATGATAGGCCGATATAAAGTTTATACATATACATTATTTGTCACTAACCTTCGAGTAACATTTATAATGTATGATCAAGTCTGCATAAAAATATTATTTAGTCATCTAACATAAATATGCCTTAGTAAAAAACATTTCAGCAAATGAAAGTTTCCAGCATCCCTACAAATGTTCAGAAAATATACCATTTTTGCTGTTGATGACAAAAATTCTGTACTCTGATGAAACGTTTTTCTATGAAATGGCGTACCCGGATAAAAATGAAGTATACGCACACATGTGCTAGGGGGGTTCCCCCGGAAAAAATGAAATCTAACATTGCATCTGGTGCATTCTAGGGGCACTTTTAGCACGTACAGAAAGCACAAACAAGATATAACTACATGTAAATTTATTGCATCGCATGTATCAAAATTGACTCGGTACAACTTGAAAAAGAGAACAATCAATATCAATATGAAGCGATAATATATAAATGATTTTAACACGATCATCTATATTTTGTCCCCATGTAACAAAGAGGGATCTGGTGTGTATTTAGATTGCATAAATTCCTCTAGAGAGTGCAGTTCTTCCTCCATGTACTCGGGTTCAAAATTATACGGTACAAGTCCGTGATCATCAATTATAAAATATGTGTTTTACTTGCAAATGCTGCACAAATACTTTTGACGTAAATTGAAATTAATCTTCGCACTTTGTCTCATTTGTTTATAAGTAACGGGTGAAAATTGCGCTGCAATTATCGGTCCTTAAAAAAATCTAATTATGTAGGATCGAAAGGAATTTGTCGTGAAAACTGTGAAAGGCCATCAATGGTAAAGAAGCTCGTAATAGATAATAAAAGTTTTTTTTGTTATGGATCAAATGAAAATTTCAATTATATACTATCAGCAATCAAAAGAAAAAGGTAGCGGTCGCTGGTCTCCGAAACTGATCAGCGCAGTGTGACGTCACACATAGTGGGTCACGTGACTCTATAAAGCAAATATGGCGGATTACATTGAGCGACCGACCGGCTAAAAATTGACGTTTTAAATCAAGTATATCAAAATTAATATCGCATTAATTTTGATTGCAAATAAGCGATTCTGTATTAAATTGTACGGACTACAACATGGGAATAAATTTTTTTTTGACTTTCGGTTCCCTTTAATAAACTGAGGAAGTTCATAGTAACAGAATACCTTGCAAAAAACTAGAGCTATCACTAAATGTGATTAATACCCCTGAAAGACTCCTTTATAAACTGAGGAAGTTTGTAGTAACAGAATACCTTGCAAACAAACTTAAAACAGATATTGTTCTTGGCAATAACTCTGTAATTTGTCAAGAAATAGTTATGGTTCTTGTACACTAGACTTCCTCTGAATGTGCTTGACCATTGTATGAAGTTGTATTGAATTCCAACTGGTAGTTTTCGAATTATGCTCTAGACATGGAAAAGTAACAAAGGGCAATAACTCTGTAATGAGTCAAGATAGAGTTATGGTTCCTATGCAATGCACATTCTCTCAATGTACTTGACCATTGAATGAGGTTGTATTGAATTCCAACCAGTAGTTTTCAAGTTATGCTCCGGACAAGGTAAAGTAACAAAGGGCAATAACTCTGTAAATACTCAAGATAGAGTTATGGTTCTTGTGCACTGCACTTCCTCTGATTGTGCTTGATCATTGTATGAAATTGTTTTGAATTACAACCAATAGTTTTCAAGTTATGCTCCGGACAAGGAAAAGTAACAAAGGGCAATAACTCTGTTAATACTCAAGATGGAGTTATGGTTCTTGTACACTGTACTTCCTCTGATTGTGCTTGATCATTGTTTGCAATTGTTTTGAATTCCAACCAGTAGTTTTCAAGTTATGCTCCGGACAAGGAAAAGTAACAAAGGGCAATAACTCTGTAATTAGTCAAGATAGAGTTATGGTTCTTGTACACTGCACTTCCTCTTATTGTGCTAGACCATTGTATGAAGTTGTATTGAATTCCAACCAGCAGTTTTCAAGTTATGCTCCGGACAAGGAAAAGTAACAAAGACCAATAACTCTGTAATTAGTCAAGATGGAGTTATGGTTCTTGTGCACTGCACTCCCTCTCAATGTACTTGACCATTGTATGAAGTTGTATTGAATTCCAACTGGTAGTTTTCAAGTTATGATCCGGACAAGGAAAATGCAACAGACCGCCTGCCCGACCGACCGACCGACCAAACACCAAAGTTGTATTGATGGAGTTATGGTTCTTGTGCACTGCACTTCCTCCCAATGTGCTTGACCATTGTATGAAGTTGTATTGAATTCCAACAAGTAGTTTTCAAGTTATGCTTTGGACAAGGAAAATGCAACAGACCACCTGACCAACCGCTCGACCGACTGACCAACAACTGCGTGACTCCTATATATCCCCCAAAACTTCGTTTCGGGGGTATAACTAAATTCATATATGTCTATCATCATTTCTTATTATCAAGTCTGACACCTGTCAGCACTTTCTAGTAGTTTCAAATGAATCAATGATTACTGAGGTAAGATTACACATAACTTAATAAATTCAGTCAAACGTTATATAATCTGACTTTCATCTTCTGCATAGGCCCCACAGAGAGATGATGTAGCTAAAACTAAGGCTTATCAGTATGAGGCTTTAGCTTGGACAAATCAGTAGAATATCATTTACTGACCAAAGTAAATTTTAATTTGCAGCCATCTATCTATGGAATAGTCTACAATTTGTTGTTAGATAAATACTATCTCTTACAAATAAAATTGGAAAGATGAGCATTTTTCTGACTCCCTACTGGTGACCCAGTCTGCTACAACTGGTAGAGAGGAAATGACAAACCCGCAAACATGTCTTTATACTTGCTCAAGAGCTGCATCTTACTTCCAAGGCCTCCCCTGCAAACAATTATCAAAACATTTGGCTGGACTGGCTGGCTACACAAATGCAAATACCTTATTTAACCAACATCTAGTACAGAAACTGTACAGGATACAATTTTTCTTCCTGGATAATATTACTCAGATATAATGTCACTGCATGAGGAACTAGAATAATAGTTTCTGTCATGAGCACGAGGTTCAGATCGAAATATCCGTCACTGAGGGTAACTGTTTTGGTGGGAACGAGGCTCTGCCGAGTTCCCGCTAAACAGTTACCCGAGGTGACAGATATTTCCATCTAAGCCAAGTGTCTCATGATGGAAACTTTTTCTTGCATACCGTCTTGCACTTTAAAGTGGATTTCTAAAATGCAAACTTATGAAAATGATGAATTATCATGAAAAACAAACGATTTTCCGACGTTGTTTTTAGTAAAGTGACGTCACAATGTTTATAACGTTATGTCATAAGTAATTCACGAGAGTCGTCTGGCATAGGAGGGGTGCCAGACCGGTTTTTCCCGCATGGGCAAAATCACCGGAAATGCCAATCCGATATGCAAGAAACATAAAATTGTGTCTGATTATGGCTGTAAGAATCGAGTCATTAATGCCTATCAGTTTATGGAGGGCAGTTTACTTTGTTATCTATTTAATATGAATAAAAAACTGGAAACAAAAAATCTTTATGTAAAATAGTTGCTTTCCTAAATGTCTTATAAAGGATTGTCTTTTAAGTCTCTGTGAGGCCCATTTAAAAAGGGGATATTGAGGGGATGAAGTTAGGAAATTAAATGGGACTTACCTAGTAAGGTGAAGCTTAGTTAAAATTTCACTGACAGCAATCTCCTTAAGGGCTCACACAATGTCAACTCATACTTGGCACATTACTTCTTACTTTGAACTTCAATACTGCTGCTGTCTGTGTCAGTGTTACATTGAAGGTGTGAACTGTCCTGCAGAGAGGGATAACATTTTATTAAAGACTGACAACACTGGCTTAGTACCAGACCTGCCCACTACCAGAATGACCCAGTCCAACCAATTTTTTAGTCCAGAATGGCCAACTTCTAAATATTATTAAATTATGGATAGTTCACTACAGCACAATAACCATTGCTTTAAACTGTATGAAAGGATAATACATGCAGTCAAGTTCATGTGAATATCAGCAACAAAAAT
Source organism: Saxidomus purpurata (assembly GCA_022818135.1). Classification (NCBI taxonomy): domain Eukaryota; kingdom Metazoa; phylum Mollusca; class Bivalvia; order Venerida; family Veneridae; genus Saxidomus; species Saxidomus purpurata. Next base: position 34,573,620 of record JAFMSR010000007.1, read on the forward strand.
AAGTGCCACATAAGGTCTAACTCGCCATTACTAACCTGGATCAATTGTCTTTAATAGGAACAAGAGCACCGCCTGCGGATGCTCGTCTGATTTCATCCTTCTAAGTTTGTTTATCACCATTTTTTAAGTAACAGTGTCCTTGACCTTGGCCCCAGAACACAATCCCACAAAAGGTTTTCATAATAACAACTAGACACTTAATTTGGTCACAATAATTCAACTGCAACTAAAGATGTTTTT
>JAFMSR010000007.1:34574359-34614217 GCA_022818135.1 Saxidomus purpurata
TCTATTCATAAGAATTTTGAATGTTAATGTTTTGAAACTAGTCGTACAGTCTTATATTGAAATGTTGCAACTAAACGTGCAGTGGGGTCACTTTCAGTGATGGAAACAAAACAGTTATTTTTTTCTGCATCAAGTCATTCAATCTAGATTCAAAGAAGTTTACGAGTCAGAAAAATATTTTTTCTTCCACCCGGTACAATAATAGACCAGAAACTATATACACAATGAAATATGCGAACACAAAGTCAATTTTTTCTGGCCGTTTCGTCAATTTGACAGTGATCAAACTGAGAACGAATGCCGATTGCAACTATACTACACCTTACTTGAAGCAAAGATAATCACAATAGAAATAGAAATAACTGGTACACTTACCCCAAAAATATCTCCTTCAAAAAAGACGATTTAAATAAACTTTCAATACAAAATCTAGACCGTGGTGGCCTCAATTTATGCCAACAACTAACTGATCATCAGCGTACAGATCAGCAACTTCCGTTTCGGCTTACTGTACGCTAGGACACTGTGGTAATTAGATCGAGCATTTGTGTTCTCATTTTCATCATCAATGGAAATATAATATCGTCCATATTTGTATAGTTTGTAACTCACGTGCATGCGTACATTTAGATCGTTTCGATACATTTGCATGGTACTTTTCTTACACATTTAAGAATGACACAAAGATTTCATTTTGATAGAAACAAACAGAAACAGAAGTTGGTGTCATTTGCATATAAAAAAAAACTCGACATAACTGCTGTATTTTTATACTTTAATCAAATAATTTTATAACATTACACGGACTTCGTTCTATACGTTACGGGCTCAAAATATCTTCATCTCTACTCTCTGAAGATGCCTTATAAGATGAAATTATCGCTTTCGTTGTTGTTAGAGTACCTGTTATCGGACACGATTGTACTGCAAATGACGTCTCTCCAGGCTAGCGATTCCGAAACTGCCGCTCGTAGGTTTCCGGAAATATTATCGTTCCTTCCGTACAGGTGTGTTTTTTAAGAACTTTATGGACTTACGGACAGGTAACCACTCAGTATTTTTCGTTAAAAATTGTCAAATTTGCATTTGCTGACGAATAATATTCAAATGATAAAAAAGAAAATTTTTCAATCAATGGGACCTTTAATTTTGACCAGGCGCTCATAATTTGAACAATCTTTGTAGAGATCAACTAGACAATGCCACATGCTAAATAACTAAGCTCTAGGCCTTGTGGTTTTAGAGAAGAAGATTTCTTCAAGTGTTTCCTATTTGTTGCCATAGCAACCAGAGTTCTGCATTGAATGGAATTCTTTGAACAACTTTGATAGAGTTTTATGCAAGGAACATCCCTGCAAAGTTTCATCAACATTGGCCTAGTGGTTTCAAAGGAAATATCATTTGAAGGAATGCCGGATGGAATGCGATCCTAATAGCTCACTCTAGCACTTTGTGCCAGATGAGCTAAAAAGTCTCTACAAAAACAAGTCAATGTATTTCCTTCTTAGAGATATTATCAGCTTCCATCAGAAAGCTATATGAAATCGATCAGGAATTTTACATAGAAATCTATAGGAACTTATTAAAAACATCTAATTTTTTTTAATTTTTTTTCTTGAGGCCCCCATAATTGGGGTAACCCCTTTTATTTGCCCCATAGATGGCATGATAGGGGTCGGGGTGCATCCCTAACAGCCTTACAAAAACAATAAAATTATTCATATAATAAACAGTTTAGAATATAAAGATTGCAAGATTGCTTACAATTTACAATCTTTCGCTTTAAGTAAGAATTTGTCAGAAACAATTTCAGTTACATACAGTTAACAATTAATTTGTAATCCTCAAAACTTACAATGAACATAGAAATTTACATTGAACATTTCACTTAATTGCCATATAAAATTCGCCACACAGAAGTGCTTAACCTTAAGAGAAACGAAATTTTAAGGTAGCACGGACGGATATACGGAAGTTCATATTAAAATAGACGCCATTGCTGATACATCTGCGATTTTCGGAAAGTATAATGATGCTTTGCTGTACTTGAGTTGAATCTTCAATTTTTTTTAATAAATATACAAATTGAAGTACGTTTTGTTCCTGTCCTGAGTATTTACATTTGTTGCGAAATTTCCATATGCTCCAGTTGCAAATATTACGGTATTTATTATACTAGACAAGTTTAAGTCACATACATCAAGGACTTTGTATTCGTAATTTAGCTCAATGCGCGTATTACTGCTATATTCTAAAATAACGTTATTGATTATTGAGTGGGCACTTTGTATTAGTGGTTGAATTTTACAACAACCAAAAAAGAGATGATGTAGAGTTTCGCGCTGACTTTTACAAACTGTACATAGGCCATTAGATAGCCCTAAATAAACCAATCTATCCTCAGTAAATAACGTATTATGAAGAAATTGAAACTGTAAGTTTTTGGATTTTACAGAAGAAAAACTTCGATAGATACTTGACCAAACTTTTGACCAGAAGATAGGATTTGTTACATTTAACATCTAATTGTCTTGATCACGTGATCACTAAAGGGGGAGGTCTCTGGCGGTTAAAATTGTCAGGCTTTGGATAAGTCGCTTTCAAAATTGGCATTAGTTTCAAAGTTTCAAAGTTTATTTACATACAAAGCTATGAGTCCACAAACTATGGGCTGCATCAGCACAACATACATACATATACATACAAAAGTAAGCAATGAATAAATGGAAAACGGCTATCAATATAGAAAACTTAGTCACAAAAGATTGAAAAGTAAGAAAAATAAACAGATCATTTATTTTATGTCATAATTATATGGTATACGTATACCAATAAATACTATACAGTTACTACATAATTAAAGAAAACAAAAAGGTACGGCTGGATTTTTGTATTCTTATAAAAGTGGGCGAGTCGATACCAGAAAGAAAAAAATGATCCGAATATGTTATCTTTCTTCTATTTTTAATGAAATATATTTATCTCAAACCGACACCTGTAATCTATATTCACGTGAAACTCGTGAAATCTACTGTTGACGGCTAAAGTGGTTATAGTAAGGAAAGATTGTGACAGAATACGCGTGTTTAGTGTTGCAGCTAAATTAAACATTATTTCAGTAAGATGTATCAAGACTTCGTTTATTGGATATGGAATGTACTGAATTTGGTAAGTGTATTTTTTAATTCTGTGATAAGGAGCAATGAGGATAAACTTTGAAGAAATAGTTTCTTCGCTACGCGAAAATTCTTATTAAGATTCGGTTATACAAGCCCCCACCTGGGTATTTCATATATTACAAAAGTTATTTTTCCAGATTGGTGCACTACAGTCAAACCTGTGAGTAGTATAAAATTGGGGGTCCCCCCCCCCCGAAAATTTTGCACATACCCGAAAATTTTGCACATACGATGTAGCAGTTACTTCCCCTACATCGTATGTACCGGCATATGTGCTCATATGATCTAAGGGAAATAATTGTGACAGTCACTCGAGTTTTATGTTGACAAGAGTTGTCCTTTTGAATGAGCTGAATTAACCAATGAGGAGTGAAACAATGACGCGATTGAATCCGACTCGATAAAAAGAATCGCGAACGTTTCACTCGTGCCTCGGACGTTGAACCTGTCTGACCATACATACGACACCACATCATGGATGATACAGAAAAGGACCGCATCTTAAAACAATACTATTTCGAGGAGAAAAATCCCGACCTCTGAAAAACTAATTTTATAATATATATTTAAAACGATACATTTGAAGAGAGTATAGTTTATTCACGCTGAGAGACAGCAGCAGACTTTTCAGGTTATAACGAAAGTTATAAAATATCATTGTCAATAACCTCGGAAACCAATTATATTATGCTAATTTAACGTCCCTGGATATGAGAGCATATTGTTTAAGTATTTCAATGAAACAGTCCAATGAGGAGTGAAACAATGACGCGATTGAATCCGACTCGATAAAAAGAGCAGACTTTTCAGGTTATAACGACCGGTTCGGAGACCATATCATCGCTTTTGCGTCCGCCATACAATTAGCACTTAATGTCCGGTGTGTAAATCTTACATGCATGGGTCGGTTTTCTATAGGATGTGTAGCAGAGCAAAGGTCACATAATATATCTCTACAGGGGTATAGTAGGAATTCACTATTATAATATATCAACACTATAAGCCACACGAAGTGACAGGATGAGTCATTCAGGAGGTATGATGAGGTATTGAGGAGGTAATGAGGAGGCATGAGGAGGTAATGAGGAGGTACGAGGAGGCATGAGGAGGTAATGAGGAGGTATGAGGAGGTAATGAGGATGTAATGAGGAGGTACGAGGAGGTTATGAGGAGGGTCACTTCTTGTGGCTTATAGTGTTGATATATATGATAGTGATTTGGTACAGACGGCGAGGTCAGTTGCTAATAAAGCGAGACCGTTATCTCACTATGGAGAGTAACGACAAGAACATCATATTTCATTGTAGGAAATGTGGTTACGGTTTTTTTTGCTTTGGAGAAACCTATTACACCACTTCAGAGTATGGCATACATGCGAGTATTATTCAAATATCTGTGTATGCTGCGACTGCGTGTTTGAAAACCGTAAGGCATTTCTCAAGCATGTGAAAATGAAAGCCTCGGAGGTAGTGAGGAGAAACAGACCAATGCAAACGGATTCTAACCTTTTAGGGATATCTAAGGGAGGTAAAAGTCATTTGGTTCGGTCTCCTGAATGTTTGCGGATATATGCGTCAAAATGTTTTATTCGATTTCTATCTATATGGCACTGGTTTCTGCAAACGAGACATGTATGTTGATATTTCGGATTATTTCATTTCAAATTTGGGGTATGCCGTCGAAATCATACAAGTAATACTGGACTTTAATGAGCACCCCAATGACCAATAAATGGAACCTACCCATTGTAAAATTCCAAATGAAACACTTATAAAAAGATAGGACGGTTTATTCAAGCGTATAATGCAATGAAAATAAAACAAACTTTTGCGTATATTTCTCAACATACATGTAGATTAATCAAATATTTAAAGAAAGTTAATAACTAATATATTTCGAAAGGACATCAACTGCATACTTACAAAAAACCACAAACAGGTATTAAATAACAAGCGAGATTGTCATGGTGACACGATTAAATTACATTTTTTTGAAAGAGCACACACTGCGACCCGTAAACCGCAAGCCTTTTCTTTGAATAGCGTTAATTTTAGTGGAGTGAGCGCTGTAGGAAAACATCATTTTAATCTTGCGTATATTTTAAATGAATAGTTTTAGATAAAAGCTTATTACTTGATTTAAACTCTTGCTTGTTGCTAGACGTTTTTTATATACCCTTAGTTAAATGGTAAACACCACCTATTGGAAAAATGACCGAGAAAGAGGAGTCACAAAGCAACATCTGTGTTTATTAGCTACAATTATTTTTTTTCTTCTAAATTATCTACATTTCTTTAATATAACAGCGTGAGTTTTAATAAAACAGACACAAGTTTTGCTCTTTCCAGATGGAACAAATGAATGAAGTCAGTCAATTCGTTGATAGAAATGTCACAGATGATAAAGGCTTTTTTTTATACAAAGACACGCAGCTCACTTTAGCTTCGACAATATCGTTTTACTATTAGCCGAACAAGTTTGACAGTCCTGTTATACATGTATCACTCTCACTCAGTATCTTCCATTTGTTCCGTATCTTCTTCCTCTTCCAACTGTGGAGTGACGTAATTGTCCAGCACTTTATCAAACAGAAATCTCCGTTTAAGAATGGCGTACTTTAAGGCTTCCTCCCCTTCGTAGTGTTCTGTTGCAATTAGTTGATTGACTGTCTTCTTTATCGCTTTATAGATGGGATCCTTCTTCATAGCATCGAACCACACCAGTTTTCTACCGAAAATGTTCATCATGGCTTTCCTGTAAGTACTTTTCATGTCCTCAAAGACATTTTCTCTGGCTTCACTTTCACTGATCTCGGTATCATCTTCCATAATCTCCTTCACTTCGGTTTCATACTGCGACTGGCACTTATCAAACGCTTCCTCTACAATGTATTCCCAAGGGTCAATATCCAAACTCTTCTCAGATGTTACAGACATATCGTCGTCGCAGCTATCAGAATTGTTTTCATTAACAGGTCCAAAAATGTCCTCTTGTACAGAAATGTCTGACATCGCGTCTTCCTCTGAATCTTCGTCCGGATGTGCAGACCTTTTATGCCGCAACATATTATCCCGTCTTCTAAAGACTTTGAAACATATATCACATTCAAACATCGCGCTTGAAGGCTAAACTGCAAATGAGGAGGAGTCATGTAAGTGTTCAGTTTAATACCTGTCCAATAGTAGTGATGTTTTCATCTTCTTTTGAGGTCTGCTTCGGCTTTCTGCTCGCAGATGGTGCCCTCTGCCTAAGTTTCTTGTTACTCTTGTTACTAATACCATCTAACTTCCCTATGGAACCTTTACGCTTCCGTGTTTTACTGACTTCTTTCATTCGTTGCAATTCCAGATCGATTAATGTCACTTTAGGTTTGGACTGACGATCAAGCATACTCTTAGCTATAGCTGTCGTCTGCTCCGCTGGGAGGACCATCCGTATATACATTTCAGAATGAGGCACATGGCTTTTACGAGATGCGCTCCTATTAAACTTCCTCTTTACTCTCTTTTCTTTTGTATCGAATATATCCATTTTTCTCAGGTGTGCGTCTTCACTTCTTGACATCCAAGCAATCACTGAAGTAAAAAATGTCATTCTATTTATTTATCGTTTAAGACTCAAGCTTTAAGACGTTTAAAAACCACGGTTGCAATAATATCGATATTCACACGTAAATAGGTATATATCCTACTTACTACCAGCTTATCTATCAGTTCGACTATATTGTTCACTTACACGCTTAAATGGAGTCCTTCTTAAGTTTATGATTCAAATATGGTTAACTCCTCGGAGGTAAGGGAGTGCCCCCAAACGTGTCTGACACCACCCCCTAACGAAGGGGGCACTCCCTTACCTCCGAGGAGTTAACCATATTTGAATCATAAACTTAAGAAGGACTCCATTTAAGCGTGTAAGTGAACAATATAGTCGAACTGATAGATAAGCTGGTAGTAAGTAGGATATATACCTATTTACGTGTGAATATCGATATTATTGCAACCGTGGTTTTTAAACGTCTTAAAGCTTGAGTCTTAAACGATAAATAAATAGAATGACATTTTTTACTTCAGTGATTGCTTGGATGTCAAGAAGGAAGACGCACACCTGAGAAAAATGGATATATTCGATACAAAAGAAAAGAGAGTAAAGAGGAAGTTTAATAGGAGCGCATCTCGTAAAAGCCATGTGCCTCATTCTGAAATGTATATACGGATGGTCCTCCCAGCGGAGCAGACGACAGCTATAGCTAAGAGTATGCTTGATCGTCAGTCCAAACCTAAAGTGACATTAATCGATCTGGAATTGCAACGAATGAAAGAAGTCAGTAAAACACGGAAGCGTAAAGGTTCCATAGGGAAGTTAGATGGTATTAGTAACAAGAGTAACAAGAAACTTAGGCAGAGGGCACCATCTGCGAGCAGAAAGCCGAAGCAGACCTCAAAAGAAGATGAAAACATCACTACTATTGGACAGGTATTAAACTGAACACTTACATGACTCCTCCTCATTTGCAGTTTAGCCTTCAAGCGCGATGTTTGAATGTGATATATGTTTCAAAGTCTTTAGAAGACGGGATAATATGTTGCGGCATAAAAGGTCTGCACATCCGGACGAAGATTCAGAGGAAGACGCGATGTCAGACATTTCTGTACAAGAGGACATTTTTGGACCTGTTAATGAAAACAATTCTGATAGCTGCGACGACGATATGTCTGTAACATCTGAGAAGAGTTTGGATATTGACCCTTGGGAATACATTGTAGAGGAAGCGTTTGATAAGTGCCAGTCGCAGTATGAAACCGAAGTGAAGGAGATTATGGAAGATGATACCGAGATCAGTGAAAGTGAAGCCAGAGAAAATGTCTTTGAGGACATGAAAAGTACTTACAGGAAAGCCATGATGAACATTTTCGGTAGAAAACTGGTGTGGTTCGATGCTATGAAGAAGGATCCCATCTATAAAGCGATAAAGAAGACAGTCAATCAACTAATTGCAACAGAACACTACGAAGGGGAGGAAGCCTTAAAGTACGCCATTCTTAAACGGAGATTTCTGTTTGATAAAGTGCTGGACAATTACGTCACTCCACAGTTGGAAGAGGAAGAAGATACGGAACAAATGGAAGATACTGAGTGAGAGTGATACATGTATAACAGGACTGTCAAACTTGTTCGGCTAATAGTAAAACGATATTGTCGAAGCTAAAGTGAGCTGCGTGTCTTTTGTATAAAAAAAAGCCTTTATCATCTGTGACATTTCTATCAACGAATTGACTGACTTCATTCATTTGTTCCATCTGGAAAGAGCAAAACTTGTGTCTGTTTTATTAAAACTCACGCTGTTATATTAAAGAAATGTAGATAATTTAGAAGAAAAAAAATAATTGTAGCTAATAAACACAGATGTTGCTTTGTGACTCCTTTTTCTCGGTCATTTTTCCAATAGGTGGTGTTTACCATTTAACTAAGGGTATATAAAAACGTCTAGCAACAAGCAAGAGTTTAAATCAAGTAATAAGCTTTTATCTAAAACTATTCATTTAAAATATACGCAAGATTAAAATGATGTTTTCCTACAGCGCTCACTCCACTAAAATTAACGCTTTTCAAAGAAAAGGCTTGCGGTTTACGGGTCGCAGTGTGTGCTCTTTCAAAAAAAATGTAATTTAATCGTGTCACCATGACAATCTCGCTTGTTATTTAATACCTGTTTGTGGTTTTTTGTAAGTATGCAGTTGATGTCCTTTCGAAATATATTAGTTATTAACTTTCTTTAAATATTTGATTAATCTACATGTATGTTGAGAAATATACGCAAAAGTTTGTTTTATTTTCATTGCATTATACGCTTGAATAAACCGTCCTATCTTTTTATAAGTGTTTCATTTGGAATTTTACAATGGGTAGGTTCCATTTATTGGTCATTGGGGTGCTCATTAAAGTCCAGTATTACTTGTATGATTTCGACGGCATACCCCAAATTTGAAATGAAATAATCCGAAATATCAACATACATGTCTCGTTTGCAGAAACCAGTGCCATATAGATAGAAATCGAATAAAACATTTTGACGCATATATCCGCAAACATTCAGGAGACCGAACCAAATGACTTTTACCTCCCTTAGATATCCCTAAAAGGTTAGAATCCGTTTGCATTGGTCTGTTTCTCCTCACTACCTCCGAGGCTTTCATTTTCACATGCTTGAGAAATGCCTTACGGTTTTCAAACACGCAGTCGCAGCATACACAGATATTTGAATAATACTCGCATGTATGCCATACTCTGAAGTGGTGTAATAGGTTTCTCCAAAGCAAAAAAAAACCGTAACCACATTTCCTACAATGAAATATGATGTTCTTGTCGTTACTCTCCATAGTGAGATAACGGTCTCGCTTTATTAGCAACTGACCTCGCCGTCTGTACCAAATCACTATCATATATATCAACACTATAAGCCACAAGAAGTGACCCTCCTCATAACCTCCTCGTACCTCCTCATTACATCCTCATTACCTCCTCATACCTCCTCATTACCTCCTCATGCCTCCTCGTACCTCCTCATTACCTCCTCATGCCTCCTCATTACCTCCTCAATACCTCATCATACCTCCTGAATGACTCATCCTGTCACTTCGTGTGGCTTATAGTGTTGATATATTATAATAGTGAATTCCTACTATACCCCTGTAGAGATATATTATGTGACCTTTGCTCTGCTACACATCCTATAGAAAACCGACCCATGCATGTAAGATTTACACACCGGACATTAAGTGCTAATTGTATGGCGGACGCAAAAGCGATGATATGGTCTCCGAACCGGTCGTTATAACCTGAAAAGTCTGCTCTTTTTATCGAGTCGGATTCAATCGCGTCATTGTTTCACTCCTCATTGGACTGTTTCATTGAAATACTTAAACAATATGCTCTCATATCCAGGGACGTTAAATTAGCATAATATAATTGGTTTCCGAGGTTATTGACAATGATATTTTATAACTTTCGTTATAACCTGAAAAGTCTGCTGCTGTCTCTCAGCGTGAATAAACTATACTCTCTTCAAATGTATCGTTTTAAATATATATTATAAAATTAGTTTTTCAGAGGTCGGGATTTTTCTCCTCGAAATAGTATTGTTTTAAGATGCGGTCCTTTTCTGTATCATCCATGATGTGGTGTCGTATGTATGGTCAGACAGGTTCAACGTCCGAGGCACGAGTGAAACGTTCGCGATTCTTTTTATCGAGTCGGATTCAATCGCGTCATTGTTTCACTCCTCATTGGTTAATTCAGCTCATTCAAAAGGACAACTCTTGTCAACATAAAACTCGAGTGACTGTCACAATTATTTCCCTTAGATCATATGAGCACATATGCCGGTACATACGATGTAGGGGAAGTAACTGCTACATCGTATGTGCAAAATTTTCGGGTATGTGCAAAATTTTCGGGGGGGGACCCCCAATTTTATACTACTCCTGTGTTACAGATCACCTACAAATATAGACCACCCTATATAGACCAGCAGTGCACTCCTAATATATAGTAGACACACCTGTGAATAATGACCACCTGCAAACAAAGACAAGATTTGTAGCTTCCCAACAGTGGTCTTTGTTCATAGATTTGACTTCATAGTCAATTACTGGTAAAGCTATAGAACTGTACAGTATTTGGAACACTGCCTAATATTTAACACTTGCAAGTAACAGACCCAAAGCACGACTAGCACTGCGCAACTGCTTTGTCCTAAGTGCTCACTCAATACCGCACCTAAATATATGTACCTGTCAACAACTTTGCAAAATGTTATCACCACATGTAAAATTACATAATATTGTTCATGAACTGACAATGGTCGAAGTGTACAACATTACTTTTTAAGTTGTTAACTGTCATAATTATGGTTGATATCACAACAATCACTTAATGCATTCATTAAAAATGTAAATCAGAGGCTGACTCTGCAAGCAGAACTCTATCATCGGCTTAGAATAATAAACTTTCTCTTTTTTAATACAAGCTCCATTATCTCATGATTTCAAATAATTTTTCAGCAGCATAAAAGTTATATAGTTATATATTATAGATTTCAGTCATGCATTTTACCGTATATGTATGCGACTTCCGGTTTTTGACACTCACTTCTCAACAAAAATCGATGGATCGATTCCCTAATAATAAAGTCATTTTATGGAACGCATTTACTGCCTCATAATAATAAAGTCATTTTATGGAACGCATTTACTGCCTCATAATAATAAAGTCATTTTATGGAACGCATTTACTGCCTCATAATGCTCACTTTCATTTACCTGGGTCTGTCCTGGACAATATGAACGCAAATCCGCTTGTAAGTAGTCAACGTTCTGAGGACCTTTGTTTCCCTTCTGAATACCTTTTGTTTGTTTGTTTGTAATCGTGCTTATTGGGTCCACCGTCCTCTAAAAAGGCTATAATCGGTGCGACCCGAATACCAGTATTGTCGTGATAGTGTATATATGATATTGTAAACCATGAACAGGAAATGTTGACTACACCCTTAGGTTATATTTGTAAAGCGAAGAATAAAGCAATGAGGAAATATCTACACCATAAATATCATATATCTTGATATATCGTAATGTAAAAAGAATCTAAGCCACATACAATCGGTAATGACTTTCTAAGAGAGATTTTTCCTTACTTACAATTTTTCCTTTTTTCTTTTTTTGGGTATTCTTCAAACATGCTAATAATGGCCTATGTTTGTTCTTCGATTTTCCAGCTTTTGTTTTATGATTTGCAAACAGAAAATCGTTCCGAATGATGAATGTTAGAGACAACTGATTGGAAGAGATTTCGACAGGCGCGTGTTCTGCCAAGCATTGTTCTTAAACTTGTCCCTGATTTCACGCGTGGAGAACCCAACATTTATACGGTTAAAGTTAGTGTATAAGGAAAAGAAGGAGTGCGAAGGGTGATACGGATCACTACTGGTCGGAGAGGCCTAACTTTTATCATTGGCCAAAATTAGACATCTTTATAACTGTCTTCACAAACATAATGCTGGCTACTGTAAAACCAGAATAAGGCGATTGTTGATTTGTATGTCTTATTTTAAAGCTTTGACGAACGTAATATTGTACAATCTACGTTTGAGTCACAGATGTTTTTAAAAGATGTGAAGCATGTGTAGACTTGTTTTCAGATATGAAGATCAGAATTTTACAAACTGCAGGAAACGTCTGAGGTGTTGCAAAAATCTATTAAATTGCGGATGTATTGCGCACAAATGGTGCAACGATCACAAAATATATGACATTAATACTGTGACATACCTCAAGCTTTTTAATAGCAATTTGTTTCGAAATTAAAAACGATGCAGGTGTTTTACCACAAAATCCATATTTTTCTGTATATAAAAACTAGCACAAGTTACCCGCCCCGGATTCTGTATTGTATGCTTTTAACTGAACATGCATAATTAGTTCCGTGTTTGATACATGATACCAGTCCCTCTGTATCCAGTCAGCTAACCGTCAACAATTTAAGTTAGACTGTATGGATAGTGTATCCACAAATATGTCCATGATTGTATTATTTTTAGAATGACGATGATGATGTAGTTGTTTATCCTTCAGACAAAAGGGTGTTGATAGAGAGCGATGAGGAGACTTCAAATTATGTCACATCACACCAGAAATGTAGTTAAATAGTTTATTTACATCTGCGAAGAAACAAAAAGAAGAAACAAAGAAAAAAGAAACAGCGATACACGCTGTCTTTATATCATTGAATTAACAAGTTTCATGTAAAATGGCGACTCGGAGAATGACTTGTATATATGCAATGATTTCTATATAGAGCAATTTATGACATGACTTTATACATTCGCTAAGTTGTTTATGTAATTATGTCTTTATATATTATATTCCTTAATATTGGATGGAACAAATGTCTAACTATAATTTAAATTTGTACCTTCATTATAATCATGTCATTTCATTGAAATAAATAAACATTTTCCTAGATTTATGAATGGCACGTGCGCTACTCATTTTTAGCAGCAGAATATGCACGTGGAACGATTCTTCAACGTCCACGTATCCTTTGACCTGCTGCCCGGAAATGATTCTACCTTTGCGATCAGTGCAGATCAAGATCAACTTGCACTGAAAAGTCTATTTCATAACTGAGATAATAAGCAAGCTGACAGACAGTATATCTGACTAGCCAACTGAGCCAACCTGGCACAGAGGCTCTCTCCTAGCTCCCCTAACTAACTTACTCCCTCCTTACTTAGTTTCTCCTAACATACTTCCTATACAGAAATAACACAGATATATATACTAACGACGCCAGACTTGGCTTATGTCAGACTTCTCTAATTTCTCAGGTTATTTCCTGGTTTCATCAGAAAATGTCCCGACAAAGATAAAAACACCCGGGAACATAAAACTTACTTTAAACGTGTTTTATAAATAAGACCCGTTGACTAATAAAGTTTTGACAGCTTTTATACCCTCCCATTTTCAAAGCGGATTTAATAAATTATCTATGCAATTATAATGTTTCCTTTTTACACAACATTTTCCTCCTTTTCTAAACCGCAACTTCCTCGTCTGTTGATACTTAACGTATCACCATTAGATTTCTTATTTTGGATAAAATGTATACATTGTATAAACACATGTCGCATATGGCTAAGTTTTAACAGTTTGGTATAATATGATACACTACGCACACAGTGATTCGACCTACAATACAACAAGCTGGCATCGCTCTTTTTCGAAAAAAAACAACCGATTCCAATCATAGCGAAACCGTCGACCGTCCGCAACAAACCGAACAGCAATACCTTTCAATTTCCCGTCTACATTCAGCAAGCCAACCGGTCAACACTATCTTACAAAACAAGAGGCTCAAAAGCCTCGAACCTTTGTAAAACGCGCAATTTTGTTCAAAATATGTTTCTGTTCTATTTTTGAAATACAATAAAATGTTCAGTAGTAGTGGAAAGTAAAGTTTTTATCGTAGTTTATGATGTACATCTAAGGGTGCATACTGATATGCTCTCAATCAGTCAGATGAAGGCGGACCTCTGTCGTGTAGTGATTACGACGTTCGTCTCGAGCAATCTAGCTTGATAAGATCCATTGTCAGTACACTTGAGGTGTGTTTTGCGCCTGATGTTATCAATGTCACAGTCCACCAAGATGGGCAACAGTAATGAAAAGTTTGCATACAAATTTTACAACATTGTACAAAAAACCATCGGTGTTATGTTGATTGTTATTCGGAACAAAAATGGAACATAAAATATTAAACAGAAAAATAAGAAACAAATCTGTAATGCAACTAATGGACACGTGTACGGCATATGCAAGATCACTCTGATTCAGTGGCTGCACGAACTAGTCAAACGAAGACGGGGTCAAAACCTGAGACTGAGAGTGCAGATGCACGTGCTGTTCTGGTTCACATTTCACCGGAAGAGGTTTAGTTCAGGCCAGACTTACCGGCTCATTCAGTCGCTTTTTGAAACACCATGTCGTGGCCTTTCTTTTAATATAAAAGATAACCTGTTTACTATACAAGTGGGCTGCTGAAAAAGCATGGGTAGCATGCATGGCCATAACAAGATAGCCCTATAACATCACCTAAGAACAAAAACGTGTTTGGCATTCAAACCATTTAACTTTAATGCAGATTCTGTTCTATTTGATGAGAAAAGTTGATGCTGAGCGAACAATTCATTCTTATGATGAAATGGAGATTAAAGCTAAACATTCTATAACAGGTCGATTGACCTTCAGCCAAACGTACAGACAAACGGACGGACATGTATATAGGTCCATGATGTAGATTAGAAAATGTTGCCACCGGTACTGCTTTTTATAGACGGTTGCATTATCAATAGATTGGCCGCCGCAATACTGCCAGTCACGTGGCTGTCCGCCATTAAGCATCTGCAATATCTACAAGTCGACAACTATCAATACTACCGTAATCAAACAAAGGGGCCATCATGGCCCCATATCTCTCATATGAGTACCAGTGCACTTGCGTAGTAGGTGTGGTCAATGTTGACCCCATGGGCATGATTTAAACAAAGTAGGTGGAAGACCACTAGAAAATGCTACATACTATATATCTAAGCTTGAGGCCTTGTGGATTTAGAATAGAAGATTTTAAAAGTTTTTCTTAGACCAAGTGACTCCCTGGGCAGGGTAATATATGTTATTAAATGAGTTATTTGATATAGGCCCTGATATTTGTCCGAGGGCATTTGTATTGGCCCGAGTCCGGAGGGGGAGGCCCAATACGAGTGCCAAAGGACAAATGACAGGGCCAATATCAAATCACTCATTTAATGGCAATTTGATTAAAATTACTTATCAAACTAAAATGATTCATTATATATAGATTATCATCATCACTAGCAGTAACTCGTCAGAAACAGACATGCAGTAACATGCAGATCTGTTAATAGAAATACCTCTTACATATTCATTTTCGAAATAAAAATATTGATGTGGGTATTCAATTTCTTAGTTGGAGCAATTTCTATCCTTCTAAATGTGTTTTCAGGCTGAAATTGATTAAAAGTTGATTTTCAATTTTGCCAGTCATCTTCAAGGCTATTTTCAACAGATTTCAAGATGGCAGCCGTTTTCGTTTTCGAGATACTAAAAATCTGAACGCATCAGCCAATAAGAATGCTCAAATTTCTCAGCAGCCAATCACTCGTCAGCAATTTTTTATTGCACCGGTCCAGTAAGTGATATTGGCCCTCTCTTTCAATTTTATGATAGCTCTTCTTATTTTATTACGTCGGGTAGTTAACGAATATTAAAGCTAATAAACAATAGTTATTTAATAAATTTGTTTAAAAATCTTAAAAGAGGTCCGCTAGACAATGCTGTATAATAAATATCTTAAATTTAGGCCTTGTGGTATTTGAAAAGTTTTTCCTATAGAAACCTATGTACAATCAAAAGACCGCCCCAACCTCTGAGCGCGTCAATTTGAACCAAAGGGTAATAATTTGAACAATCTTGGCAGAGGTGTACTAGGCAATGCTACATGATAAATATCAAGGCCCTAGGCCTCGTGGTTTTATAGGAAATTTTTTTCCTATATGAGTCAATTTCGAAATTTGCAGGGTTTTTAACCTACAAAAAAAAAACCAAAAAAAAAAAACAAACAAACAAACTGAAAGTTCTAATATAATCTGTATTTTCTTATCTTATTGGCACATACTTAAATACGGACTTAAACCAATTTTCATTTTGGTAGAGACTCAGATGAGATGTCATTTGAAGCAAAATGTATGTTATATATCTGCCTTCTCACTCATTAATGTATTTCTACATTTGGTATGATAGTTTGCCTTAATATAGCTATTGTGTGTATATACCGGTATTTACACCGATTATTTGTCAGTTCATTTACTTGACAAAATCCCATGCATTACTAACTGGCTCAGGTTACAAAACTGGTGAGTTTTGAAGAAAAAATACAACGTGACGAGGAAATAAAGTTTGAACTGAACTGATAATAAATGCTGAAGTAGCGAAGGCCTGCATTTTGAATATGTTCTTATGGTAGGGATGTTCAACTTTATGGTCGAATATCAGCAAACGGGATTAAGAAACATATTCTCCAAAATAAAAACACAATTGCTTGTGGTGTGCAGTTTTAAGGTGAATAAGGAAAATGCATGAAATATTACCAAAGCTTATTTTATTTGTTTACATTAGGATAGGAAGTGCTCAAAGGTGTGTTCAGAGCGGCGAAAGGACTTTAAAATGTCCTTACTTTCCAGCGGATATTCCCAATGGCATATTAGAGGTCGAAATTGCTGATTTCATGCAATTTCATAAAGACTTAGCATTGAACAGTTCTACTTTTCACACGGACAATTGGAGTCACGTGACACATTTAAAACTTCGAGACACCACTAACGATACGGCATCTAAGAAATTGATCTTTCATTCACAATGTTTCAGCGGCTTAACAGGTCTTCAGAAGCTTCATTTGCACATAACGAATGTAACGTTTGACATCTACAATGATACTTTTCTTGGCTTAAAAAATACAACGACATTAGATCTCAGTTTTTGCGGAAGACTTTCAATAAAACAGTTCAAAACAAGTATTAAAGGACCTGAAATTCTCCCAAAGCTGGAAGAACTTGATCTATCAGGATTATACTATAAGGTGGCGCCGTTCGATATAGGAGAAGATTTTTTTTCTGCATTGGAGCACACGAATTTAAAACGGCTAACGGTTAGTAAAACCGGAATTAGTATGATAAGACCAATGACTTTGCCACTATACTTAAAAAAACTAAGGATTTTAGACCTCTCGTATTCAAATATTGGTGACATGGATTTTAATGGCCATATTAATCTAAGCAATATAGAATTGTTTGACTTATCTTTCGTGACTTTGCCTAAACTAGCTTTTGACGTACCTGTTGGAAACCTTACGATTTCGGGAGCTGACGTGACTAACTTTGTTAAAACACTATCTCAAAACGAACCTCTTAAGAATATTCTTTCGACACAAAGACTCAATTTTAGTGGTATTCTATGGTCGAATTTTCTCCGACTAGACAAGTGCAATGCAACTATTGACTTTGATATACAATGCAACGTAAAGGAACTCGTTGCAAGACAGAACAACTTAAAAAGATTAGACTTTAGATTATTTTTTCAAAATCATACAGTCGATTCCCTTGAAATATTTGATATTTCTAGCAATGGACTTGAATTCCTTCATCCAAGCATACTGTCGTTATTGCCAAACGTAAAGAAACTGAACTTATCTCACAATCAACTGTTAATAATGTCCAATGAAAACATAACATTGTTTGGAACACTCCTGTCTTCTCTAACACTGTTAGAGTCAATAGGTCTCTCAAGTAACGGATTGAAGATCATTCCAAAAGATATGTTTAAACGTAGCAGTGAAGTACTTAGCATTGATCTTTCAAATAATCGCATTGATCAAGTGACCTTTCTCTTAGACAACATGAAAAAGCTTCAATTCTTAGATCTAAGAAAAAATGTTATTACATATCTGAATGGAGAGTCTATAAACAATTTAAACTCGCTTCTTTCACAGTCGACATCGGATGAAACGCATACACGACCGATTGTCGACTTAAGAAACAATCCAGTTTCTTGCTCCCAGTGCAAATCAGAATCCTTCCTCAAATGGATAATGCAATCAGTGCTAGTAAATTCTACCGGTCTTCTCTGCATCGACGAGACTAGCTCTGCTGCCAGTGTAAACTATGACTCAATAAAAAGAGTGAAAAAGATTTGTGAGAGGAAAGTTATTATCATAGCTACAAGTGTTTCGACGGGGTTCATTGTCCTTGCAGCCAGTATCACCTTTGTCATATTCTATAGGTTAAGAATACGCGTCCTCCGATTGAAAACCCAACAGCGTGGTCTTGAACTGTTGAGAAAAGGTCAAGGCCAGTATGAATTTGCCGTTTTCTTATCGTTTAGTAGCACAGATGAAGAATTTGTGTTGGATTTTGTTGACGTCCAACTCAGCCGTGTGTTGAAAGAAATGACGGGTATCGACCGAGACCTGATATGTACAGGAGACAGAAACCTACGGCCAGGATTCTATGTGCTTGACGAGACCGCAAAATGTTTAGAAAGCTCATCATTGGTTATTCTAGTTGTGTCAAATGCGTTTTGTACAAGTAACTACTGTCACAATGAACTCGACCAGGCTTATCGGCTCAAGAAGCCAATCGTTCTTTTGTTGAAGGAAAATGTCAACGAAGATTTGATGATGCCAACGTTACGGTTACTTTACCAAAAAAATGCTAGAATTCTTTGTACAGTGGAAAATGGACAGTATGTCCTTAAAACATCATGGGAGAATGTTTGCAAATCTATCCTTGATCTTATTGTTGATAATGTATGATATAATCCTTGCAGGAAGAGAACATTGCAGTTCGATGTATGCATTGCACAGTATCGTGTTATATTGTAATTTATTCAGACTAACCTGCCCTAACGGTCACATTGGTTCGGCGGTCACCTCCAGTAAACGGTCACCCTGGGACAAACCCGACGAAAATCCTTCTATATTACACCTTGATTAAACGGTTACGGCCAGCGGCCAGTCTTAGTGCCTCCCGATCGCTAAAATACCATGATCATTCGAATCAAGTGTGAAATTTTTAAAACAACTGACAGAAATCGCGAAATACACCCCCGAGGGCAAACTCTTACCGGCCAATCTGCTTGACCATACTGCTTATCAAGTTATCATGTATCAAGAAGTCGTCCCACACAACATCCTCGGTAACCCAGGCTATTCATTACCCAATTGACGGAGAGAAGCGACAGGAATTAACCGTGGGTTCCGACGATGCCCACACAAGTGCATTTCTCGTAATTACCAATAAAACGGGCTGCGTTGGTGCCGATAGTTGTTAAAAAGTTTGTTGTTAATGAATCAAGATCGAAGGAACATTATATTTGAAAAAATATTTGAATCCTTTTTATTATACTTGGCCAACGTTAAATAAGTTTGATACACTAATGATGTCAAGAAATAAAAAAAGAAATAGTTAACCTGTCAAAATATTTGTATTTTGCAAATAAACGTAGACAAGAAGTAGATTTATAATTCTAACATTGTATCTATATGTAAGTCAAAATAACTAATAATTTGAAATAGAGGCTTCTCTATATATTTCATTTTCCCTTGTATTCGGTGTTCTTTTTTTCATGTTTTGTCGTTTGTCAACCTTTGTTAGTCTAGAAGCTTTGTAATTTGCTTGTTGTTGTTGTTTATTTAAAATCCGCCAAAACAGCTACCAATTATCGATAATTAGCGGTACAAACTTACTTTGGATTTGTTGATCAATTGATCTGACCTGAGATGGGATGCATGTAGTAATTTGGACTTTATTAAGGAACATATTTCTAAAGCTTGTCTCCAGTATTTATTAATCAATTTGTTTATATGTATTTTATATGTGTGTACATAGGCAATTGTTATACGCTTCTGTACTAGAGGAAATAAAAGAATATAAGCTATATAGTTGTTTCTTGGACGAATATATACTATCGGAATTGGAAACGGCTGCTGATACGCTAATCCATTTTCGATTTTCATTGCCGTCCATGGCCGCTGTATCCCGGGAAATAAATAGCCACTGTACGAAATACGCATGCGCTAACCTACTAAGGCTGTACTATGTAAATTACAACATAGAGGATAATTGTTGGTTTTGGTGAAATATCAGAGTTATATTGCTTATTTACATCTCACCATACATGTAACTTACACATTCATTTCATTATACTATAGAAATAAGGTTTAACATATATGCCATTCTTAAAAGAATTATGAGAGGCAGTCTAATATAATTTACACATATTATCTACATTTAAAAATCATGACACTAAATATATTATATAATCACAGATTAATGGATGTACTAAAACATCACTGACTAATATATATACCTATATTATGATACCCGTAAAATGTTTTTATCTTCATCTCATTCAAAAAGGAACACCCTTTATAATTTTATAAATATTATAGTGGCATGCCTTCATTCATTCATTCGACATTCATTTCCAGTGATTGCATCACTCCGCAAGGAGAATACTCGCAATTGGAGCAAATATACACACACAATAAGTTTAACAATTACACTGTTAAAACTATTTACATAAAAGTGAACTCCTCCTATTAAATATTGAGTGGCAGGTTTTGGCAGTACATCTAATCAAATCAGTATTACCAAGAATTAGCTTTAACTGATCTTGTCTACTTCTTGACCTAAATTGACAATCAATTTCTAAGGCTTTATTCAATAAAACAACTCGATAATCATCATATACATCACCTTCTAAAAGTGCATGTGCCTCATTTTCCACAGGCTAATTAATACAAAATGGGCAGACTCTTTCTAAAACTGGTAGGTTCTCATATCTCCCCGTTTCTATCCTTATAGGAGCTACCCCACACCTGAATTTACCAATTGCACTTCTGTGTCGAGGAGGTAAAATAATGTTACAGTAGTTTTCTACTACAAATACAGACTTCAAAGTGCAGGAAGTACGCAGCTTATTATTACCTCTACCAGAGACACCAACTGGGTTGTTTATTTGACAATGCCATGTTCGAGTAAATTCCTGCATAGTTAGCTCTGACATCGTATAGATAAACCGTGACTTTTCCATACCCAACCTTAAGTTACTAAACTTATTAAGGTTTAAAGCATTTAGTTTCTGCTGTACAGAATAAAACCAATTGCGATAATTTCTACCTGCTTCCAAACATGCCCAGAGTGCAAGTTGTTTATTAAGGTGAGAATTATTAAGATTTGACAGCCGACACCGATAGTTACTAATTGACTTCCACTGTCTGACTTCCATTGGCTGCCAACATATTTCTTCAATGACTGCAGCACTAGAGGTGTACTTTCCAACACCAAGAGAAAATCTCATTGCCCTATAAAATACTGCATTAATGCATGAGAAAGTTTTGTTCCCATAAATTGAAATACCTATTCCATTACTGGCCAAACAAACGAATCAAAGAGTTTTATATAGACATCATATGTTACTCCTCCAACTGATTTGCACTTTGCAATCACGGCTTGCACTCATAACAACTATTTTCACAGTCTTATTCCAATCCAAATGTTCATATAATAACAAACCGAGATAGGTAAAACTATCAACAATTTGAATAATATCATCACCATATCTAAAAGTATGTTATGTTCTGCTTGTACAGTTTGGTCTAAAATGCATGATATTACTCTTTTTATCATTTAATCCCATGTCATTTAACTTACACCAGTCTATCCATAAGAAACTGTAAAATAAATCTTGAGTATTTTCTGCTAAGAAGACACCATCATCTGCATATAACAAAATACATATGGTATGATAGTCAATACAGACTCCATTGTTAAATGACTTAAGAAAAACAGCTAAGTCATTAACATATATGTTAAATAATAATGGCGATAGTATACACAGGGGCGGATCCAGGAATTGGTCGGGGGGGGGGGGCGTAACTTTTTTGCCATTTGTTGGTTCTGCTCAAGCCATATAAGACGGCATTTATGACTGTGTTTTTACTCTTTGTTTTTAAGTAATCGAACACTAAATAGTGGTGGAGCGAGCGAGTGTATAATTAACTTGTATAATTGAATGGCAATGAACAATGTCAGGGCCGTAGCCAGAGGTTAATAAGTAGGGAGGCACTTTCTAGGGTTTCGGGGACATGCTCCCCCGAAAACATTTTTTTCCGAGGGTGCCATTTCGTGCATTTTCCTGCTTTTCAAACGTGTTTTTGATACTTTTAAGATACCAATTTCGGAAACAGAAAATATATATTTATACTCAGGTATTTATGATAGGTTGGGGAATTTTAGGGGGGGCGCCGGGTGCGCTCCCCCCCCCCGGATCCGCTAGTGATACAACCTTGACGAAGACCGCAGTGGGTCTCAAACCAGTCAGGTTTAAAACCATTTACTCTAATACATTTACTAACAGAGCAATAAATTGACTTTATCGCAACAAACATTTTACATTTTGTACCAGCAACACCATAGTCAATTAGTCGAGCCCATAGTTTCTCACGATTGATATAATCATATGCTTTACGGAAATCTATAAAAAAACAATAGGTAGACAACTTGTTCTTCTTCCTAGTATCAATAAGAGATGTCAAAGAAGAAATATGATCAATGGTGCATCTTTTTTTCCTAAAGCCATTTTGTACATCTACCAAAAGGTTCATGTTATAATTTCACCAAGTTGGCACAAAAAGTGATATTTTTACGAGAGGCGCAGCAAAAACTACTTTTGGTGTTCACGAGTGAAATTAACGTGATATTAAACCGATACCAACATTTTTTCTGTTTATTTTATGGTTAAAACTATGCTTTTATTGAGTTTGTTTCTATAAAACATCGACAATCGCGGGAAACGTTATAAGAAAATATAGCTCGTCATGACATTTTAATGACGTCATCGTCGCATGGATTTCAGCTTTAATTACGCTCGGTATACATTTTGACGTAAATCCGGGTTAAAGATTGCAAAATCAGTGAAAAATAAAAATAGTAATCCACTGTTTCAAAACTGTGGATTATCACTTTTATTTCACTGAGAAAACTCTATAATTCACTGGAAAACATAAAATAAAAGATAAACTTGTTGGTTTTTATGCCCCTGATGGGTGGCATATCAAAAAAAAATTGATCTTTGATTCACAATGTTTCAGCGGCTTAACAGGTCTTCAGAAGCTTCATTTGCACATAACGAAAGAGTTTGACATCTACAGTGATACTTTTCTTGGCTTAAAAAATACAACGACATTAGATCTCAGTTTTTGCGAAAGACTTTCATTAGGAAAGTTCATAACAAGCATTAAAGGACATGAAATTCTTCCAAAGCTGGAAGAACTTCATCTATCAGGATTATACTATAAGGTGGCGGAGTGGGCTATAGAAAGTCCTTTACTTTCTGCATTGGAGCACACGAATTTAAAACGGCTAACGGTTAGTAACACCGGAATTCGTATGATAAGACCAATGACTTTGCCACTAAACTTAAGGAAACTAAGGATTTTAGACCTCTCGTATTCACATATTGGTGACATGGATTTTAATTGCCATATTAATCTAAGCAATATAGAATTGTTTGACTTAACTTTCGCGACTTTGCCGAAACTAGCTTTTGACATACCTGTTGGAAACCTTACGAGGTCGGGAGACGTGACTAACTTTGTTAAAACACTATCTCAAAACGAACCTCTTAAGAATATTCTTTCGACACAAAGACTCAATTTTAGTGCTGTTCTAAGGTCGATTTTTCTCCGACTAGACAAGTGCAATGCAACTATTGACTTTGATATACAATGCAACGTAAAGGAAATCGTTGCAAGACAGAACAACTTAAAAAGATTAGACTTTAGATTATTTTTTCAAAATCATACAGTCGATTCCCTTGAAATATTTGATATTTCTAGCAATAGACTTGAATTCCTTCTTCCAAGCATACTGTCGTTATTGCCAAACGTATAGAAACTGAACTTATCTCACAATCAACTGTTTATAATGTCCAAGGAAAACATAGCATTGTTTGTAACACTCCTGTCTTCTCTAACACTGTTAGAGTCAATAGGTCTCTCAAGTAACGGATTGAAGATCATTCCAAAAGATATGTTTAAACGTAGCAGTGAAGTACTTAGCATTGATCTTTCAAATAATCGCATTGATCAAGTGACCTTTCTCTTAGACAACATGAAAAAGCTTCAATTCTTAGATCTAAGAAAAAATGTTATTACATATCTGAATGGAGAGTCTATAAACAATTTAAACTCGCTTCTTTCACAGTCGACATCGGATGAAACGCATACACGACCGATTGTCGACTTAAGAAACAATCCAGTTTCTTGCTCCCAGTGCAAATCAGAATCCTTCCTCAAATGGATAATGCAATCAGTGCTAGTAAATTCTACCGGTCTTCTCTGCATCGACGAGACTAGCTCTGCTGCCAGTGTAAACTATGACTCAATAAAAAGAGTGAAAAAGATTTGTGAGAGGAAAGTTATTATCATAGCTACAAGTGTTTCGACGGGGTTCATTGTCCTTGCAGAGCCAGCATCACCTTTGTCATATTCTATAGGTTAAGAATACGCGTCCTCCGATTGAAAACCCAACAGCGTGGTCTTGAACTGTTGAGAAAAGGTCAAGGCCAGTATGAATTTGCCGTTTTCTTATCGTTTAGTAGCACAGATGAAGAATTTGTGTTGGATTTTGTTGACGTCCAACTCAGCCGTGTGTTGAAAGAAATGACGGGTATCGACCGAGACCTGATATGTACAGGAGACAGAAACCTACGGCCAGGATTCTATGTGCTTGACGAGACCGCAAAATGTTTAGAAAGCTCATCATTGGTTATTCTAGTTGTGTCAAATGCGTTTTGTACAAGTAACTACTGTCACAATGAACTCGACCAGGCTTATCGGCTCAAGAAGCCAATCGTTCTTTTGTTGAAGGAAAATGTCAACGAAGATTTGATGATGCCAACGTTACGGTTACTTTACCAAAAAAATGCTAGAATTCTTTGTACAGTGGAAAATGGACAGTATGTCCTTAAAACATCATGGGAGAATGTTTGCAAATCTATCCTTGATCTTATTGTTGATAATGTATGATATAATCCTTGCAGGAAGAGAACATTGCAGTTCGATGTATGCATTGCACAGTATCGTGTTATATTGTAATTTATTCAGACTATTTGTCGTTTGTCAACCTTTGTTAGTCTAGAAGCTTTGTAATTTTGCTTGTTGTTGTTGTTTATTTAAAATCCGCCAAAACAGCTACCAATTATCGATAATTAGCGGTACAAACTTACTTTGAATTTGTTGATCAATTGATCTGACCTGATCTTTTAATCGTATGGTCATTTCTGTACCTTAGAAATACACAATAAAAGTGTCGGCTAACCCGACTGTCACTACGGTAATACATGTAGGTATACACTTATCACAGGTAATGCGCCCTGAGGGTAGTAACTAAAGTCTGTCCAATCCCACCGTGTGACCTACATTAATAAATGTATTGTTCCGAATATTAAAACTACCGAGACTAGGCGATTGCAATGTGTAGAAACCGAAATAGAAAAAAAACTTTGTTAACATGTTACATGTTAACTGTTCTTAAGGCAAACCTTTAATGTGAAACAACATAACACTTGTTCATTCTTTAGAATATTTACAGTACAAGCATTCACAGGTTTTCATATTTCAGTCTCCTACTGACGAACCTTTTTCGGCAAGACACAATTAATTCCACATTGCCTCTCTCTCTTCGAGATTGATTCCACATGGAATGAGTCTCGAGAGCGATTTATATAAGTTGTAAGAACTTGTTTCGCAATCGAGAATAAATAAATTAGTATAAACTAGTATAAACTAAAACCTTTTTAATGGCATCTTTTAAGTGGATTTACTCCAACCCTAAAAAACGACTTTGTGCATCAACTAGCCATTCCTCCGATGTCCAGACATTTTGGTATCATCATACGTCACTTTGCACTAACATTATAAATCAGCAGAAGTTAAAGGTGGACTAATTTATGTCTACGTCAATATTTCAAATTCATTGAATGTGTAAGCAATGCGCTAAAATTTAACTGCGCCAAATAAAGTACGTTAACAGTACCCACCGGGATCAGTCCGATGATTAGGTATGCCTACCCGCCGCCAGACAGTATGCACGAAAACGTTTCTGCCATGAGATACTTGGTTCAGATGGAAATATCTGTCATTTCGGGTAACTGTTTCGCGGGAACTCGGCTCATGTAAGAAACTAATAAGACTAATCCTCGAATATCTCCCTTGTGTAAGATGTGTCGAAATCATTTCATTGCGTTGGGTATATAAATTGGTGTTCAAAATGTGGTTGTATAAATGATTACTATGTGGTACACCTCATTTGTTATTGCCTTAATAATGAAAACGGCGTTTAGTTTGGGACAAAATGCTTATAAGCCTTGATTACATTGTCTTCAACAATCTGGTATCATGACCGTCTTCAACTCAGTGTGGTTATCTGCTAAGCCTTTCGGTAGAAATTGAGCTCAATAGCTTAATATATACACCAATTGCAATTTATATAACTGCGAAACTTTGCAGGTATCATCGCATGTATATTACTGCATGAAGAGTTGTTTCTTATATGTTAGACGTATGTAAACATTTTGAAATATGCGTTATAGATGTAGGCTTAAAGCACTTTAAATAATTGTTGTCAATATGTCAAATACATTTTCAAATTTGATTAGCTTAATATGTTTACTAAATGTTTTATCTGCATAACATTTCTTGTCATATGAAATGTTCCTTAACGAACTCATAAGCTTAAATAAGACAGTTTTGTATACTCGTTTAAGGTCAATTATGTTGCATGTAGTAATTTGGACTTTATTAAGGAACATGTTTCTAAAGCTTGTCTCGAGCATATATTAATCAAATTGTTTATATGTATTTTATATGTGTGTACATAGGTAATTGTTATACGCTTCTGTACTAGAGGAAATAAAAGAATATAAGCTATATAGTTCTTCCTTGGACGAATATATACTATCGGAATCAATTGTCGATTTTCATTGCCGTCCATGGCCGCTGTAACGGGAAATAATTGTCCCGGGAAATAAATAGCCACTGTACGAAATACGCATGCGCTAACCTAATGAGGCGGTACTATGTAAATTACATCATAGAGGATAATTGTTGGTTTTGGTGTAATATCAGAGTTTTATAGTTTATTTACATCTCACCATACAAACTTGTAACTTACAAATTCATTTCATTATACCATAGAAATAAGGTTTAACATATATGTCATTCTTAAAAGAATTATGAGAGACGTCTAATATAATTTAAAAATCATGACACTAAATACATTATATTATCACAGATTAATGGATGTACTAAAACATCACTGACTAATATAAATACCTATATTATGATACCCGTAAAATGTTTTTATCTTCAAATAGGAAAACCCTTTATAATTTTATAAATATTATGGTGGCATGCCTTGTGAACAAATATACACACCAGACAATGCTGCACATCTTAAGGCCTCTGTGAAGTACAATTAAATTTTGACCAGCGGGTTTTGAGATTAAAAGCGCACAAGATTTTACTATCTCAAGCCCCTGTGACCTTTGATCTAGTGACCCGAAACATGGACCATGCACAACTAGGCATGGTGCTTATCACTTCTATGAAGTATCATTAAATTCTGACCAGGGGTTTTGGAGATTTAGCATCAACAAGATTTTACCATCTCGAGCCCCTGTGACCTTGACCTTTAACCTAGAGACCCGAAACATGGACCTTGCACAACTAGGTATTGTACTTATCACTTGTGTGAAGTATCATCAAATTCTGACCAGGGGTATTGGAGATTTAGCGTCCACAAGATTTTACTATCCCGAGCCCCTGTGACCTCGACCTTTGACTTAGAGACCCGAAACATGAACCTTGCACAACTAGAAATTGTACTTATCACTTGTGTGAAGAATCATTAAATTCTGACCAGGGGTATTGGAGATCTAGTGTCCACAAGATTTTACCATCCCGAGCCCCTGTGACCTTGACCTTTGACCTAGAGACCCAAAACATTGACCATGCACAACTAGGCATTGTACTTAACACTTGTGTGGAGTATCATCAAATTCTGACCAGGGCTTTTGGAGATTTAGCGTCCACAAGATTTTACTATCCCGAGCCCCTGTGACCTTGACCTTTGACCTAGAGACCCGAAACGTGGACCTTGCACAACTAGAAATTGTACTTATCACTTGTGTGAAGTATCATTAAATTCTGACCAGGGGTATTGGAGATCTAGTGTCCACAAGATTCCGTCTACAGACAGACAGACGGACGGACGGACAGACAGACAAGCTGAATCCAGTATACCCCCCAACACTTTGTGTTCGGGGGGTATAAAAAGCGGAAAATGGCTGTAAAATTGTTATTTTTGAAATAGACATAGGGTTATGGGTATTCATATTCTTAGTTAGATCATTTTCTATCCATCTATAGCAGTTTTGAAGTAAAATTCGAGAAAAAGTTGATTTTCATTTTTTTATCCCCATCCTGTACTTGCACTTATTTCTTCATTCTTGTGTGAAAATGCGATTTAAACGGTGAGAAAATAAATCTGTTATGTCTATTGAGTTGTGGATAAGGAAATCCCAGTCGCGGGTTGAGATATATAAAAAAAACTCAGCAGAGCCTTGTTTTTGCGACATATCTCAACCCTCGGGTAGAATTTCCACAATTCATGAACATGTTAGATTCACTTTCTTCTTGTTTTTTTTAGCCAATATTGTAAAGTTGAATAATAAAATAATCATTAATCAAGTGATTTCATATTGACCTTGTTATTTGTCCTCGGGCAGTCGTATTGGCCCTCTGCCTTCGGCCTTGGGCCAATACGACCACCCTTGGACAAATAACAAGGCCAATATGAAATCACTTGATTAATAACATTATAATATTTGCATATAAACTGGCATTGTTTTGCGTTTCCACTATAATTCAATGCACGTAAAAAACGGACGGTGATAGTTTTTAAAGGTAAAGGACCAGTTTCCTTTCTTGTTATAACATCTGCAGAATCTAGGGGATGGTTGGTGCCCGAGCCCGTTAGGGCGAGGGCACCAACATATCCCAAGGGTTTCGCAGGTGTTATTTCACGAAAATCGTCGTTAATGCTATTCTAGCATAAATAAGATAAAAAAATCATTAAAATAAAAATGAAACGCTCTTACTGGTACGACGTTCAAAAATGTGCGGGACAACGTCCGTGTTGTTTACGTAGATTTATGACGTCACCAGTGTTTTTACCCGGCACTGTTGACGCCGTACACTATGTAAGACTTGGGAGACAGGTCCATTGTTTACAACGGCCCTGTACTGCGCATAAATGAAAACGGGTTATAACGGCGCGTGAATCTCCCCGTTAACACACGTTTTTTCTCCTGTTAAAACACCGGCAAAATGGGCAAAAATAGCACATTTTATGCTAGAATAAACGTAAAAAGGACCATTGATTTAATACTTTACATTGACAAAAAATATTCATGAAATGGCAGACAAATTAAACTAACATTTGTGATAATGACAATTTTTTTATGTTAAACAGAAAGAAAGTTATAACGAGTTATTTAATAATATCCTTATATACTCTTTGTAAAAACGCATATCGGTTTTCCAGTACACGATAGTTAAAATAGTTGGGGATCACTTACATGTTTTTGGTGCTATTTGTAAGATAGAAAAATTATTTGTCCTGTGCAAGATTCAAACAATGAACCATTAGTTTGCTAAACGGACACTTTACCAGTTTATGAATAACAACGGGACATTTCAATTCACCTGCACTCGGCAGCTATTTGCCTTTAATATTTTTAAGTTGAAGTTAAAAGCCAACTCTGAACTCTGCCAGTCAAAAGTCTGTATAAAATGTTGCAACAGTAATAGTCAACCTGGCACATGTATTCTGGATCATGTGGTCATTAAAATCAACTCCGAAATACAAATTTGACCCTTAAGTATTATATCTTATTCATATGTATTATTTTTAGAATATTACATGAATCTATACAAAAATGACCCAAGTTTCAAAAGAAAGATATGTTTCCATTAATTCAACTGTCTTTATTAAATCTATTAATCTATATTTATATTTTTCAGGCAATAGATAGTTTTACCTGACATGTTAGGGCAATTCCCCTGGTGAACAATGGAATTATTAGTTACATCTATTATTACATGATAAAGTATGATCTTGGGGAAAAGTCTGTTACTTCAAGTTATGACTGCTGAGTGGGACAGAACAAAAACAACCCAGTCCTCTGGAATGCAGTCTGTTGGATTATTTAAGGTATGCACATGAAAACTAAGTGGCATCAAGGATGAAGAAAAACATTCATAGCTGTTACTTATCTACCTATGTTGATTTGTCTATCAATTGTCATAGTAACATACAATATGTACCATATCATTCGTTCCAAAGTCCTGAGATAGTGAAATTAATTATATATTTATTTTATTTTATGCTTGCAAAGTTATATTTAGACACACTTATCAAGATGAACAAACATTCTTATATTTTGAAGAACAAAAAGTAAGATAATGTTTGTAAGATGTTAGATGCATTAGTTGTGATTTTGAAGATAAAAAGTAATAATTTATATGTAATTCTTCCTGAACTGTCTTCATTTTAGGCTTGCATCACACGACTGAGCAACTACCAAGTTTTCACCTGATTGCCATTTTGGGAAATCAAAATGGAGGTTAAATTGGGTTAAGAATGTCATTAGTTCATTAATAGTCATTATTTTGTACTATGTGTATAAAATTAACTGTTTTTAGAGTGGAAAGTTTATATGTTCATGACAAATGTATTTATAAACAACCTAGCAATTTAATATTGACATAGCTGGTATTGACTATTTGACATATTTCATTGATATATTGATATCCTATGATGCAGTGGCAGCAGATCAGCATTTGTATTTAGTTATGAGTGTGAAATAAGGTTTAGTTACCACAACATTGCCACCTTGCATTCTAAAATCTTTAAAATCTTGCATGTTTACCATGTCAGCTTAATGTATGTGTTCTTTATTCAATGCAGTACAAGTTCTACAGAGCTTGGTGTTGTTTTCTGTCAGACTAGACTAGTGCAAACAGTCCATCTGAATGGATTTTGCTGTGAAAGCCAGAATACAGGTCATCAGTAATGAGTTGGCTTAATTACTCACTAAATAGAAAGAGTCAGGATTATGATAGATCTTATGCGGACATATTTCTTCAGGTGTTAAGTTGTATCAATGTTCTCATTTACATACTGGTGCTAATATTTTGTTGGGAATGTGAACATTTTGCGATATTTCAGGTGTAGTGCAGTGGGCATCAAATTAATATTAAAGGCAGATGAGTCATTATTTTTCAACATTTTATTTAGCTTTTACTAAAATATATAAATATATTTATATATGTAAACAAACATGGATGTAACTAATCTTTAAATTCTTTAAAGTTTGTTAATTGTGGAAAATGTTGTTAATACAAATTCTTTAAAAAATACATAAACTCTGATTATAAATGACCTAATATAAGACAACTCTAGCTAAATAATTACGTGATCAATTATTCATGACGAGTAATTGGCAACAGAAGCACACAGGTATGAGTGTGTCGAATAAGAAATCTTGTGAGCAGAAGCATATACAATAAATTTATGAAAAATCTGCTTATTCCAGTAATTAGGTGACCATTATATAATGTGCAGCAGTTACTTAAAAACTGATAGCAAATACTAGTATGATATGCATCAGTAAATGAAGAACAGCTAGGAAAGTAGCAGTTAGTGAATAACAAGTTGGAAATATGATTATGCAAATGGACAGTGAAGTACTATTATTGTTTCTTTAAAAAACATGTCTTTTTTGTGCCCGTCTCTCCTGAAGGAAAAACTTTCGGAGCCAAAGTGATCCCTTGTTATAATATGCACAACTACACTTTTTACTGATGCTTCTGACCAGGTTTGATGAAAATCCAACAAGGTGTTTTCACATTTCAGTTCACTACGTCCTTTTCTTTTGACTATATGACCCCAAATTGTAATCTGCACAACTTGACTTCATACTGATGCTTCCCACCAAGTTTGATAAAAATCAAACGAAGGTTTTGGAGATGAAGAGCGGACAAGATTTTCAAGTTTCATGCCCCTATGGCCTTGACCTGTACCCACGTGACTCAAAATTACATTATGCACATCTATACTTCATACTGATGCTTCCCAGCATGTTGATGAAAATCCAAGAACTTCAAGGCGTTTGGAGATGAAGAGCGGACAAGGTAAAGGCAATAGATGGACAGACAGATATATGGCAAAGGAAAAAAACAGTATGTCTCATCCTTGATGGGGGGTGACATAGTCACCAAACTACCAAGTACAAAATGTGTCACATGGCAGTTACAAGTTAGAAATCAAGCGAGCTGCAGTTGCTAGAACAGGAATAAGAATTTTAATTAGATCTAGTTACAAAATTACAAAAAAGGATATCATATGTTAAAGTAAAAGAAAACAAGGGATGTAACTCTAAATAAAGTAAAGAGTTACTTTTCCTTATTGTACATTTCTAAAAGAACAAAATGTAAAATGGCATTCTTAAACATCACAATTTCTTAACATTGATTGTAATCCTCTCAGTGCAATAAGGGATGTAACTCTAAATAAAGAAAAGAGTTACTTTTCCTTATTGTACGAAACAAAGTAAGTGAATGTTTGGAACGCATTTGCCTGTAAATGGTAAAGCATTTTATTTAAAATCATGGATGTTTTTGACAATCGTTATGTCACTTATGTGGGAAATTTTCTTGTTAGTTTAGTATGGCATCCTCATTATTTATAGATAAACTCTGTTCAGTGAACTGTATCTGCTCTTGAAGCTTATTGGATTGTAATTTTGAAATGTAGAAGAGAGCATGTGACTCACAACACAGTTATTGTTTTAGGTCTTTAAACGAGGCGTGCATTCTGAATAATCTCAATAAGGTAATCGTCCCACATAAACATTTCAATGTATATTGTACTTAAACGCCGTCCGCTACACCGTCTCTAACCGGATCACTGTATGAAAAGATCTCTGTGTGCTTCTTGTCGTGAATATTTTGAACCGTGTTTTCTTGTTTATTTCTTGTTAACACGGCTTGCACTGATGATCCGAGTTTTACCTTCATGTCAAATTCGTGACCACGTTCACGAAGGCCGTCAAGAATCACCTTCAATAAAGAAAAGAATTTGTGCCTCGACATACATCTTAAAACTTTAGATCTATATGAATTTTAATATCCATGTAGAATGCTTTAATGCTCTGCATGACAAGTATCAACCACTTGGCTGCGAATGATTCTCATGCATCTACAATATGCTAGGAAACGAAATGTTTTAATCTAGGAATAATTGGCCTTCGTTACAAAGAGTACCCGTCAATGCCCAACATATGAGCAATTGTGCTACATCAATGTGTTAAACTCGATTTTATCTTCACCACGACAACTTTATAAAACTTATAAACATGTTAGTTTTGGATTGGAAGAAATGATGTTGTGATTGTGTTGACTGAAGAGACGTAAAACAATGAACATAAAGCTCTAAGCATGGCCTTAAAGAGTACGATGGTGACACTGCTATAGCTAATCGTTCTTAAAAATATGATTAGTTGAATGGAACTCTCTGCCGGTCTATATGGTCAGTGCTGACACTGCTGCTGCATTCAGGGCAGCACTGGCTACATTGCCACACATACATTAGACAGTACAGAGCTTTTACCTTTTTAACTGCACTAACATTCTTGTTTTTCTTCACCACACATACATACAATTGAAGATTTGCACTATTGTAGGTATTTTAAGGCTGGGCTAGGCTTTTTGCATTTTTTTATCACATTGCCAAAAACCTTCTGGGTGGACTGAGTAACCTAGGAGATTTGGCAATCTTTTTAACTTTTTCTAACCCCCACGCATGGCCATAATAGTCAGTTATGACGGTTAGCCATTATCAAAGATGAGATGATGATGATGATGATGATGATGATGATGATTATCTCTTTGAAGGGTAATATCACTTTAAGTGAGAACATGTCAATAGTAAAACATATCTATCGTGGATCGAACTGTCTCATATTTTTATTTAGCTACAAATTCAAAGACTTTAGTTTAAAGGACATTAATTCACAGGGTATGAAGGCCATTATATCTTAGGTTAACAATTACCTTTGGCATAGCTTCCTCTATTCTCAACGTAGGTGGTAGAAGCTGATGATGGATTCTGGGAAATTCGGTTGATTCCTTTAGACCAAACTTCAACATTAGCGTCTGTATAATGCTCTGGATTTTAAAAAGAATGAGAGACACTTAATGATACCGGAATTTAGTCATTGAAAGGATTCTCCGTACACTAAAAGCGGTATTGCAGTGTAAAAGATTGCATGGAACTTGTTTTATACCTTTAACCAAAGACTCATAAAGCTACCATAGGTCTTTGTTTTAACTGTGAACGATTGCGGGTTTGAACCTCAAAGAGGTGTCTCGTTTTATTTTTATTTTTTTTGCAAAATGGGACCAAAACATACACTTGAACCTATATGATTCCCACCAACTTTGGAAAGAGTTATTCAATTACGTCATAGTTGCTTTGACATCTGACCTACCGACACCAAAACTGATTGAGCTCACCATAAGCAGTGGCATGTTTGCATGAAGATACCAAGGTAATCTTTTAGGTCTTTGCCAACGGAAATGTAAAGATCATAATAGATATAACAAGGGTTTTCGTTTTATAGAAGAGAGAATATAAGTTTAAACTTTAAATGTACCAATGCAGTAGAAGTTATAATTCGTGTTCCGCCTGTAGCTCCAGTCACAAGTTTAACGTCGCCATCTTTATCTATTACTATTGTTGGTGACATTGACGATAGAGGGCGCTTGTATGGCTTGATAAAATTGGCAGGAGATGCTGGTACCCCAAAGTAATTTGTTGTGTTTGGAGTAGAAAAGTCGTCCATTTCATCATTAAATACAATTCCTGTGCGACTGCCAACAACCTTTGATCCAAAGCTGTTTCAAACAAGCAAACACAAAAAATGATTCAACAGTTCTAAGAAGTGAGTCTAATTGCATAGGAGCTCAAGGTCGGGATTATGCTTTTTCCAGCTTTGTTTCTTCTTTTTACATTTATTTAAGAACCAAGCTAACAAAATATGATCTTATTTTCCAAGGATCTTAACTTTCATATTTAACCGCTGAAGTACCCGGTAGACTGAAAAGGGAATTCAGTCTACCGAGTACTTCAGTGGTAAAATATGAAAGTTAAGATCCAAGGAAATAAGATCATCTTTTGTTAGCTTGGTTCTTAAATAAATGTAAAACAAAACAAAGCCGGAAAAAGCATAATCACGACCTTGAGCTCCTATGGTTTTTCTTTCAATTTTTATTACGATATTAACTTTATACTGTGTTATTCAAGTGTTACAGTTTCATACGTGTTATTAGGTATAATGTATAACCAAAAATAGGACTTCGCTAGTTTAATATCCTTGAAATGGTTTGGCAATAACTTTTTGTGTATTATATTTCACGTAAATAGAAAAAAATCACGAACATGAATCGCTCATATTCCGGTTTGGTTTCAAATTAATTATTGTAAAATGTTTAAAAATATTTGTTTTTAGATAATTAAGTGTACTTAATATCACTTCTGTATCTAAATCTGTTTAAGTTCATATTTCAAAACACTCGATTATGTTCGTTGTTTTACAAAACATTAACGGTTAGTATTCGCCAACATGACACCTGCAGCAATGATATTAACCAGCTTCATGTAGTATATATTCGTCCCAGACGACACCTACCTTCCGATTTGATAGGCGAGACTTTGTTCTTGAAAACACATTTTGCTGAATATACGTCTGCTTTGTGGCATATAATGAAATGTTTTTTATTTAAAAACAAGAGCCGTCCCTCACAAGTGATGAATGCCCCCGAAAGAGGTGTCTCACAGTCTGTGTCCTCTCCATGTGCTCAATAAATGTGTTATGTAATTTTAAAATCCTTCCATGCATGACAGGGTTACCTTGCATACAGTATTCCATTACTTTTAAACACTAAGTGTGACCTTGATATTTGAGGTAGGGACATGTTTCTTGCAGACAACACATTGTCTTGATGTGCTGAACGTTTGTGCCAAGTTATTTTAAATCAATTAATGCATGACAAAGTTACAATCCGGACACAAATGTATGCATATATACAGGATTCCATTTCCTATAAACTCTAAGTGTGACCTTGACCTTTGAAGTAGGGTCATGGGTCTTGCACGCGACACATCGGCTTGATGTGCTGAATATTTGTGCCAAGTTATTTTAAAATCCTTTAATGCATGACAAAGTTATAGTCCGGACACAAATGTATGCATATATACAGGATTCCATTACCTATAAACTCTAAGTGTGACCTTGACCTTTGAAGTAGGGTCATGGGTCTTGCACGCGACACATCGGCTTGATGTGCTGAACATTTGTGCTAAGTTATTTTAAAATCCTTTAATGCATGACAAAGTTATAGTCCGGACAGAAATGTATGCATATACACTCAACAGGTTTAGAAACGCAAAGATTTCCCCTGTTGAACATTTCCATTTGAATGACGCTATTGTTTTTATTTCTATTTAAGTCATTTTTTTGCGATGAATTATTGAAACATTACTAGAATTCAATTTTATATTGTTTTTGTTGTGTATGAAATTTGAATAAATTTGAAACACGATAACATTGTTAAAATAAATATTTTGCCACTTTTGCGTTTCTAAACCTGTTGAGTGTATACAGGATTCCATTGCCTAAAAACTCTAACTGTGACATTGACCTTTGAAGTAGGGATGTGGGTCTGGCACGCGACACGTCGTCTTGATGTGCTTGACATTTGTGCCAAGTTATTTTAAAATCCTTCAATGCATTGCAAAGTTACAGTCCGGACACGAATGTGTGCATATATGCATATATAGAGGAATCCATTTACTTCAAACTCTGAGTGTGACCTTGACCTTTGAGGTAGGGATGTGGGTCTAGCAAGCGACACGTCGTCTTGATGTGCTCGACATTTGTGCCAAGTTATTTTAAAATCCTTCAATGCATGACAAAGTTATAGTCCGGACACGAATGTGTGCATATATAGAGGATTCCATTACCTTCAAACTCTAAGTGTGACCTTGACCTTTGAGGTAGGGACGTGTGTCTTGCACGCGACACGTCGTCTTGATGTGCTCGACATTTGTGCCAAGTTATTTTAAAATCCTTCAATGCATGACAAAGTAACAGCCTGGACACGAATGTGCACGTGGGGACGCACAGACGGACCGACGGACAGACAGACAGACGGACAGACGGACGGTGCGATTTTGATATGCCACCCTTCGGGGGGGCATAAAAACCAACAAGTTGATCTTTTATTTAAAGTCTTACTAGAGATTAACAGTGCTGGTTATCGAGACTGCATCCCCTTCCGGTCCCAGGACAGATACATGTGTCGTGCCAGCATCCGGGATGATAAAGGTATATGTTGGTTC
This sequence comes from Saxidomus purpurata, assembly GCA_022818135.1. Lineage (NCBI taxonomy): Eukaryota > Metazoa > Mollusca > Bivalvia > Venerida > Veneridae > Saxidomus > Saxidomus purpurata. Next base: position 34,612,256 of record JAFMSR010000007.1, read on the forward strand.
GTAGTAGGCTGTGTCATGAGTATCGCGTGTGATTTTGTCTCTCTTCATTGCACCCCATGATGATGACGTCATATTTTGTAATAACTGGAATTCGTTATGAACAAAGATCAACATTAGGAAACGAAAAACAAGAATATGGCAGTAATTATAAATGATTTAATTTTTTTTTCTGTAATCAACAAAAGTAGAAATCGGCAAAATTGCTTAAGGCGTGAGTTCACCACAATACTGTGGTAACGGCGATACTGTGGTAACGGCAATACTTTGGCAACGACCGATGAGAACGGATAAACAACACCTTTGTCTAGAATTGTTTAACCATATTCCATAAAGAGTCAAAAACAAGTCCATGCCCATAGCAGCGTGCTGCGCTGTAAAAGACATAGCGCGTCCTACACATGACGAATAATGACTAGACAAAGAAATGCAGTACTTACAGTGATCAAATATTATAATAATAACCAGAGAATACAATGCTTCAATGTACTTGTTGGTGAAAGTCAATTAGAAATTCCGAAATCTTAGGAACAATATCAATTACGATATATACTAAATATACACCAGAAGACGTTATGGTCTTCTCATAGGCTTGAGGAAAACACTAATTACAGGTATTTTACATCTTGGTGAAATACAACATATTGGCAAGTACATAAGAGAAAGTGTTGGTGTCTAATACAAACGACAAACCTCAGTAATTGTGTCTTTGAATTTTTGGTCCTCCTGATCCGCGTCTCCCAGATTTGTGCGCACAGAAAACCCATGTTTGAATGCTTCAGTAATTCTATGGTACGCCTCTACCGCCTTCTCACCTGTAGATACGCTGTCAGCGTTCATATTGAAACCTTTAACAGCAAGAAATTATAATGTGTTAGTTTAATCTTCAGGTATAGACGAACAATGTTCATCAAGTTTGCACTTCCAGCTTAATCGAATACAGTTATAAATGCCGAATGTGAATTTCACGCTTCACTTACTATTGTTCATGCTTGTGAAACTGTAGGCCTATTAAATTTGTTGATTAGACCAGATATTGTAAAAGAATAGCAGTGATTTTCAAATTACCATGTTGCATACATATATATTTCACTTTGATAAACTGCAATTTCTTATAATAATCATATTCAGTATTATATCTGGATTCCATTAGTCACATGACGAAGACCATTCTTATCCCTAATTTTAAAATTTTCTGGGGCCGAGTGGTTAGAGTCGCGGACCATGTCTCTTTATGTGAGAAAGTTAGCAGTTTCTACCGGAGGGTCTGAGTCTCGTAAACTGACTAAGGTTGGGACGGGCGTTAAACAACAACAACAACAACATGTTCTGGACTGTCGACTTCTTCACTTGACTTTTGGTTGTAATTTAAATGATCATGGAAAACAAATCCAGCGTTCGTGTTTTACTCACAGGGTTTCGAGTAATTAAGAAATTTGCGTACTTAGCAGTCCTCATATTACGTAAAAATGAGGATTTGCAAAACATATGGATAATACGTTATTACGAATAAGTGCACTGTAGTATATACTTACCATCTAATATATTTAGTATAAGCAATATGACGGCTCCGCTGGATGGAGGTGGTGGGGAAAGTACTGTATTGTCCCCATTTGTCAAGGTTAGCTTCAACGGATCTTTTACCGCTGCAGTGTACATTTTCAAATCGTCCACGGTTATAATTCCGGCTGCAAAACGTTTGAATGCAAACTATTATGGTGTGCAGTCACGATAAAGGTGAATGTTAAATGGTAGTAACTGCAAAGTTGTGTTTCAGTAGCATACTAATTCAGAGTACTGCTTTTGAAAAAATATCGAATCAAAATCAAGGCAGTGGGAGTCAACCTTTGAAAAACAATTTTTAGATAAAAACCAAGGTTAGACCTACACAGCTGCTTTAATTTTTTAAGTGTTTTTAAACCTCGTTTTATACTTGAAAAAAAAGATTGTGAAAACAATACATCG
>JAFMSR010000007.1:34614717-34969717 GCA_022818135.1 Saxidomus purpurata
CGTCTTCGTTTCATTCAAAGCGAAAGTCGGACACCAAAGACGAACGCAGATTAGTTTATTAAAACTGACCAATAGAAACAGGTCTATTACAAACCAGATATGTTGTCCTTATTCACCAACATTACGAATAAAGTACTGTATGACATGGAATGGAACATCATGAATTTTAAAAAGAAGTACTGCATTCAATGAGACGGAGAAGAACATCAATGTGGTTTGTTTCATTTTTCTGCATAAAGCATATGAAAAACAAAGTTTCGTGTCAATGCTTGTGATTTGCATTTAATAGTTAATTAACACTCAACAATTATGCCATCCGAGGCGTGCTTACTTGATGCCTTATTTTCTTATATCTAAATAAAAATGCTGAAACGTTTCGACTGCTATCTCATAATTGTGATTTGTTCATGTTTTCGTAGTTAACTCTACAGTGGTTCTTACGTATAACTTTGCACACGAAAAGAACGGTACACGAAAGGTACACGCCAACAGAATGCGAGATGCAGGTACGATAACTGATGAATGAATCATAAATGATGAGCGATAAGAACGATACACGATACACGATTCCCGATGAACGAAACGAAAAATGGTCATTCGGGTAACTCGGACATTTTCGTATGCTTAACAACAATAGTATCAATATATGTCTAACAACAATGTAATATCTTAATAAAACCCATGAAAACATATTTAAAGTCCTAAATTATGCCTAATTTAAAGGAAAACCAAACACATCATAAGAATAATCACATGCATGTCATGCAAGTTAAATAAGCTTTTTACTACAGGATATTGTAATTTATTTGTACGCTTCGATGCAATGCCCTACATTTTTAACAAATCACAGCGCAGCAAGTCGCTGACCTTTATGAGCTATTAATAGCACCAAGGAAACCCCGATTGTTTCTGTTACGCGTTGTGCTTACACTTTGATGTACATGTGATAGCTGACTGCGAGCGTTTCACTGACCTAGGCACTGCCTGTCTTACAGGCAAATGTGTTGATTTGTCACCCATTTTCGACTCGGTTTGGTGAGACACACTGTCACTTACAACAGACTTAGGTTGTATTTTGTCAGTTTCAACAGTTCTAAAACTGGAATTTGTGGTTCCATAGGAGTTAGGAACAGAATGTAAATGAACAGGTATTACCGGAACTGTCTGATTACAAGCTGAATTGACCGAAGAGTTTACTTCTACATAATGAACTGTCTCATATCAATTAAAACAAATATCAACGCAGTACTGGAAAGTACCCATGAAACCAGGCCCGGATCAAAACGCAAGACCATATTTGGATTCTTTCTTAAAAACGTTTTGTTTTAATGTATGGTGTATTTTTTAAATAAGGCACATTTTTTCTCTTTATATAAGTTAACAATTAGGGTGCTGTTCTACTTTTTTAAAATTGTGCATCGCTAACTCTATCTTCCTCAACGTTAAGATTCGGCTATAAAAAATAGACGAGGGCGACACTCTCTCTGGTTTCAAGCTCTGTTGACGTAGGGGGGATGGCTTTATACTGGTTGAAAAAGAGGATCCCGCGGTGGTAAAGACCCTTGGTCAGGGCTCGATGACAGCACCTCCCCGATTGGCGATCTTAGTTGCTTGTGTTGGTTAGAAAACCAGCTAAAAATGAGTAGAAGTGATGACAAGCTCGTTGCATCCCTCTCACGAGCGTGGTTGCATTTGATATGAGTGTAAAAGAGCGTTTCATGAAGCACATGCAGATTTTATCGTAAGTAATGAGGTGATACATGCTCATTAGGTTAAAATGAAGGTTTCCTGATCAAAATGAAAGAAAGAAAAACTAAGATTTTAGCTCACATTTTTCTTAGTTATAATTTGATCCAGTAACCGACAATTTAACCATCATGTGTACGTATTACTTCATTTAAAGAATCTTAAGAACATCAGGTTTTAAGAAAACTTAGCTCAGATTATATTTGTTAGTCTACAATGTTTTGGAAAATAAAAATTACCTACACACATAATTTGCAACCCCAGTACAAATTTGCTCGTGTTTTTTTAAGGTTGTCAAGTGTTTTACAGTACTGGTTCTATGTTTTGTTATTTACATCTGAAATAAGCTTGCCATATGTCGGACAAGGCTTCCAAATTAGACGTCGTTTAAAAAGGGACACAACAGGTAAGTTTGAGCAAAAGAAATAAAGACAGAATAAACCTAAAACGATTTTGTTTAGAATTATAATTTCTTTTAAAAAAACATGTATTTCGTTTGGAGTATTAACATACCAAATCAGTTACCTTCTCCAGTGATGACAGCACGGAAACCACTGTAGAAGACAGACCTAGGTGCAACGCAGGTAGTAAAGCTTAAGATAACAAGGTATTCATCGGTCTCAACAACAAACACTCTATCATTATAATTATAGTCTATCGCTCTTCCTTTTTCCATGGATTCAATCTCTTGGCTTATGATAAGCTTGTCGTAACAGTCCTGTTAGAATAAAGGGTTGCGTTTATGCACTTATCAACACAGCAGGCCTTGATAAAAAGTATCAACAATACGATTAATCTTTAATCCTAAGTGCAGATGCCGACTATAATAATGATCGGTACTGTAACAGCTTTATTTCGGAGGAATTAAGTACTTCGAGTAAAATGGGTGAAAATTAAGAGATCATAATTTAGCTCTAAAATGATACATGAAAACGTATAAGAATCAGCAGATGTGTTTGTTTTCATTTCATAACGTATAACTAAATATTTTAATATGTGGTTAGTTTGTGTCATTTATTATTGATTAAAACCTTTATATGACAGAATCGAGAAATTGATTTTTATTATTGATTAAAAATGAAATATAGATAAGCGGCCGTACTGTAACATAGTATTTATTGAATAGGTGTTTTAAATTAGAATCTAACAGCTATTTCTTTTTCCTCTTCCATAGTAGATGTATATCTTCATATGAAGTTCAATCTCACCTGGTGTCTTTGACCTAGGGATACGTTTGTAAAAACGATTCTAGGGTAGAGGTATTCAGTATATTGTACTATCCAGGTATATTTTTGACCAGTCCCGTATGAAAAGGGATATCCAATAGATGTTATAACTGTACTTTCTTCTATTATTTCGACGTTTGTCATAACTGATCCCTCCGCTGATGTTAAAGATTGAAATAATTCAATGGGCTCTAAATAAAAGAACATAAAGCATCGTTTATTCATTTGCTTGGTTGTTTGGTCTAACTTTGTTTTCTGTTTTAATCCACCTAACACATTTAGAGACACAAGAGCTGTTTGTTAAACACGTATGATCCACTTGATGCAAAAGTCGAACTATGAAAGGAACAGTTTTAAAGTAAAAGTCACTGTGCAATTCGTGAAAACGGCTCCTGTAGCAATTGTAGAATTAAAAAAATATTATAAAAAGAACAAATTATCATCCGGAAACCGCTTTACTATTCCCGGTCACTGTTACCTTGACCTTTAACATACTGACCTCAAAATCATTCGGGGTCATTTGCTAGTCATGGCCAACCTCAACACCAAGTTTCAAGATTTAAAACCCACGCGTACTTGAGTTATCGTCTGGAAACCGTTTTACAATTCCGAGTCACTGTGACCTTGACCTTTGATCTGCTGACCTCAATATTAATAGGGTCCATTTTCGACTGATGACCAACCTGCACATCAAGTTTGAGGATCGTAGGCCAATACGTTTGTGGCTCACCGCGCCGGGACCGCGGACGCCGCGACCGTGCGCAAAGCAAAATACCCCCGCTTTGATTCTATGTCTATAGGGGGGGGGGAACATACTGTAGATAAAAAAAAAAAAAAAAGAGATAAAAGGGAAAAAGATAATTTATTTTAAATTTTTTTTTTTATTTAATCAAAAAAAAAAATAAAAAAAAAACACAAAATCGTCCGGAAACGGATTTAAAATCAAGGCTGGTAACTAGACAATTAGCAATCGTAAATGCTGAATCATTATCTTAATAGTCCTCAAAAACACTTACCGTTGGCACACAGTTTGACAGACCACATGTAACTTCTTTTCTCACTAAGTGTCCACATACCATAACGACTTGACAAATAATGGGTGCAATTTTCATCTTTAAACCTGGCTATACTGCAGTCGTCGTTCCTTAGACACATGTTTGTACAGTTCTTGTCTGTTTTGTTGTCAGTTGTAATAGAAACACTTCTATCAGATTCCATTGCTGCTTCAGACTCAAACATATCTGATTCAGTCAAGCAATTAAAGGTCGGTATACCTGATAACAAAGTATACTATACAATGATAGATTAATTTTAAGGTCAATATATAGTTTTGCGGACCTGTTAAAAGTGATATTGACCGAGGACGAAGTCACTGTGACCTTGACCTTTGATCTGCTGACCTCAATATTAATAGGGTCCATTTTCGACTGATGACCGAGTCCGAGGTCAATATCATTCTTTTAGAGGTCCGCAAAACTATATATTGAACGAAATATTAGTCTTAAATTATGATATCGTATACCTCATAAAAAGTAGCGAAAATTACACGAAAATATTACAGAAATGAGGTCTTGAAACCCGTGCAGGTCTACACATCATTTTCCAGGTCTACACATACTTTTGCAGACCCGGCACGTGAGCGCTATCGGCCAATCAGGATTAAGTATTTGTGACAGGTATACGATATTGTAAATTATAGACTAATCCTGAGGTCAATATATAGTTTGTGGACCTGTGAAAAAGCGACATTGACCGAGGAATAAGTTTCGTACACCTTATCAAAATTATATCGTAAACCTGAAATAAATTGATAACGACAATATATTGACATACATAAAAGTATGGGTTGACTTTGAGAATAGCATGTAGGTCTGCACATACGTTTGCGGACACGGCATGTGATCACTCTCGGCCAGTCGGTATAGTCTATTTATGGCATGTATACGATATTAAGCTATGTAAGTTAAGGTAGATTAAAATTTCAGGTTACAGTATATGTCAGTCTGGTTGCGTTGAGAATAAACAGCAACTTCAGAAGGTCAATAAAGTGGAAAAAAGAACAAACGTCATCATATATTCAAGCATTTATATTAAATATAATAGTAAATAAGTAGGATAAGGAGAACTATCATAGTATGATGAATAAAAGTGAGGTCACTATGGGAATACAATCTTGTTTATGGAGTAATTCCTATGTTTTCTGTTTACGAAACGTATAATGGACATACGTAGTGTCAATCTTACAAGAGGTGCACTCGTAAACGCAAACGTAAGAAAAAATATGAGTATATGAAAAAGATGGGTAGCTAGATTTCATAGTAAAAATTCCTATCAAATATTATCTGAATGCAGTAAAAAGGCGCCAAATGTCATAGGGTGAGAAAAATATGCACCTTAACCGGGAGGCGAATCCAGGACTCTTCGCTCACAGGGCGAATGCTCTTCCGACTGAGTTGACCGACCGCTTACACACATTTCCCCCCAATTGTGATTACGGCCGTACCTTGACAAACAAACTTTATCCTTAATGGAATATATTACTCGAAATATTGACCGTTATTCAATGGTCGAGAAAGTATAATTACACTCATAATTAACATATTTTGGAGGTAACATCATATTATGTTGATAGATATTCACGTACGAAAATTATAAAACTATTCATGACAAAACTCGAGAGTATTTTATAGATCTTTTTATACGATATTATCCATTAAAAGCTGCCTTACAGAGTAAATTTTTCAATCCAAAAAATGTTATACATTCCATTTGTCATTTTATTGGCTGTTGAAAGGTTACCAACTTCCAGCCAAAGGCGAGCGTAATACGGCTGCGCCGAAACAAAGATCTTTAAGGTAAACGCAGTATAGAACATGTAGGTGGACGTTGGTCTCTGAATCCTTCACGGGTAATAATTATCATTACTAGTTTTTTTTTTTCATTCAACACGTGATAGATAGCTTAGGTTTAAATGACATCTTACATACATGTATAACGATACTTTGAAAATAATAACGGTCAATTTACGACAATGTAATTCCTCTGTATTTTCCTAAAAATAAATGTTAACCGCCAACTGTGATATAGACATTTATACAAAGGGGTTCATTGTATCATATATACTTGAACAACATTAGTAAAGTTTACACACAGAATATTTAAGATAAGTGAACGGGGATGTTTAAATTTTTTACCAGGCAAAAAAACATTACAAGATATTATTTTTAGGTACATGTTGTATGCAGAGTTAGTACTTTTTGAGAGAGAAGATGTTCAGTGATGGTACAGTGTCGTAAGCATGGAACAAAGCCTGCAATAATACAATAATCGAACAGGCAAACATGAGAAGTGATAACCTCACTACGACAGATTTTAAAAATTAAATAGCAAATGCTAGATGTAAAGATTTTATAACCAAATATAATGCAATATTGTAAAAGAAAATTAACAATTTAAATTACTTAAAAGGTGTATATCATAAACAAATTCAAGACGGCTTAGAAAATAAAGGAAGGCATCTTCTGAGTTATACAGGCATAGATAAAAACACATTTTATTTCATATTATGGTTTTCAGCTAAAACTGAAATTGATTTTGCGTCGTAATTGCGAGACATGTAAAATTATTTATGAATTTAACGCTTTGTTTAAAAGATTAAAAGCATCTGTATGAACCTGTAAATGAAATTGAAGTTTAGGTAACAATGATTGAATCGTCAAACATATTTTGACTGAGGTTGAAAGCTTATACGTTTTAGAGTATGTATCGTAAACGGGTGTTACTCTATATCTCATAATCTTGTGATTTAATGGATATAAATTAAGATATTCCATAAACAAACTATCCCTATCTTAAGTATTGCTGATTTGTATCGTTGTCGTTGAATCTCTGCATCTACTACATTGTACATGTACTAAGCTTCTCATTCTAATTGAGTCAGAACATACATTAAATAATATTCATTTTTTTATACATGTACCTGTCTTGTTGTATTCGGAATGCCGTTTGTCTAATGTTTGCTATAACTATTAATGTCATCCTTTATATATGAAAAAACTGTCAATGTATGTAAACAAGGCTTGCACCTATATTGGTTTTATCGCTTAGATTCTATTTTTTTGTATTCCCAGGCTGGTATTTACAATAATATGATCTTTGTAATAAGTTTGCATGTATTTATGTTGTGATGGTCATGTGACATCAGTTGAGATTTGATTAAACAAGAAGTTCCGAAATCAGATGTAAACTATAATCAAGAATGTAATTGTGTATTCTAGTACTTATCCAACTGACTTTTTATCCCCGGATGATATCGGATGGATATGGTAATGGTTTCAGTCCGTCTGTCCGTCCGTCCGACATCTCTGTCCGGACTTTTTCTCAGGAACCACTGACTTGAATTCAGTGAAAATTCATCGTCTCCTACACTATCAATTGTCTAACAGACCTCCACCAAGATTGTTCACATCATGACCACCGGTTTAAACTTGACACGCCCTGCCGGTCACTTGATTTGACATTTGGTTTTTATACGAAAAATCTAAATATCTTTTTTTCTGAAACCACAAGGCCTAGAGCTTAGATATTCAGTATGTAGCACTGTCTCGCTCGGTCATATGACAGTGTCAAGTACCGAGGGTAAACAAATCAGACCAGTCAGTGAACCTCTACCGAGTATTCTCAAATCTTGCTCCTGGGGTTAATATTGGTTCCGCCTGGACGGGATGTATCATTTCTGTACATAGACTGATATTGAAAAATATTCTCCTCCACAAGGTCTGGAGCTTAAATATTTGATTGTAACATTGTCTTGTAAATGTCTACCGAGTTTAGCTAAATAGTGTCCCTAGTGTCAATATTCGCCTCACCCGAGGTAGGGCCACTTGACTTACAAAATGTATATAAGAAAACTTTAAGAAATTTTCTTCTAAAAACACAAGGTCTAGAGCAGAGATAGTTGGTGTGTAAAATTGTCTAAGAGGTTCTACCAAGTTTAATCAAATCTAGACCCTTGGTTCAAACTGACCACACACACGGGTTCACTTGTGTTCATATATATTGACTTATACAGAGATACAGTTAAGTCTTCTTCTCCGAAACAACAAGGCACGAAAAATAAGACATTTAGCATGTAACATTGGCTAGTAGACCTCTACCAAGTATGTTCAAATCTTACCTCTTGGGTCAATAGTCTCCCGCTCGGTTGGTCCCTTGTTTTACAAACACTTATATATAACCTTTAAAAGTCTTCTACTGCAAAACCATAAGGTATATATCTTAGATATTTGGTCTATAACATTGTCAAGTAGACATCTACAACGTTTGTTCAAATCATGCACTTTGGGTCAATATTGACCCGGGACAATGGGACGGGGGAGTGGTCACTGGTTTTATATAGACTTATACAGGGAAACATTTAAAAATCTTCTCCAAAACCACAAGGTGTAGAGCTTAAATATTTGGTGTGTAAATTTTTCGAGTATGCCTCTACCAAGTTAGATCCTGGGGTTTAAATTGACAACATCCAAACCTCACTAGTTTTTATATAGACTTGTTTTACATAGACTTATATAGTAAAACCTTTCATTATCCAAAACCACAAAGCCTTGAGTTTAGATATTTAGTATGTAGCATTGTCTAGTGGACCACCTCTACCAACATTTGACCCTACCCGGAGGCACTTAGTATAGGCAAAACGACTATGCCATGGGGGTCCATTTTGGTCCCTTGTCTGTATTAAGAAGTTATTTGACAACCGCCGTGCGTCCAAATATGATATTGGGCGGATGGTTATATGGATATTGTCGGACCAATTTGAAAGTTATTGACTAGGCTGAAGAGTTATTTATTTTTTGCTCTTTTGTTTTTGCTACTATTTATAGTACGATATGCAGAAAACAGAAATATAGGGAAAATAGAGCTTCCAATGATTTCCAGGCATGGCTCTTGTTTGATGTTATATGTATTTTTCTTTTTCACAACAAAACCTCGAAAGTATAACGTGTTTACGTCACGTCATATTTCTGACGTAATCAGCACATTATGTTTGTTATAACTGATGCAATTTTGCAATGTATATGAAAGACTTACAGACAAGTTAATGTTGGTAAAACATTGTTAACAATCAGCTGATCCACCCTTAAATCACAATAATCCATTAAAAACATAAGTTAAAACTCGATTAAATATAACTGTTATTTATTTCGACAATGTTCACAGAACGTCGACGGAGCTTAAACGTGTTGTCAGGCAGTGTCATAATAGCAATGTTGTATTGATATATCAGACGTCAAAAAGTATTAGGGGGCTTACTCTCATGGCTTGTACGTAATTACTCGAAAAATAATATATATATAACATGCTCATAGATTAATAAACACATACCTGATAGCTTACAGCCGAGTAGTTCAAATCTTAAGCATCTACTGCCGTTTTCATAACTCCATTTTATTTCTATTTTCACATAACGAGCTTCTATCGAATTAAGTAACACGATAGTGTGTACATCTTGTGACGGTTGTGAGCTTCGAATTTCGAAATTCTGTAAAAAATGATATAAACATATTCTTTAGTTATATAATAATGTTTTATCATTCTGTGGTCAGGCAGCATAGATAAGAGCAACAACAATGCTATGACTTATTCGGTTGGTCACATAAAAAGACACGTATTTTTAAAGCCCTGGGTCCATTAGACCGAAACTTGATCTAAGTTGTAAACCGAAATGTTTTATACGCTCTTCAAGATAATGTGACTTCACAGTGATCATGTGTATTAATTAGGTACGATATTACAATATTAGGGAGTTTGTCTCTGTCGTTAAGATAACGCGACATGGTCTTACGTACCAGGCAGTGCCCGATGCCTAGTATTATTAATTGAGCTCTCAAGTCCTGTGAAGAGTTGTTTTGTTGCTAGATAATTATTTTCGCAAGTATGTACCGAAATTATATCATTCAATAATTAGTCAGTCTTGCAAATACCGACTTCGTTCTGTATTTAGTTTCTACAGTGTATAAAGCCAGTTTATTTATTTGAAGCTACTACATTTCAAACCGCAAAGACTATTAAGTAGAGGCAAGAAAAAGAGTCATTATACAATAAAACCTTTGTTATGATGTCTCATTTTTCGTGGTTGCGTTTGAGAGCAGAGAATTATATCGTAAAAACCATGATTACAATTTCTACTTCGTTGAAGGTAGTGGACCCATAATAGATTCAAAACCTTTCAGACCTATTATCGTATGATCAACATCATTTTATTGGATTATTTTAAGATTGTTTTCTTTTAAAGATATACCATCAAATAAAACAGTTACAGACTTTACATACACTATGCACCCGTTGCAGAAAATCGCCAACTTGGGAAGAAGTCCAATGAAAGAAAACTTGCTATATTTTCTAATATTTTACTATGTCTGCATTGTTAAAAATTATATTTATTTCATATTCAATATACATAAACAACAGAAAGTAGTATATAAAATAAAGATTTAAAGAAATAATTTTGTTCAGCACTTATGCCTAAAAGCCGTTTTTAAATATAAGGGTTTATTTTATTTAAACACAGTGTTTAAATTCAATTGGGCATTAAAACTACTTTATAATCAATTCAATATTATGTATCTACAATGTAACATTAAAGGCATTTTACAATCCAGTTTTTGCAAAAGAGCTTTTTCCGATATTACAATGTTGTTGTTTTTTTCGGTTACCCGAGAAAACCCATCATCTAGCAGGCTATAACTAAGCTGTATGGTGGTGGTTTGATATTTACCGAGAAGCACAATTTATAGTTGAGGACTGATTGTTTACTGTTTATAATCAGGATGTTCTTGCTTTTTCAGTTACAGTTTAAGATAAAATTGCAGGGCCAGTTGTTTTATTCCCAGAAAACAATGTGCAATCCATAAAGAGAGCAACTTACATACCAGTTTTCATTACCATAACACAACTATCCAAACTCAAGTTATTTACTGAAAAACATCTTTCTATTTTTAGCAATATTGACCTTTACTTTTGTCCCGAGGGCACTAAAAGATATCTCAATGTAGGTTGCCATGAGAGCAACTTACACTCCTAATGTGCATTTCCATAGCACTATAAAAATTGAAATTATTGTATGTTAACTTTTGTTCTAGTTTAAGCCACACTGACATTGACATTGACCCTAGGAGCCCGAAATGCGATTCCAAGGTAGGTCTCCACGAGAGCAACCTACATACCAATTTAATTACCACAGCACTATCCAAAATGAAGTTATTGGCCGGAAACCGTTTGTCTATTTTTAGCCACAGTGACATTGACTTGACCCCCAAGGGCCCAAATGCAATCCCAAGGTAGGTCTCCATGCAAGGTTTATGTATACCAATTTATAGAGGTCAGTCCAATCTTAAGTTATCATCCGGAAACGAAAAGTTTCGCCCGGTCGCCCGCCAACACGCCTGCCCGACAACGACATCTTCATTCTAATAACCAAACTTTTTCTTCAAAAAATCTGGTTAACAACTACTGTTTCCTAAATAACAAAGCATCGGCAGACAATCGGACACATATATACCTCTAAAATGAACCCAGTATACGTAAATATGTTGTTGTATTATATCATATTATGAGCTATTGCATTTTTTTTTTCGAAATAATGCAATAAATAGTTTGACTTACGGAATATAAATTGCATCTCTAAGAGATGTACTTAATACATGTTACTAGAAGATACAAAATGAGTAATAGTTAACCTTAAAGTGTTTGCAATCGAAGACATAAAATAAAAGACCTAAAATAAAGACCGTACCTTTTACAGTTGCAAACAAACGTTTCATTAATCGTTTATTTATAAAAAGGATAAAAATTACACATTACCGTATATTTGACCTCGGACAGTTTTTCAATATCTTTGCCATAGTAAAGACAGAAAGAGGACATTAGTTTTTCACTTTCTGTCGTTTTACTTTGATTTCTTTCCATGTACCAGATACTTATACCTTCAACCACTGTAACTGCCACTAGATCAACCTAGAAAAGTTCATACTTAAGTACACAATTATACATCAAGTCGGACTTTTTTGCATGATAATGATAGTAATAGTAATAATAATAATAGTAGCAGCCGTAGTAGTAGTGGTAGCATTATTATTATACAATTATTATTAATATAACCTTCTAACCACAAACCCGTTTCTCAAAATGTCGTTTTATCCAAGTGCCTTCTTTTTAACTAAACCAGCTAAATTTGCACTACCAGTAGAATTTTCTGTCGTGCGAGATTAGTAAAAAAAATCATCAAGAAACACCCAAAAGAAAAAAACTTTAAAAAACGAGACCACCGCTTATTCAATCAGTAATAAAATAGCATATGACTTGTAATTAAATCATTTATATTATTCCATTGCACAGTCATATGCAATACTCTAATAAAATACCGTTTGTTCTAGATTCTTATTTGTCTCACGTCAAGTGTTGTATTACTTTTAAACAAAGTAGTAAAGGAAAACTATTTTCTCAATGATATTCACTGTAGATATTTCGATCTCATTACAATGTTGTTTAGATGTTATATAGCCAGGAGAATACAGTCGACTGTATAATTATCGCAAAACAAATAATATTTGTCGCTGAATGTTAAAACTCATGTTTTGCAAAAAGCGAGAATATATGTGCTGTCAGCTGGACATGCATTAAGTGGTGAAACTATTACCATTACTTCAAGAGGAATTCTGTCGGCAGCAGAGTAAATAAGGTATTACCTTGTATATCATGCAATAAGGAGTAAAGTCAGTATAAGACCTTCCTAACTTAAACGTAATTCGTAAATGTAAAACATACTTCGGAAATAAACTGGGTAATTTCTCAAATAACACACGTACCAGCAGGTGTTGTTGTGTCAGTTTAATGCCCGTTCTAACCGTATGTTGGTAATTTTTACCAGTTTACCTAGACCATCGTTCATAGGAAGAACCAGTATTAAAAAAAACACTGCCAACTTCTCCCATAAATAGACATTGTCGGTAGCAGGGCAATTAACCTTTGACTCTCGACCCGCAAGAGGTTACATTGATTTCCAGTCAGCGACTCTAACCACTCAACAATGGATTAATTTGATTAACTTATCATTATTTAATTTCTTATACATGTATTACTGAAAACAAAACGAGTCAAAACAACTGTTCATTATCAGTATGCTTTTAAGAAAATACATTTACACTCATTATTGCGGCCCACTATATCTAATACGTGGTGAGTAAAAGATGCATTGAGACTTAAGCACTAGATCGAATATATTCGTATCTCTTCTTTGAAAAATTGAGGTACTTCTGAGATGAAAACTGTAGACACAGTCTATTTTTTGGAAATGCAAGAGTTGTCGTTTGTAATTGCGTTGTCGTTCGTTTCATAGAGAGCGCAATCTACGATTCTTTGTATCACAGTTTTTCATGTTTATACTAGTATGCAGCTGAACCCGTTACCCTCTGCAACTATAATCCGATTGGTTAGATTTGATATTTTATGCAACTTGCTATATGATTGTCTGCCGCTCATCCCGGAGGTTGCGGGTTCGAACCCCACCAAGGTCCCGACCGTACGTCATCATATGACACCAGTCCTGATTTTTCCAGGAAGCGGACTCGAGAGTGACTTGATAAGCTACAAGCTTTCTTCATAATCGAGCTAAAATAAATTAGTATAAACTATATGATTAATCATAGCCAATTGATAGAATTTGTCTACAGAACGCAGCATAATTATAGTCTGTAATCTATTTTCGCTTTCTTAAACCCCGGCTAGTTGGTGCGAAACTGAGGATATGCACTTGCAAGTTGATTTCAATCCGAAAAAGCTCATAGAATTTACATGTTCATACATTCGCTTTTTACATATCGCTTATTTACAATCATACAGTATAAACTTGGTTTTCCTATTTCACTATACAGTAACAATCTATGATATATAATGCTTGTACAAAACCTCAGGGGCACGACCCGTCCTACAGTCAAATTGAAAGTACAATGAAATTTTAAAGTAGTGGCTTCGGTGTACATGAATACGTTATATGTATCTGCACACGCTCTATGAATTCTGTATGGGTGTACCGAGCCAGTAATCTTTTGCTTTTGTTTTATGAATAATTGCAGTATAATGCTTTTCGTTTTTCGTATTTGCAGACGATGTCTCATTTTCGCAGCGCTCCTTTCTTTCTGGTCACTACCAATACATTTAATAGGGTACATGTAAACTAGCCTTTGGCTGTAGTGTTGTGGCTCCAGGACTCGCCATCTTTTAAGCGTCCCTAACATTTTTTTCTCTTATGTAGGCAACAGCTTTTACAATAAAAATTATCAGCGAGAACTTCTCGCCTGGTAAACATAGCTCCTGTTGTTCTCTAAAAGGACTTTGTAAGTTTGGCTACGATGTCTAGTGCACGCTCCGTAAATGCAAACATTGAAATCCGAACAATGCTACGCATAAGTTATGACAGAGACAAATTGTATCAATCAGTTGGTGCAAAAGATGAGCCAACGATCAGTTTCATTCTTGTTGTTTATTTGAGAATTTGTCAGATAGTTTGTTATCTGATGATATTGATATCAATGCATAAGTAGATAATGTGTCAACTGTTATATATGATAGTTCTTTTCAAACGCATGGAAAAACCTTCAGTTCTGTACCAGGTAAACCTAAATTCAGAAAATCCCCATGGTTTGACAATTCATGTAAAGAAGCCAAGAATATATTTCTCGATAATAAAAGAGCATTACGCACACACCCTTCCGATCTTAATAGGTTGAACTTTTTAACAAACCGAAATATTTACTGCAAGACTAAACGAAAAGCCAAACAACAATTTGACGTTAAAGAAAAGAGTAAAATGTCAAAATTAAGTAAGAAAAATCCTCGTAAATTTTGGAAATATATTAATAAATTCAGAAAGAATGGTAATATAAGTCAAGATGGACCGTCTCTAAACGACTTTGTTGGTCATTATAAAAACGTTTCTAATATACAGCATGGTGAATTTGCATGTGATGATGAAAATGTTACACGCAATGAAACAATACATATTGGGGAACTGGATAGGCCTTTCACAGTAGCAGAACTATCTAAGACAATTATTCTCTTCAAAGACACAAGAGCTGTGATTTCAGTTATAATGTTTCCAATTTTTTATCGATACAAATCAGTTCATTGCACCTTATTTAGTTATTATTTTTAACAAGATATTTGAATCAGGAATTTACCCTTACAGTTGGTGTAAAGGTGTAATTGTCCCAATTCATAAAAAGGAGAGATAAATTCAATACTTCAAACTATAGGGGTATTACTCTCGTAAATGTTATGGCAAAACTATTTTCCTTATTGCTTAGAAATAGAATCAACAAATGGTGTGAATCGGAGCAAATATTTAATGACTCGCAGTTTGGATTTAGAGATAATCATAGTACGTCTGATTGTGTATATATACTGCATACAATTATCCAGAATATTCTAAATAGCAAATCTAAATTGTATTGTGCATTTATAGATTACCAAATGGCCTTTGATACAGTTATTAGGGATGCCATGTGGATAAAGCTATTGAAAACTGGTGTCAGTTGTAAAATGATAAATATGCTCAGGTCTATATATAGTAATGTTAAATCATGTGTTAAATTAGCTTCAAATACGAATTTTTCTTTGATGTCACGCTTGGTTTGAAACAAGGGGAACCACTCTCGCCGATACTTTTTATTCTGTTTATCAATGGTATAAGTAGTAGTATAGATTTTAATAGGCTAACTGAAAAAGATTTGAATTATTTGTCGATGTATATGCTTTTATTTGCTGATGACATTGCCTTATTTACAACAAAATGGGGATTAAAAATTAATGTTAAAAAAACTAAAAAATGTATTTTTGAAAAAAGAAAAAGCGACAATAACAACAACTGGTTTATCAATGGCGAAGAGTGGAAGTTGTTGATCATTTCAAATATCTAGGGATTGATTTTACTTACACAGGTACAATGAAAAATGCTGTTATAAGTTTTATCTGAACAAGCCTTAAAGGCTCATAACTGTATTCTATCATTATCTACTCGTGTACAAATGGACGTAAAAACTAAATTATCACTTTTTGATTCGATGGTTGTTCCTATCCTTTTATACTGTTCAGAAGTATGGGCCATTTACGATTATAAAGATATTGATAAATTACATATCAAATTTTGTAAAACTGTACTTGGTGTACGTCAACAGACGCCTAATGTAGCAGTATACGGCGAGCTTGGTAGATATCCATTATGACTTATTTGTAAAGAAAGAACATTGAAACATTGGTTGAAAATAATGCATTGTCAAAACTCCCCTATGTCTAGAATATTCATTGAACAATGCAATATCAATAATAAAAATTGTTGGGCATATATTGTAAAGCGTCTATTAGATAACCTTGGCTACAGTGGTATTTGGAATAATTTTGATGTTGATTATTTACCTCTGCTAAAACAACGTTTAAAAGACCAATATACAAACGTATACAGCTTTGGAATACCTCTTTGGAAGCTTCACCTAAATTAGATTATTATAGAAAATTTAAAACAGAATTTTGTTTCGAAAAATATATTGATGTTATTACGAGTGATGTTTTGCGAAAACAATTAAGTTGTTTTAGATTAAGTTCTCATCAATTAGAAATTGAATACGGCAGATATTCTGGTGTAGCTGGACCTGATCGGATCTGCAAATTGTGTACATGCAGTCAGGTAGAATCGGAGTATCATTTTTTACTGTGTTGTCAAGCTTACACTAATGTACGAAAGAAATATTTTGGTAACATAACATGGCCGAATTTACATATGTTTGCTAATATATTATCATCGAATAGTAGGGGAAGGTTGCTTAAAACTGCAAAATATCTAAGAGATGCATTTAAATTACGCAGTGAATATTTGGAACAAATAGATGTACATTGATATAATACTTTCTATACTATGTGTACTATGTGGAGGCAGTGAAGATGTATATGTATATGTTAACGAGTGTGTGTATGTGGGTATATTTTGTATTATTGTCCTTGCCATATTTGTCATTATGTATTGTATTGGCCAAAAGCATTTTTGTGCTGAATTTGCCAAATAAATTAATTGAATTGAATTGAATTGTTATCTGACGTTCGACAACATACGTACACAAATTGTTTTGATAAAGATGGTATTGTATGTAAAGCGGAGTCAGACCGTCTTAATGACAGTTCAACCGAACGAGGCTTCGATTGTCATATGCATGTGTCTCACTTGGGGGAAAATCCATCACCGTCGACCTAAGAATTTGAGACACAGATTAAAGGTAGAGCACTCTATTGGAAATATTAAGTAGAATAAGTCGGTAATCTCTACATGACCGTATTCTATACATTTACTTCGACAGGTTATCTAGACAGGCGTTTGATTAACCAAAAACGCGAACAGCTCATGTATGCTAGTCTCAATCCCCTGTGTCTTTTCTTTTTATTTTGTTATTCATAGTGTTTTTATAATAGAGAAGGTCCCCGGATTTCAGTGCAATTACGAAGTAAGTTTCTGTTTACGTTTACGTTTCAGTTTAGGCTAGAAAGGTCTATTTGACGGTTAACCAATAAAAACAAACCATTATCCAAGGTTTCGTGTCCGTAACGTCTGCACACCAACCAGTACTTAATGGCCTTGCATCAGACGGTAAGTGTGTTGAAAGAGCCGAGGAAGCTGTTATTTGAAGATTTTGAATATTTCCATCTCCCATACCAAGATCCTCAGTGCATTTCTCAGCTGTTTAAGAAAACTGTTAGATTTTTTGTTCTATTGACAATTCGCTGGTACTGTCTTACTGCTGAAGAAACTGCCAAAGCTTAGGTCTAGAAACAGTACATGTATCATCAACAACATTGTTTTAGTCGATTACATATATTTGCCAAAATATTACGTCCTCAAAATTTATGAAACAAAAAATGAATGTTTAACTTACGGAAATCCGAAGTGAAAATTTGAATTGATTGTTTAGATTCAATCGTCGGTAAAGTCAATGTTTCCGCAAAGACAAGTGTAATAAAACGAGCATGTGTCCTCCTAAAACAATTGCATCAATAACAATAAGACAAAAGATTAAAAATTTGTTTGTCATAAACATCAATTTAGGGAACGTTTTCTTCCGATTAAAATCACTTTTTTTATTCGTGAACGCAGATATAAAGATTCATGTCAACAAAACAAAAACACATAAGTTTTAAGTTTTAAGTACATTCCTTTTTACAGGTGTGTGGGCGTATAGTGAGCGCAAACTTGGTTTAAGTGGGAAAAATGATCGCTTGAGAAAATGGCGGAGTTCGTAATTTTTTAATTACATGTTAGTCAAACGGATTACCATCTGGATAAGTCTTCCTTTCAACGATATGAAATCATATGAATAACTTGTTAGTCAATGGTTTTATGTAGCCGTCACTCGGTTGGTAGTTTCGACCCGCAATGTTTCGAACTTTTGAAGTTATTGAAGGTTGAATGTGGTCAAGTACGAGCTTTGACGGATAGAAACCGAAAGTTTTCGACCATTTTGTCAATGTTTTCACTAACATCGATATATGTTGAGACCAGAGATCGATTTTTGCACGAGAATGTGCGTAGGAGATATTTATCTGCAGTTCACTGCGATCAAGAGTGTTTTCATATTCAAATATCTTGGAACCAAAATTTGTATTTTAATATTTTTTATCACCTTTCCGTACAAATAAATTTCAACGTGCGATTATCTCTTTGATTTTTGTAAGAAAAGTAACACCGCATCAATACAGGTAAAACTACACGTATACTATTCTCCGTTGACGCATACACAAAAGTGCATGGAAACAGTCTTTTCTTTATTGTGATTGATGAAAAATAATTTGAAACGACGTAGCTGAGCACGTAACTAGTAGTAACACGAGTCGTTTGCATCTAGATCGCTTCTTCGAAGAGAAGAATATTGTATTATTTCTTTTAGTTTTAATTTATATAGATCACTATTTTACATGTCGTAATTTAGTTAATGATAATGTTGTTTTATAAGTAACGAGTTGTTTACGACATAATATGCGTGTTTATGACGTAATCATAGCTTGCATGATTGGGGACAGTTCGCAGGTGTTTATGCAATCATTTTTATATACAAGCAGGCTGCAGAAGCATGGGCATTTCACTACAGAATGTATTACAGAGATATAAAGAAAGGTGATGCCATGAGTGTGTATTGTTCTGACATACATTGCTAGCTGTTAATTGAAATAAATTAGTGCAGCAATGAAAACAGGTCTCAAAACCAGAACTATTTAGATCTTGAAGTGGATTATAAAACTAAAAGCAGAAAGCATTTAAGTTTCGTGTCATTGTAGTATGAAATTGTCTACGCATGTTTTAAAATGGTCAATTTTAGCTTATTGACAAGCTCTTTATATACATTGCTCGTACTTTAAACGTGCTCGTATGTGCATTTTTCGTCGATTTGCTTTTATATAGTTTTACTTTTAAAATTAATTTCTTATGGTGTAATGCAATAAACCAACTAAATGATATTTAACTCCGACTTTTCCAGCTGGTAACATGTTAAACGGCAACAAAAAGGCACATGCAATACATGGAAACAAATCGAACCAAGGCTTTTATTGTACATATTATGTTCGGATATTGTTACTAGGCTTGTCGGTTACACAATTGACAATCAGACACTTTGTTTTCTAGGTTGTTTATGCAGACTACTAAACAGCTATGAAAGAATTTAAGCTCCGACTGTTCTCTTGAAAACTATGGATTCATCCCCGATGTTACAAATATTCTTGTACAATACAATCTACATGATATTTTACTCGCTATCTCGTTTGTGTCTTATATGTCATTTTAATAGCTCAAAGAAAACAAAATTCAATACTTTTAATAACACTGTTTTTAAACATTTGTTTACAAACTGTAATTAAAAAACACACGCAATCCCCCATTTTCTCAAGATGGATCATGTTTCGAACTTAAACCAAGTTTTGCTCTACCTATACGCCCACCCCCCTGTTTTTGGGGCTCTACATAAGTTTTGATAGTGATTTACAAGCTTTGCTTCGAGAAGACTGACACGTTTTAAGGACATTTTTCAAATATTTGTTGCCATTTATAGACTTCTTTTTACCCTAAATACGTACATAATGTATACATGTGCTCGATAAATAGGCAGATATATAGCATAATTTGGACAGTACATGCATTATCGAATCTGTGTGAACGTTTGGCTTTTTATGTACACAGGTAACAATGTGCGTTATTCATAGATCTAATGTACAATTAGACTAAATTGCTGTCTTTTGTTTCCTTTATAAACAAATTGAGGATTTATATTAATTGTTTTCATCTCTTTCATGAGAACAATATCGAGTCCTAGATATGAATTTCCTAGATAGAAATACAACACCACGATTGCTACATAACAATTTGTCAAAACTGCACAACAATTAATTCGGCAACAGAATAAAAACACAATAAAAATATACTAGACGAAATGGAGAACTCTACAGTACGTCCATATATTTTTGAGACAGTATTATTAAGAAAAAAAGAAACACAAAGAAAGACTGTGGTAATATTCTGTTACAATATCCGTCGCTGTAATGTCATGTCTCATTCATAAAAATGTTGCGAGTGTTTAATTAGCGGTTAAAATAACTGACAAAAATTAAAAAGAATCATGATGATTAAGAAAATGTCTACTAAGGTTAAATGGTTTATAGTCATCAATGATAAACAAATCTTACAACATAAAAGTCAAATCCAACAACGTTGACGGTAAAACAGAAAATTTGGCTCCACATCCAGTTGCTTTAAGGTGCAGAAAGCTCCACATTGCATCGTCATAGAAACAGTAAATATATTTGCTTTTGTCTACCCATTTCTGTTAATATATAAATGAAACATATTTCTATAGATATGCTCCGTCCGTCCGTCCGTCCGTCCATCCGTCTCTCTCTCTCTATATCTCTCTCTCTCTCTCTCTCTCTCTCTCTCTCTCTCTCTCTCTCCTCCATAGATATATCTATATATATTTATTTATATAATTATATATTTATTTATATTAAGCCTAACCACGGCGACTGTTAGTTATAAAGTTCTAATCTTACTTGTAAAGGTACGAACATGATAATTGTTTGCAAATGCGATGTACTTTTTAATTTGTTAATTACTTTATGATAAATTAATATAATAATACATGAACACTACTGAATTCTCCTAAAAAAAAATAACCTGTTCCGTCGTTTACGTTGCATGTGATAACATCAAAGTACTGAAAGTACTAAAGGGCAGTCGAGTATTTTACAAGTGTGTAATTTTGGATTGCGTGAAATATTAAGCGCAACACCTAAAATCGCTATATGTGATTTTTTATTTTCCACAAGAGCTACATTTTTTATCTTTTGGCGACAATGTACAAATTGGTCCGAACTCAAGCACCTTATCCTCTAAGCCATGGCGGCGTTTTGAACATGCACTATATTCGTTATCCAATACATCTGTATACGTAATAGTTATACTAATACTTACCTAAAACGTTGAAATGAGATTTCCGACAATAGTAGCGTTATAGAATGAGATCTATACAATCATTTCTATACTGACCTTGTAATTTTCACGGGTTAATTTTATGACGATTTCGAGCAGAGTTAACGTGCGACGCAAATCAAGATGGTACCAGACAAAGAGTTTTCCTTCGGCAATCATTTCTGAAACGACAATGGAAAGAATTAAGTCCTTGTCAATCTAGTCTATATGTAAATGTATACTTCATGCGATATCAAAGGATTGTTATAAACTCATGGTATATAATTGTTTCCATGTATCTTTTCTTCTGTACAGTGTGTACGACAAATGTTATTTTACCCTCTTTCCATTCGGAAAATATTGTGAATGGAAGTCCGAATTACATTGTACTTGAAGTTGATTGTGTTGCTGCTATTATAAATGACGACGAATGAGGAGCAATATTGAATGTATGGAATATAAAGTAGAAAATGTCGCATTGAAAAAACAGATGATGAAAATATGACAAGCACGACACTATGTGTTTTTACGATTACTTACATTCAGGTACTTAGAAATACTTGAGTCCATATGTAAATTAATATTGTTTGCCTCTCATGCCCGCTCCATAAAAAATAATCGGTTATTTTTTGAAGGTCGCTATTGACAAAGAGAAAGTCGCGCATTTTAACGGTAAGATAACGGTTTTTACTCCGTTCGGAAACAATAAAGTCACCCAAAGAACACCTCGGATCACCCGTACTTAGGATGTCAAGTCACGGTGACCGTTTGTCCCCATGAATTGTGGTGAAAGGTCACGGAGTTTCGCAATGCCGCATTTGGGTCAGGTCTTGAATTTTAGTTATATTTATTTACTGATTAACCTTTATTTATCAATACAAAAATAGAAATATGTTGATTCTTTTCGAAAATTCCCGACTTCAAAGACTCCACAATCAATAGCCTAATTCATTCGTCTCATCGACTTGACCCGTTTTTGAGATCTGATATTTTATAGTTGTCAAACCTCAGAGCCTTATTTTAATGCGCTATAATCCCCTAGGAAATGTGCCGTGTTAAACCATTCAGTGTATCGATCAAACCACGTACAATAAATCAATAATCTGCCACTGTTTAAAGCTTACGGACTTCCTAAATAAGTATTTTTCTTTAAGTAATCCTAAAATTATAATTATTCTTCACCTTTTGAATAAATGCATAGCATTTAAACTCGGAAACACATCGCCTTGCGCTGTGCAACACTTTCCTATATGACGTCATACAGTCCATTATATTTTTGAGAAAATGTAACTATTGTATTTAAATTGGGATGAATCATACGAGAAAATCGCGTAGTAAATATTTATCCCGTAAATTACACTTTGAAATTCGTAAACAACATCCTTACATCTTGCTCAAGGGGAGATTATTCGCACACTTGAAGCTACAATTAGTTGTACATAGTGAAAAGCAAAAAAAAATACACGTGGTAAATAGCATGCCACCAGCCAATAATAGCGGATAAAATCTCAAAACCCATTTTTTGAAAGCAGATAAATAGTCGTTTCTAGGAACACCCTTAAGACACTGAATAAATAAAATTCACTTTGCAAGTTAAAACGGCGCACAGAAAGCATCTTTTTAACAATGGAAAAAGAAAAATGTCGCAAGTCTTGCAAGTGTAGAGGATGGAGAAGCTGAACAACCTTCATCCTGAACAAGGGCACACTTAAGGGAAGAAGCATTATCATGTATAAGGCATATGCCCTCCGTCCACTGGCAGGTCTACGTATCTGATGAATCATTGTCGCTTGTAATAGCACATGATATTTATAAAACTTTACAGAAATTGTGCGACCACTTGGTACCGGAATTTGAAAAAAACACAGTTCCATCAGCATGGAAAAATATTGCAAACAAAGCTTTTCACGCGCTTTCAAATGGTTTTGCAATACCTGGTCGATCTTTAGCTTTTCTCAACCACTGCTTCTCATTCACCTGTATTTTTGGGTACACAATAAAAAGAAACATGTTTCCTCACCGGTAAATAATTCTGACGCTCTGCGATTGTTGCAAGTTTTATTTATAAAAAGATATTTTAACAATTTTTGCATGGGTTTTCATTATTTCTTCATTAAGGAGATGGGGGGACTCAGCGGGTGAAAACCTTTGTAAATTTCAACTCTTTCGTCAAACTTTTATGACAAGACCCTGCTGAAATACTAACTTTATTAGCAATGTTCTTACCTTTAAACATCTAGTTTGACAATATTTTCAACGGTAGCGATGTTTGCTTTGGTAGTTTTTTTAATTTTACAAAGGACGGTATCCGTTTGTAAGATCAATTTTATCATCTTTGAATTTTTTGACCACCTCAAACTGTTCTTTTAGATATCATAGATGCCCTATGTATGTCACTACATGTATGTATCTCGGAAGCTGCTTTATTGAGAGCATAACCATAGCACAATCAAAACAGAAATCATTTTCCGAAATCATTTTCTATTTTTAACCGCCGTGACCTTGACCTTGGGCCCAGGGGCCTAAAATGCAATTTCAATGTTTGTATCTTTGAGAGCAGCCTATCGACCCATTTTGATAGCCATAGCGCTAAACAATTTCCTTCGTAATTATTTTGTTTCTTTTGTGGCTTAGCATAGAAGCTCAACGACACCAAACCAAAAATAAATCTTACACCATTCTTACAGTTGGCAGATCTCTTTGATATTCTGTTACTGCCTTATGCAAAAAGGGTTTTTTACTGTTGAATTGATTGCAAAGCCGACTTAAGTCTTTAAAGTGCTATAAACATTTCCTGCCTATAGATTTATATCAGAATACATTGTATAACATAAGCCTTTACATTGTGGTCGTTGTAATAGAACAATCCGTGTTTGAATGCTAATTTAAAATAGGTTTATTCTAATTCAAATAAAATGTACCTGATCCCAAAACAATTCCTTCGGATATGAGGAAGCCCATCACCATGCCTGTAAACAGTGAAATGATAGTAAAATTATTAGTTAACCAAAATAAACTTATTTTAATTGTTTTCTTTGAAGTAAGTTATATTAAATAAAATAGGGTTATTAGTATAGTAACGTTCTTTTGCTGGTCGGTGCTAGCACGGTAGATCCGCCTCGACGAGCCAATCCGGCAGGATCACTACAACAAAACCCTTTAAACCAACACTTGGCGCCAAAACTAATTAAAAGATATTTTAAGCATAATATTAAAGAGAAACTCTTTTTAGCACGAAATATGCCTTGTGTGCGACGTTATTTTATTGACGTCATCGTATAAACAAGTAGTAACGACCCAGTCAAAAGCGACGTTATTAACGTCATATGCATTTTATGGCCAATTGAATGCACTCTTACAAAAAAATGATGGCACTGTGTGTATTGCACGTACAATACGGATTTTTTTTCTGTCAGTCCGTATTTGATGGTTGAATAACGGCTGTATTTATGACAGAATATTTATAGGTATATAATAAAACACATCATACGTAAGAAAGGAGTAGTATGCGTACTCTTCCTTTGTAACAACAGATCAGTGCTTACATGTACAAAGTTTAACAAAACATAACTTATTAAATTCTTACATTCTACATACCCGACATTGCAAAGGACCCTTTCGACATGAGGAAGTCCGATGTCAATTCTGAAAATATATTTAATCCGGCAGGGGCATTAAATCTAAGAAACTAGAAAAACAACCCGTTTCTCTCATATTGTGCAACAGCATTATTGTAAGCAAAGTACATGTAACAGCAACAGAAAGAAAAGTAAAGACAAGGCGGAAGGCAAACTTCCAGTAGTTCGTTAGACTAAAACTGCAGCCTATGAAACCAAAATATAAGTCACACAGTTATTCATTAAGAAATTGGACATATAGACGTTTTGCGGGTATCGATTATTAAAGGAGTGTTTCTGAGGATCAGGCCAATTTGACAGAGTAAAAGTGAAAAGGATGATTTTGGTGCCGTTAAAATATCAACCATTCAGCTGCATAAACTTAAAATAAATAGCGTAAAGACACTTTAGACACAGAAATAGTCATTTTACTACATGAGTTACAGCGCCTTTGTTTTAACTTAATTCAATACATTTCTTGACTTACCTAAGGCGTTTGGGTCTCTCGTTACAGCTGAAAAAGCAATCATCTTAAATATTAAGTTCTAACTAAATTGAGTCTGTGTAACATGTTGTTTCTTTCAAATCAACTGGAAATGTTTACGCTCTTAGTCTAATATTAATCGTTCACCTCTTTTTATGTTTTAATTTCATTTCTGTCTGGTAAACAGAGAAACTGTCTACTATATTTGGTATGGAGAAGCCTGATATCACAGGACAGTGTTAGTCCGTTCTTTCTTTGGACGGGATATTCATATTTACCATCGCTTACACGAAATAAACAAGGGTTTAAACATACAGGATTTTATTAGATATCTGAAACCAGTCAGTTAACTCAAAACAAATCATGGTGAAAAACAGATACTCTTGTATTATCACAAAATAATTTACTTCAAAGCGAGAAAATACCAAAACAACTTTGTCCTTTGTTTCATGTTTCTTCCTACTTTCAGACTGTTTTTTTTTGTTGTTGTTGTTGTTGTTTTTTATCTCCAATATTTGTCAAACTGTAGATACATCAAATATATTGATTACACTAAACAGTACGTTGTTCTCCGTATCACCTTCAGGGCACAGGGAAAATAACCAGCTCTGAGCAGGCTCCTAAGAGAATTTTTCCAACTAATCATGATATTCGAAATTTAGCGGAATCGCCAATTAAAATCTTCGCGTTGAAGAAATACCAGGAATTTTATGATGATCAGGAATCCGAGTTTCTTTTAAATGGCTTCTTGCACGGCTTTCCAATTCAGTACACCGGACCACGTGCTCCCAGAGATTCACAAAATTTAAAGTCCACTGAATTCAATCCGGATCTGATTCAATCCAAAATTAATAAAGAAATCGAAGCCGGTAGGGCAGCTGTCCCCTTTTCACAGCGACCTTGACCCAATTTAATAAGTTCTCCCATCGGCCTTGTGCCGAAGAAAACACCTGGCGAACCATTTATCACACCCTCCAGGCATGTCCGTAAATGATTTTATTGACCCAGCTCTGTGTTCTGTCCAATACACAAATTTTGATGAAGCGGTTAAATTAATCCAAGATTTAGGCCATAACTGTAAAATGTTTAAAACTGATATTTGTAACACGTATAGATTAGTACCAATAACACCGACGGACTTCGAGTTGCTCGGGTTTTCCTTTAAAGGAAAGTATTACTTTGACAAACCATTACCATTTGGTGCATCTATAAGTTGTATTACATTTGAAAGATTTTCTAGATTTTTAGAATTTAGTGTAAAAAGAAAACTGAGATCAGGTGGATTAATACATTTTTGGACGACTATCTGGGGGCAGACAAGTCAACAGATTCATGTGCACGGGCGTTAGATATTTTCAGAGAAACTATGACAGAATTAGGTGTTCCCTTAGCGGACGAAAAAACCTGTCCGAGTACCCGAAAACAAAATTCAGGAAATCATTAAAAAATAAGGGAAATGTTAACCCACAGGAAAACTACTTTGAAAAAAATGCAGTCCCTTATAGGTTCATTGAATTTTTGTTGTCGTGCTATACCGATGGGTAGAGCATTTTCTCGTCGGCTGATAGACGCAATATGTGGCCTCACTAAGCATTTCCACCACCTCAGACTTAAGAGTGCGATCAGACTAGACCTGAACACATGGCTCACTTTCTTACAAGATTTCAATGGTTTATCGTTATTTCATGACAAATACTGGGTGTCAAACGCAGATTTACAGCTTTTTACGGACAGCGCAGGCGGTGAAAATTTAGTATTTGGAATATACTTTCAAGGTCATTGGTGCCATGCAAAATGGCCTGCAGAATGGCACAGAGCGGGCATTACGTCAGATATAACTACTTTAGAGTTATTCCCCATTATGGTTGCACTCTTTATTTGGAGTTCTCATTTAAAAAGTAAAAAAAATCAATTCAATTGTGATAATATAGCGGTCGTTCATATACTTAACAAGTTCTCATCAAAATCTGACAGAGTTATGTGTCTTGTGAGATTGATAACATTGCGTTGTTTAAAACTGAATATTTGGGTTAAAGCGGCTCATGTACCAGGCCGTCAGAATGTCATCTGTGATTGCTTATCTCAGCTGACGAGATTTAGAGCTCTCGCTCCGGAGGCTGACCTCGAACCCAGTCCAGTACCACTGTTTCTCTGCAGCACCTTCAATGTTGAACAAAACAGTTCATAGCCAGTCTCCATTCGCACAGCTTTGAATGTATTTAGTAAATGTAGAAGCGTTCACAACTTAGCAAACACTTCCAAGCTAATTTCGGTACTTCATACAATAATTTGCGTCTTCATTGGCATGTTGCTTTGAAATAGACTCATAAAATATCAGCATGAGAAAAATATTTTCTAAAAGCAGGGATTATGTATATCGTAGAACGATGGGTCTGCACAGTTAGAAATTGTTCATTTACATTTTTATTAGTAGGTTGCAAATTTATATTGTAAATTGTTTGTTACAACACAGGGCGTTTAGAAGGTTATGCAAATTGGTTTCCTTAACTTTGAATTTCACGTTTCAGTTTTATGCACATGTTGCATTTCAGAGAGCAATGTTTTG
Source organism: Saxidomus purpurata (assembly GCA_022818135.1). Lineage (NCBI taxonomy): Eukaryota > Metazoa > Mollusca > Bivalvia > Venerida > Veneridae > Saxidomus > Saxidomus purpurata. Next base: position 34,642,910 of record JAFMSR010000007.1, read on the forward strand.
TGTAATTAGGGTCTACGGGCCGCTATGTTGCACGTGCGTTCAACGAACGTGAACATTATAAACGGCGTATTCGGCAGCGTCACGAACATTGAAAATGCGTACATCGATTTAAGTTGATGAAATTATTGGGCTTGTCTAATTTTGATCTAATTTTGAATATAATTTTCTTTTTCAACCACTGTGCTTATTTAATCATACTGTGCAAAATTTTCGTTTTAAGTATATTTCAACAACCTGAATACGTCATTAGAGTCGTCTGCTATAAACAAAATATGGGTGGCTGTCAAGGCAAGATGTCCACTCAGTAGAAATTTGTGACAAATAATTGTTACAATTATGAAACAAAGTGTAGTCTTATTCATGCGAATGTGTTCTCATTTGCAAAACTCGGCAACTTCGACAAAGACGTTTACAGTAGTGTTTTCTCAGGTTAAACTATTTAATGAGTGATATTTTAAGGTGACGTAAGAAATGTCTAGGGCCAGAAATCCTGAACTATAGGCCGCCCTCCAGATTGAATACATAAGATCATATATGAAACCCAAGGCATTTTAATCCTTTCACAAATTCTAATGTATCATCGGGTCGTTAGGTTAAAGTTTATAGATTACGTAGTAACTCAGTGACGTACAAGGGGACAGACTTAACATTAAAACACAAGACACCGGAAATTGAATTGTCGAAATCTTAAGACAAATTACATGTATATGTGTATTATATATTGCGCATCAGAATTTTTGAGGGATAAATTTTAGCAAATTTATTGTGGCCGGGAAAAATTCTGTCGACTGGAAGGTGACCAGGTGTGCTGAAGATAGCTTACGTCTTGTTATTGGCTGCTAAATTCTATCTGTTTTTAGATGCAATTAACTCTGGTCCGAGTCTCTGTCCACGCACGATTATCAGCGAGGATCGGGGTCTTAGATCAGAGCAGTTCAAATCTCGGTTTGGAGTAGGTCAGTTTTGATAGTTTTGTGGCTTTGCGACAGTGGCTATATTCGTATGGTTAGCCTTGCTTTAGTGATACATAGCCTTGCTTCGTGGCTTTGCTACCGTGGCTATAAGCGTATAGTACAGTGAGTGTTGTGGTGTACAAAAGGTTTTGCTCGAGTGCTTGGTAATACCTTTCTAGCCTTGCTTATTTGTCATAGCCTTGCTTTAGTGATACAAAGCCTTGCAGATTCTAGCCCTGCTTCCGGTTTATAGCTAGATTACAGTACTTTATAGCGCAGCCTTGCTTCTTTGGCTCGTTTGATATTTTTCGTTATTGCTATGGTTCCCTGTATAGTAATGGAAGGTACCATTCGCTTGCCTGTCTGTCATGCTGTACTGTGACGAGAGGAAAGGATAGGATAGTAAAAGCATATGCCACTCTATGAAGTTTGTTGCAATTAGGAGAGTTGTATGTCAATCATTTGTAGTGACTGGTCCCCTTTTGGTCGACGGGTCTAGAGGGTTATCCCTCTAGACTACATTTTCTCTGACATATTCCCGGCTAAGAGCGGCCACAATATCCCATACAGTATCGTTAAGAAACATAAGTAAAATGTGTTTTTACATTTTATTAGAAAGTCAATTTCAGATGCTAACGTGTATTGTCTACAGGGTCAGACTTTGAGTTTTGATGTACGTGTATGATATGCTGTATTAAAATTAGCAAACGTTTCACATGTGTTTCTCGGGTAATAGACATGTGTTGGCGGATACCTGATACGAGGTTGGACATCGGAAAGCGGACATAATGAAGGGGTGTTCTCAAAATTATGCATTTACATTATTTAAGGCCAATACACAAAATTAAATATGTATGTTATTCATTACAATTATGTTTTTAAACTGTTGGCTTAACTGTAGTTTAACAATTCAAGACGATATGCTATCGTAAAAATTTTACTTTTATAATTTTGTACAAAATGTTACTGAGAGAAAGTTAACAAGCGCACGACGATTCGAGGGCTTGTCAGTAAAGAAGGTTTCTGTATAAAAATAGGTATATGTTGTTATTGTGTAAGAATTAAGGTGATTCTTATGTAACAAAAACTGAGAAACAATTTTTGTGATGGGTGGGGATGGGAGGGGTTAGTATATGGTGTAAGTGTGCAAGCATTAAGGCCAAACGTCTAAACAAATATTAGAGAAAAACAAACATTTTTTGTGGGTGGGTGTGGGTGGAGTCGATGGTTTTTTGTAATTGTTCAAAGGATACTTGTATTTGGAGTTGGTTGGGTGGGAGTTAGAGGTAGGGGTGGGAGAGGTAGATGGGATACATCATGACCATGAATATTAATTTAAGAAATGGCAAAGAAATAGCTATGGTAATGTTTTTGTGACAAGATCTAGGCATAAGAAGGGGCATTAGTATGCCACTATGATTTACATAGCTATGTGACTTCCTGAAGGTGTCTATATTTCCATAAGAAACAAGTATGCCAAGTTTGAAGTAAACATGTTTGATGGTCTAGAACCAACGTAGAGGCATACGCCGATTCCGGGGCGAATGCAATCTTCGAATAGTTCAGCTAAACCCTAGCTGTGAGATGATCATTTATAACTTGCGTAGAAAAGTAAAGCATGATTTTCAAATAAGAAATTGTATAAAGATATACATAAGATTACCTATTCCAATAGCTGATAGCTATATGCACCGTTTAACTATTCAATGTTCTTTTGTGATATCAACTATTCAATGTTCTTTTGTGATAGAAACTAATCGAATAGGGGATATCACCTATCTGTATCACCTATTCAAATAAATGATGTCACCTATTCAAAGAGAATGCGGGATTTTATCTATCCAATTTGGTCATATCATTTATCCGAAATGGTAATATCTCTTATTTGTTATATCACCTATCTGATTGGATGAGATCCCATATTTGAATATGAATGTTAGATATCACTCATTCAAATAGGTCGTATCAACTTTTCAAAGGATATTGGTGATATCATCTATTACAGTAAGTGATATCACTTAAAATGGTTTGAACAAATGATCAGCTTGTACATTTAATTAAACAATGAATCTGTTTAGGTGATGTCATCCATTCGAATACTTAAATGCGATATTACCAATTCGAATAGGTGATATCACCTATTCAAAGGGAAAACATGACATCACATATTCGAATAAATGCATTTACCTAAAAAAGAATTGTTTGAATGTTTTAGCTGGTGTCAGACAAACTATACTACAGAAACAATTTAATTTGATTAGGTCGCACATGAACATCTTGTGTTGTTATTTTTTTATGATAAACACAGAAGTTGAAATAAATTACAGAAAGATTGCCTTAATTGATATAATGGATCATTTTGAGAACATCCCTGCGTTTTTTCCGTCCTCCGGTGTCCAACCTCACATCAGGTGTCCGCCAATACATGTCTAATGAAATAATAATAATGATGATAACAACATATTATTAAAATAAATACGTTCAATAACACTACTGTCATTTTCTATATATCATAATGGGTAAACCCTGATAAAGGTTGCTACTAAGAAAGCATGTCTTTAATTCAAAACGCAATTACGTTCACTTACAAACATCAAGCATTTAAAGTGGTAGAGTATTCTCATGTGTGCTGTAACGCAATGAATTATACCTTTGCGAATTCGTAACTTTACAAAAGATTGCACTAAGAATATCTTAGTTCATAATTCGTACAAGTTGTTACATTTATGTAAAATATCAGTTATTTACAAAGGGGATTGATATTTAGTGTTTTGAAATCAGTATAGCAATATGATATTTGTCTCTTATGAAAACGGGTAGCCATTTTACTTCTTTAACAGATGATGCAGATGAATATTCATACATGTAACTCTTATCGAGGGTCATTCTTGCCGCACGCTTTAAATAATATGTATGCATCAAAACTGCCCCATTCACATAGTTCACATTGGACATATTTCCCCAACCAGTCACTGCAAGGGTCCTGGTGTATTTTGGGGCAAATGTCAACATTGAAAACCTAAACTTCTATTGACACGGGGATGAATTATCGAGAAATAGAGAATAATCAGTGTTAGCGCCTCATTCTTGTGCCGGACAGTTACATATACATTTTCGATATTGGTTCGCTTTGGTTCAAAACCTATGTTTTGTTTTACTTTAAAACTGCAAATGTCTGAAAGCAGTTGCATAATAAATAGAAAGCAAGTCTACTGTCTTCTGATACTAGTTGATATCGGAAGAGGATGAACATTGGCCAGAAAGCCTTGGCAAGCCTCGGATTTGCTTAGCCGGTATCATCCTGTTCAGCTATCAACTGGTATCAAAAGACAATAACCATGTATTATCTATATTTGATAGGGTTGAAGACTAAGTATTGCAAGTTATTGACGTATGACAAATACTGTATCATTACAAAGGATATCATTGTCGACAAAAATAAAGAATTAAAGTCAAAGTTAAAGTAAGCGAGGTGTAAGCTAAATTAGTACATTACAATAGTCACTACTTGAATTTGATTATTAATTAAATTTGATTATTAATCGGTCGTTTGCTTCAGTACTCAGTTCATTGCTATTTTCCTGACTCGACATTGGCAGTATAAAGTATCACAGCGTGCCTTACAACAGTGTTTTAAATAAGTCATAGCCAAATCCCCATTCATTTTAATTTTATTTTTGCCTTTCGGGAGATAGTTTCCTAGTTGTTTGTAATATGAGCAAAACTGTTTAAGACATTACAAATTATATATATATTAAAAGAACATTTATATTTTCACACAAAAAACTAGGAAATTGTCTCCCGTACACTCAACAATCGAGTATATATATAGTGTTTGTTGTTAAGTGACTGTACAGAGAAACTGCTTTTCAAAAACAAACTGTAATGTGTCTGTAAATTTTGAATTGAAAATAAATCGAGTCATGGTTACATAATGGATCCACTTTACCCGATACCGAAAGATAACGGCATATTTGACCAATCGGTGTTATATACTGGCCCAGCAATAAAAAACGTTCACTACTTTCTAAACGTTTACATAAAATTGATATTTGTATTAAATAATTTGACGTTTACATAGATAAACAAATTACACCATTCTGACATTTTTAAAGCTACACATTAAACAGTGATGTTTACCCATTCTTCATCGTACCTTCTTGTGCGATTTTTAGACATTTCATATTACTTGTTAAAAAATAACCACACTTTCACTTACATGTAGCATTCTCTAAACCCGTATTAAACACAGCGGGCCGATTCTGCGGTCTGCAATAACCTTTTTGCCACTACAGACTAATACTACTTAAGTATTTACCTCTGTAACTAAAACTAGATGACATCAAGTGCAGGTTTCTCCATTTAAATTTTAGTAAACAAATATATTAATGTATGATTGGCTATAACAGTTAAATTGAAGGCCTTTCTAAGGTTTCCTTCATGTCTTAAATTAGATTATATAATGATGTGACTGAATATACATACAGCTGTTATGCTCCTGATGCGGGGAGAAAGAACAGTAGTTATTTGCTGAACCGTCATCCAGAGATATTTGACGCACTGATGTCTTTTCAAACCTTGGACAGTCACTGAGTTGCCCCTGAAAATAATTGATTTAATCTGAGCATTTATTTCCGCAAACATAAAACTATTCTATAATGCATTGCAGACTTATTACTTAGTTTCAAATTTAAGATACTAGATGTAATCTGTTTTGTGTATTTCTCTCAACAATAAATATAAGTTAGAGGGATGTTAGACGTACTACACAACTTACATGACAATATTTGAAAGTTACAAGTAGTAAGGTCAGCTATATAAGCATCAAGACGGTACTATGTAAAATGAACGAAATCTTAGTCGCAGTACATTGTATTAAATTCTACAAGAAATATTAAATGAAGAGAGGAGATATCGCTATGTAAGTCTCAATTTGGTTCGATTTTGCATCTATTTTAAATAGTTAAAATGCAAGCAAAACGCTGAAGGAATAATTCAAAATATAAATGATATTTAACCAAACTCCGCTTCGTTCTAATTTTAACAGCTAACTCCTATGATCTCGTTAAAGCAAATTTTATCGAATAAACTTAGGAAGGTACTTAAAATCTACTGTCATGACATAATTATATATTTGACGTTATATAACCGATATCCACCAACATCTTCGTTAACAATCGTTGTTGACTTTCTACACATCATGAAACATATAAACAATAAGCGTCAATCAAAACTTCATTTATGGTAATAGCTAGTTTTATATTTTCAATACTAAGACGTTTAAAATATCGTAATAACGATAATAATTAATTCACACATTTAGACAAGAAGTTTGCAAACATTGAAATACTCACGAAAATTTCGCATTTTGTTTCTTTACCAGCATTTCCACAAAATGTCCATAAGATTCTTACCACATTTCTCCAACTCTAAGGACTGTTCATACGCGAACAGAGCCCGACAGAATTTTGTCCGACTCTTAAATTGCCACGTATTAAGAAATCATTGAAGGCAAATTTATGATGAATTATCGGAATAACGATGATAACTAGTTCACTCTTTTAGACATTGAGTGCTGTTATATCACATATTCATAAATGATTAAATGAAGTGTAGTAAACTCTCTCATCCACTTTTAATACCATTTTGTATGTGCACTTTGTACACTGCACGAGAAAGATGACCAGTACATATATATCTATACTGGTACATAGACGCTATGCAGATTTGTAGATGACTTATCTAGGCAATTATTCATTAGAGCTGTAGATATTTAAGAAGCTTTGAGTTATGGGCTAAAATACTTAAATGCAAAACATTATACTGAGTATTTTCAACTTGAAAGTCATATCTGACAGTATTCTTTTTCCAACTGACAACTTTTCTTTAAACTTTCCTGAAATCTACCATAAAAAGTATGCGCCAGGTATCAACAACTAAAACGATAGGTTGCAATGTTTATTTTGGGTACCATCATTCAAATGAGACCATGAAGTTTAAAAATAGACAATAGGTAATGAAAAATGATATTAACCAGATAAATCTGTGATTACTGTTTTGTACTGTAATATCTGCACACACTCTATCATAAAAGTACCTTAACGTATAACTCTTCATGTTTGGACATCAGATTCATTGCAAGGGTTTTAATGAAAAACTGCAGAATCGTAAAGATATTTTATGTACAGATTTTTTTTTATTTTGCGTTTTGAATGAAGTGTAAACAAGATCTAAAGAACAACACAGAAATAACGATATCTTGCAAGCTGACCTTTTTAAGGACAGCCAGTTATAAGGTAGCTATTTACATTATAGAAATTACTAACTATCTTTAACATAATATATATGAATAATTGGCGCACATAGTTTATCTAAAAAATCAAATAAAAGTGTTACCTAAATACTTTGGTTTTGTATAAACTGCATTGTTTTACAAGTAAATGTGTTCAAATTTTTTATATATACTATGTGGGGAAAGGCTGGGTTGTTCCGCAATCAAGAGCAAAATCGCCATACAATTCAATAACCTTTATATATACTTCATATGAATATGAACAAAAAGACATCGTAGAAAAAGCAAAAAGAATCTGAAATTTCTCAGACACTACGACATTTCACCATGACATTTCCTAGGTATTAAATAATCGATTCATATGTGTTTTACGGACGTCATTTATTAGAGAAACGTTGACGCAATATACGGTTAGAAATTTCGTTGCCGTCCGCCATCTTGTTTTGAAAAACGCAAGACTTTCCTACGGTGCAGGTTTGTACTTTGAAAGGAATACACAACTGAGACGTTCCTAAAAAGTTTCTCTTCTAATATTACATGCAAAACATCGTTCCTTTTTTTATCAATACTTGCTGAAAACGACCAGAACTTTCGTAACCAGAACGGTATTGCGGCCCAAAAATTCGAACCTTTTAAAAAGAAACTCTTTACGCTACTTGGAAAGATGAAGTTCTTTTATTTTAAGACCGTAGTTTATTTAATTGTAAAAACGGTCACACTTCGACATATAAACCTCAGTAAAACGAGTTTGCAAACAAAAAAATAGCCGTACAGCTGATCGCTAGGACCGCCCCTTGCCAACGTTCAGTATCATTCCTTGCCAACGTGCAGTACCGTAGAATACTGAACGAACTCTCTAAGGCAAAGTGAACGGGGCAATATGAAAGTATATAATAATAATAAGTATTGTATTCATTTATGGTGCATTCTATGTATTATTTAGCGTAAAAGCATGCATTTGGAGATGTGCATATAAAACTATAGGATATACCTTGATGTTTTATACCAAAAGGCAGAAAGTATTTACAAAGGTTTAAAATCAGTGTGGCATATAGGCAGTTAGTGATTTAAAAAAAAATTAACAATCAAAAGTTGAATTGTTCTGAAATTTGATACAGGTTCATAAATTGCCGATATGGAATAAATATAAAGAAACCTAATTTAATGTTTTGATTACCTTTTCTGTTAGAGATGCTAATCTTCAAACAGTATTGTATATACATTTTAAGCAGTATGTTGAATATAATGTTGTTTAGTGCGACAGTTACCGAGAAAAACAAGTTTCATCGTTAATTATATTGCTTACTACCTATACTAGTATTTGGTAGATACATATGTACGTTATTCCGTGAGCTTATTACTCAATGTTATTGTGAATCACATAATTACAAGTGTGTACATTGAATGAACAGTTCCAGGGCATGGAGATCCAACTTACTACACTTTATTCAAACATCTATGAATAGTAATCAATTCTTCTTGACTTTTAAGATTATGTTGCCCTGATCGCCTAGAAACCAATCCAATTTGACAAATTATGTCCCAATTTTGTACTGTATTACAAAACGTGATAAACACTTTTCACTGACTTTTAATTTTTCTTATGTAAAATGTTTCGTGTGACTCAGTCAAATATTGTATGTTTTAATAGTTTTAGCTCACCTGGTGTCAGTCGTTTGTCAACATACACTTTGTGAAATATCTCTAAGCCACGTTTCATGTATAATCAGTATTAAAATTGATCTGAATAGTTGCCTATACAATCTTCAGGTAGAGACCAAAACTGGTTTAAGCGGTAAAAATCTAGGACAAATCGCAAAGAACATTACAGATGCTCCTGTGATTGCATTTAAGTTTTAGATACAACTAATTTAACCAGAAAGTTTATCTTGATAAAAATGTTGATGGCTTTAGCAACTGAGTAAGCTGCTGGTGTCAAAACCTTGGACACCACAATAAATTAAAGAAAATTACAGTGAACATTCTCTGGATGCAACATTTAATTTTGTATCTGAACATTTTTAATGCTGGTCAGAAATGTTGTTATCCTATAGTCTTATTCGAGATTGAATTGGAATAAACTAGGTAATCAGGTCAAATTATAGAAAACATGAACATGTTGGAGGCTACAGTTTGATCTCAAACATTATGAAATTTGGTCAGTTAATACCATGATAAACTCTACGTCGTTTTGACTGCGTTGGATAAAAACTTAAGCCAATATGTCAATAAATAAACGAATCTTACAAACATTGTAGAGGCTACACTCTGTGTACCACATTTGTATTATTATGAAAATCGGTCAGAATGTTTGTCTTGATGAAATGTGAATCTATGTCACTTTTGGTCAGCAATAAGAGCCCAATGTCAAATACATTTGTAAAAGAAAGCCGTGTATACGCGCTTACAAGCCAAATCGTCATTGCAAAGTCAGGTGAACAAATCGATTTTTCCTTTTAAAAGAAAGTATTTACAAATTTTGTGAAACGACAGGAAAGTTTCCAAACACAGAATTTTCTGTTAGGCCTAGATCTGTAAAATCAATAGCTTATAGAGCAACGAAAGGTGGATCTACACTAGATCATATGATATCAGAATGTCCATTCTGCCAAAAATCGAGTAACGGCATTTTGACATAACAACGACAACATTTTGTTCCCAATCATTATGAAGGTTGGTCAGAGTATTTGTCATGATAACATCTAGGTCGCTTTGAGCTTGAGATGTTTGAGAAGCAAAAAACTAGGTCACAAGTTTTAACAATGGAAGGAAGAGCAGAGGGTTTGATTGTTTCCAATTAGCATGAAATATTGACCGAATCAATATCTATATAACCTGCATAAATCTTGTATATCCTGTGTACACTGGATATGTTCTTAGGTTAGGGCAATATCAAATAATTATAAGCAATTATAGAAAGATAAAGGCAAATTTGTGAAAAACTCAACAACCAAAAACAAACTATCTGTGAAAAAATGTCGAATCATTCGAAAGTAAAATATAAGTAAAACTCGGTTAAGATACGTCTTTTTTGTTTTGTCTAAACTTAAATGACATTCATTCCCTCCATTGATGAATTTTATTTCATTTATCTCACTTTCTAAAACAGAAAGTCATCTTTCAAAGTACTGGTTCTTCATATGTCTAAAATAATACATTTAACACCTGGTCTGATTTTTTAAGGCAAGTTTGTTTCTCTTATTGTGGTAAATTCAACTTGTGTAGATTATTTGCTAATATAAAGATAACGCTTGCTTTACTATTAAAACACTGAGGTGCTTCTCTTTGGATTAGATAACTAGGAATCGCATTTGATAAGTATGTTGGAGAGACCTTTATCATTCATTAATTTTATTATCTTAGTCTTATATATATATATGAAACATGATTATTTATAGTCCAGTAAATTTCAACAGCTCTTTAACTCTATGCCTCTACTTATTTTATTCGCTGACACTGGACTTATGTGAACGGAAAACAATGTTTTCAAGAGTCGAGTCAATCTAAAGAGCTCTGTAAATCTAAGCTTTAATTTACTTGTTTAAGTTGGTTAAATAAGTTGACTCGTTTTTAATGATTGCTGATTCAGTTTTCAAAAATCCACCGGCTTCTTATTCTAGGCATTATGCAAATTTATGTAAAGAAACCGAAGGAAATTAATTTACAGTAAAATTCTATGCAGTTCTATAAAGTTGCAAACGTCAATGCGTAGTGCAAGGTGACCGAACAATATCTCAACGACGTCGCCTTTTTAGCCGGAGGCACTGGCTCGTATTGAGCCTTTAAATCCATGATCGGTCCGTGCGTCTACTAAAATTGCTCCAAACGTGGCTCCAAGTTCCAGAAAAAGTGTGAGATCATAGATTGATGTTTGTGAGGTGTGATAGACGTGGCGCTAAGGGCAATGGTACTCAATGAGCAAAAAAGGAATCCTCCAGTTCTTATTAGCGTTAAAACGTAGTGTTATATAATGCTCCATTTCGTTTGCTATGCTCTTTGATTTGGGGGTATCGCCTGATCAACCGTACTTTGAAGTTATTTGACATTGTTACTGTTAATTATTTTGAAGAAATGTATACAATAAGCTATTTCTTTTTATAGATATCCGTCTGATGGCATTAGATTATATTACGCCCATATTTATTCACGTTTACTGAACAAAGAAGAACACATTGTACAATTACCTTTCCCAAAAGGAATTCTGTGTCTAACATTCCGAAATTTAAATTGTCTGTACTTGAATTTGAAACTCGCTCACACATATAAAACAGAATAATCGTGCTTCCTGAAATAATATTTATCCATCTGAACATACGTAAAGGGATGCTATCATTTACATACGGTAACAAAACAACATTTTCTGAATTCCAATTGCATTTGTCTACTTTGAAATATTCTCTCAGTTTTATAAAGCAAAAAAAATCATTAAGGTATTTATGTAAAACTATGTGTTTGGTGTTAAACATAAAAATAAAATGCAACAGTTTAAGTTCTTGGAGATTGGGGTACTCCACTAAAAATTGATCTTCAACAAGGAATTTATACAATGTAGTATAATGTATAATCAGTGTTTTAAACGTTTGGCAGCAGTGACTAAGCACATAGTAAAATTCGATATTTCTACTATTATCATGTTTACATAAACAAGTGATAAAGGGTAGTCAGGTGTAAAATTATCCCTTCATACTTTGTTTGAAAAGGAATATGTACGCAAGAAGACGTATAGCGTAGTGGATAAATCGGCGGCCGTCGAAACTAGGTATCAGGAGTTCGAGTCCTGGCTGTGGAAGTTTTTTTTATTTTTATTTTTCAGATTTTGCATCCATGTTAGTCTATTTGCTACTAATATTCACAAAATGTTCGGATTTTTATTAGAAGCAAATGTAAAATGAACTCATAATTCTATCTATATACTTGAAGGTAGAAAAAAGAAGTTTGAAAATGAAAAACCATGTAGATCAAGATTATGGCAGATACAAATTGTGCTAAGGCCTGTAAATGTGCAGAAATTGTAAAAAACTGTAATGAAGGTTAGTTAAGTTATAATGAAAAATGACAAGTAGAATGGTCATGAAACCGTCTCCTCCCTCTCTCCCCTCCCCAAAAATGGGAACATAAAGAACATAACGAAACTTTAAAATATGCATTCAGGCTATACGTTGTCTTCCGGCGACAATGCATAATTGGTCCGAATTCAGACACCTTATCCTTTACGCCATGGCGGCTGTTCGAATATTCGCCGTTTTTTATCAAATATATCAATGAACGCATTAATCGCAATACTAATTCTTACCTAAAACGTTGAAATGGGATTTTTCGATAATGAAAGCGTTATCAAATTGGATCTATACACGTACACCACTGAACTTAGTTTGCTTTTGTACATAATAGTATTTACATATGTTGTTGAAATTTATTGCTATTAATTGATAACTAATACTGAGCCTACAATCTTATATAACAAGACACGTACATGGTGAGAAGAAATATTGAACGTCACTATTTTATGTATTTTAATGGTGACAGTTTTAAATCTGAAGAACATTGAAAAATAAAACAATATTGAAACAAGTCAAATATTAAGCCCTTGGTGTGTGTAAAGGTTCACGACAGAAGATATTTTCATTCAGCTAACTATGAGGAAAATGTGTGATATATATATTGCAAAAGTTTACTCAGTTGTCGAAAACAGGAAACTTAACAGAGACTGGCTTACCTGAACTATTGTAAACTTCAAATTCTGGCACATATCCATGCAGGGACACAGTTCCCACAAGCATTGGGCTGGTCCAAGTCCGATTTTGTTCGATGAATCCTACATAAAGTGAACAAATATTGGACAATACACCAATTCCAGTGTATGTATGTTTTTATGTGACAAGTATCTTAACTGCTCTGTTCATTTGTAGGCCATTTTTCAAGATATTTATGATATATATGAAAAGGAAAAACGAACTTTTGTACCAAAATAATACAGTAGGACAAAACACTGAGCCAATAACGCCGTTACAAAGTACCTCTTAACACGTACATATTAAACATGGACTTCTGTAAGAATTTACGAATATATTAACATGTCGTTTCATTACATAAAAACAAAAGTTGACATAGGATATCCAATTTGTCGAAACTTTACATACCCAATTAGGTCGATAAAAACAGTGCGTTTATATTAATTCTTTAACTTCTTTCAGTTTAAAAACCATGCCCTCACAGGATTATTTTATCAAAAAGGATTTGCTTAGTGAAAGTTTTATGCAACATTGCGATCAAATTGTGTGCAAAGACATTCTTGACTATAGGCTCTTTATAAGTATACACAGTATATGCAGAAATATAATTGATAGAACGTTACATATGTTACGGTTGTGAATTTAGTGAACTATAGTGAGTCTGATGTGAAATTCATATATTTTATTCCTTTGCTTCTTCGGAGCAAAATTGTGAAATGAGATACCTCTATCATTTTCAGTTTTTCGTAGATATTTTCCTTACCTGATGCATTCAATTGACTTGATGGACTCAAAATGTTGTTGGCTTTTTTAACTTTACGTATATTTACAATACTCGAGAACTGATCTGGATATTCATGAAATTCAGGAAAACAAACATATAAATCAATTCAGTATGTGAATTAAGTGAATAATGTATAACCGCTTAGTATAGTGTAAAGAAATCGATGAATATGTCCATAATGGAAATGGGTGAAAGGGTTGATGTTTTTTTTCAGTCTTGTTATTCTATGCTTGTAATAATATAAAAAATATTTCTTAACACCTCAGCCCCTTCTTATGTTTCGAAAATGTATATTGGGGATGCCGAAGCCATTGAGCATAAATTAACGATGATCAATCGCAGCAGTGCACAGCCATTGCTCCGTTGCAATTAATTATAAACAGATATTTTCGAGTGTCAGGGTAAGTACATTAAAATGTGTTGCCAGCAGTAACACGCTAGTGATTATCGCCAGAAATACAATTTCAAATTAAAAGTGTCTTTTGGCATATATTATTCAAACAATTATCAAGATATAATGAGGACATTAACTGCTCTGGCGAAATGTCTATAAAAGCAAGGAATGTAATTTTTTTTATCAAGCAGTCATGTTGATATGTAACCTATTTGTGGGTGTAGAATGTACACAGTTTTCAAATAACTAACCTTCTGGACAAATTTTCTCCATCCTATAAATACTGTACACTCCTGGAATCCATTTCTCTTTGTCAAGTACAGGATTATGTCTAATTTTGGCACAAAAAGTAAGCCTCGACTGCCTTTCAACTATGGCTGCTTCAATAATCAAAATACCCTTTCTCCATCCCCTAGACTCCCATTCCGGGCACGCAATACCCGACATACGTGTGGCAAATGGACCTGGGGGCCATAGACTGGCTGTATCATGTCTCTCTGTTTCATACAAAACGAACATAAATGCATTTTTAAAGTCAATTTAAAGTCTATATATTAGCAATTTTGTTTTTAAAATATGCATTTTTATACTATTGATAAACAGACAAAAAATTTATTTGAAGGAAAAGCGCTTGACAATAGCTAGTTTTTAATTCAACGACATTGTAAAACATTTTTATCTTTTTTTATTGTATGTATAAACACGGATATAGGTCCGTGGTAGAAAGTACAATTTGTTAAGGAGGCTTGCAGCTACGTGTAGCCCCCTATACCAAAATGTGTTGTTGCGTTTGATACATAATTCCCTGCTTGATGTATATCTTGAAATTGATTTAAGCTCTTACCTGTACTGTGATTGACGACCGTACAATAATGGTCATAAAGTGTAACAAGTAATGTTTTTAAATAGCCGTTCACTCAAACAGGCAACAATATACATAATGCTAATCGATTTTTGGGTATAGGGGGTTATCCGTTGACTTAAGCCTTGTTCAAACATTGAAGACAGGTAAGAAATTTTATAACATTTCAAGGGGAGAACGCAACACAGGTCTAAGGATGCTTAAAACTGTTCCATACCTGCATAAATATATGTGAAAGAAATTGTATATTTTTTGTAATTTATACATGTAGTAAAATATAAAGTTAACATTAGGACTTGATAAAATAATTTAAACCTTCGTGAAATAGATCGTTTTTAATAAACGTCATATTTGCTGATTTAAACTTAACTAAAGGCATAACAGATCTAACCAAAGTTGGAACACTTTTGCATTAAACAGTCAACCCAAATTAGAGTGATTATTACTTGAAGAGTGGACTATGTTTTAAGAAATTATAAAGGAAAGTTTATTTAAAAGAATAGTATTAATATTTACTTGTTAAAATCAATTAGTATTATACCCTTATTTTCTGCCCAAATATGCAATAGTTTATTGGAGTATAGGAACTACCATGCTGGTTAGATGTCTATCATATCTAACGTTTGTGTCTGCATGAAAGTCTTTCTTATCTCTGTTTGGAGTGTAGAAATACTTAGCGTAAATTTTTTTCACAACACAATATGCCCCACGTAAAGTAAAACCAACCATATCTGGCACCTATAGAGACTTCTTGGTCATGGCAGTTAAAACTAGTTTTCGTTAAAATCAGGTTCTCCTACAGTTCATCTTTGGTAAGAAGTGCATTAAATGAGCAAATCAAGTTTATAAAAAGAAACTCCTAAAACTAATATTTTTTTCGAAAATGAGTGATGTTTTACATAAATGTTTTCTATTTTAGGTAAAAGTCGGTTCTGAAATAAATGTTGCCCACATGTATTTGTACATCCTGTAAGGATTTGAAAGCATAGTGAAGTTAGTTACAATTGAAGAACAGACATATAATAATGAACGTTTGACGAATGTGTGGCTAATACATTTTTCTGGTTGTGAGAAAAACATTAATAACATTATGTAAAAGTATGTTTTAATAATTGTATTATGGCTATTGCAAATGTCTAATTAGGAAAGCAAATTAATTTGAACTGTGTATTGTGGCGGAGCTTAACTTTGATCTATCTGGAATAGAGCCCGTGATCTATTTACAATAGAGAACAGCTGCAATAGCCCAACATAGCAAATGTGACATAATACAAAAAAGATAAAATACTGTCGGCTACGCCTACTGGAAATAACGTAGTTATTCTGGCAAACAATACTATATCTATTACAATGTACATATATCGTTATACATAGTATACACGCGAAGTTGATATTTTTCCGTTACCATTTCTTTCTGCTGTCATCGTCATATCAAACGTTTTAACAGTTTTATTTTATTGTCTTAATCATGGCAGCAAGATGTACGAAATATCATAAGTCAAGTCATAATTATGCATACATTTAAATATTGAAAAGACTCATATGAGAGTACGTTTGTATCACTATTCTCACATTCAAGTTTCATTGGTGATTTGTAAAACAAAATATTCAGATTCATTGCTTTTCAATGAATATTCTAAAAAATGTCCACTGAATTCAAGATATCTCCTACGCTTTTGGGCAAAAAATATTTTCATTTTTCGTTCATTTTTTACATGATGTAAAAAAGTGCAAACTGTTACAAGGCTCTTACAGATAATATGGTTTGAGGTTAAAACTCAAGATAGCACTCTGTTACATTAAACAGATGATCATTAAATGAGTTAGACAAAAATGCTAACTAGCCCCTTGACCCCTTTAAATTAAGAGTGTGATCATATTATTTTGTTGGGATGTGTATTTTGTGTGCTAACATGAATTATGCAAAAAGTCAAGTTAGACCCGTATTGCGTTTACCAGTCAAATTATTGACATATTTCTTTTTGTAATCATGAAAAAAGCATCATTGTTTTTGTTTGATTTATGTGGATATTGAAAAGTCCTTTCCAAAATGTATATGTTTTCATACTAAAAATCTTTCAAATTACTATAAAAAGGAGAGTTTGACGAATGAAGTCCTAGTTTTTACCAGCCGCATCCATTTTACTAATGTATTGCTTACAAAGATATCTATAGCCGTGATATCAAGACTGCATTTGAATAAATTTAGACTAATGCACATTTTGTAATATTACAAAGTGATATCAGATCAGCTAATAAACTTTGATTATAAAGCCTGCAAATGATAATCGTACAATATTTTGCCATGTTTTTCACGGACAAGTTATCAATTTATTTTTGAAATTGGAAGCCGATGTCAATAAACTATATGCCTTTGGTAATCTTGAGCGTCTCACATGACACACTACTAGTATTTGCTGTTTGTCTGCATCTTGAATACGGAAACGTTCCTCTTCTGTATATAAGGTCTTGGCTGGTATATACTGAAATCAGAATTGTACGAGTTTCTTAATTGTCTTTTGTTTGGATGTAGACTCTTAAGACATATTTGTATAATTATGTGATCATTTACAGATGCTTAATGAGTGAACCCACAAGTTTTGCTATCTATGTGTTATTCATCACCTGATATGAACGAAGTGTATTTAAGAATGATAGATAAATTTGACAGGCGCCTCAATACATGCAATGTAGCTAACGAATTTTGTTTCTTTTAACACATAAGCTATCAAGGTATTTGTGTAACTGTAACTTAACCCAATGACAATTTTACGACAAGCAAGATGACATGAATGTCTGGGTCGTGTTTTGCCGTATCATTATTTCATCTTATTTATCTGTTCTATAAATTATTTTTTTTACTTATAATCTTTCGAATGTGTTAGTGAAACGTAATTAAAAAAAGTACATGTAATCATCTAAAGATATGAATAAAACAAGAAAACATGTAACAATCCACGTTCAACCTATAAATGTTCAAGCTTTGACCAACCTGTTTTCAGTAGCTTAAAGATAAAGTGAGGCACGATGCGCAAAGAAAACATTATTTTTGTACTACAGGGTGTAAAGAAGTAGATCTAAATGTTTTTACAGTTCTGATATAAATATAGAGGTTAGTCACGCAGCTTAAATCTATAATTATGTTTAGATTATTAAATAAATAGTCTTTAAAATCAAAAGGCTTTTTGATAATGAGAAATATGGTCAAAAGTACCTTTGTGTAATATATCGCACAGTGACCGCATCATTACCCTCATGATGCACATCCTCAAACTGTCTGGGTGATTCAAGGATAACTGAAAAGGGGGTGGTATCGAGCATCTGTACTGACATGCCAGTTGTCATGACTTAAACCCCAAATAATGATTTGAATATTTCAGTATTATCCCGTCAAATCAAACCAGGAAGTGGTTAAGAACTTAATATTTCACAATTTGGAAAACATGCCACAAAGGACCAAGAAGTATAAAGTTAAAGCATAAGAAGGTGTTGCAAAGCTGTAAGGGGCACCAAAAAGTAATCCCACACCAGAAACAAGAATTTAAAACGCCAATGCTGAATTAAAAATAATCACTTAAACCATTTACAATCGTTTTAAAGTGGAACGCAAGTCCGTTATAGATAAACACGAAATGAAAGTACTTGTTATCACGAACATACCGTTGACAGAATTTTTCAAATCGGATAAAAATGAGAAGAGTTATGAGAAATTTGAGATTTGATAAATTTTAAAATACATAATTTGCAAAGTAGACACACAATCAGTATGCCCCGTTTTCAAAACTAAATTGTAAACCCAATTCACTTATTTCTATCATTATAAGTTTTCATCGGACATTGATATATTTTATATTTTGACACTATTGAAAATTTCTCCTATATAGGCAAAGAAGGATATACGTGATTTGTATTGATGTGAATGAATTCACGTGATGTACAACAAATCGTAGTAAAATTTTCTACACTTCTGGTATCGCCAGTAACAACAAAAATAAGACGAATTGAGTAAAAAAGAACAGCGAAAATGTTATAAAATGCAAGGAATGCACGGAATACTACGCATCTACACTCCACACAGTGATATACTAACCGGTATATCACTCAAATGTGAAATCTATTTATATATCATTGTATCACCAGAATTTACTTTCAAATTTGTACAGCTCTAATACAAAGAAGTCTTGTCAGGGAGAAGAATTTTATAAGACATTTTGTCTTTCATTCTTATCCTTTTCCATCATGTATATTTGTAATTGTTATACTGAGTGCATACATGTGTATATATGGGAATAAAATATGTTTAAACTAAAACTCGCTTTCGCTGTTGTAAGAGTACCTGTTATCGGCCACAACTGTACTAGGTATGACGCCACTCCAGACTATCGTTTCCGAAACTGCCGCTCGTAGGTTTCCCGAAATATTATCGTCACTTTGCGTACAGGTGTGTTATTTTGAGAACTTTATGGGCTTACGGACTTAAGCACTCGGTATTTTCCGTCAACAATTATCCAATTTGTATAAGCTGACGAATAATATTCTAATATTGAAACAGAAAATCGTCAACCTTTAAGATTTTTAACAGCATATCAATTTACCCCACCCACTCATAATTTAATGTCAAAAGGATCAAAATAAGACGCATGAACAGTTGAATTCCATAAGAACATCTAATTAACAGCAATACAGTTTTATCACCTAATATACCTAGTATACCAAGTCTTCCCAAAACAACCATGTACAATCATGAACTTACAATCTGATTCAAGTGCTCCCAGTTATAACCTTTCCTTTAACTTTATTTCAGTCCCAGGATCGTTTTGAATTTACTGATATTGTAAAACAAATATGCTGATAGGATAATGACGGAACCATGTTATGTTCACTCTAAAACCATGTTGACATGTTTATTTATTTTGTATTCAAGCTGCTTTTTCACGATAAAGAGATGTCAGGAAGCCTTTTTAATGTTTGCAATATCATTGAAAAAAATACTGTTGTATATTTCGAGCATGTACATGTACATCGAATTAAAAAGTAAAGTTATGAATGTTTCTGCTACAAATAAGGGTCATTTCCGCCGGTAAGACATCTTTCTTGGTAAAATAAGAGCTACTTGTCAGTGTGGTCCTGGGATTTTAAGGTACATGTGAATCTTACCGTATCAATACGATAAAACCTGAGCTGTTCAGTAAAGATATACCTATTAGCGGTCACATGTATACAGCGTGACCCTGCCTCTTACGACCAGCCTTGAAATTCCTATATATAGAACTTAAAAATAACGTGACCCTGTCTAACGCGTCGAGCTTACATAACGCTAGGTTTCGATACAGCGGCCATTGCCATAATTGCAAATATAAACAAAAAATTCAATTAAAGAGTAAAATCGTATCCGATTCAACAAAATAACAGGTAATCTCAATTTGCTTATTGGCGCAGGCGCACAGAAACACTCATACCTTCCTAAATTAAGCATTTACAATAGTATTAAAGGGGGGCGCAAGTCAGAATATAACTGAGCATGAAACTGAAGTACAATGTACTTGTTAATACAAACACACCGTTGAAAGAATTTTTGAAATCGGATGAAAATTAGAATAAAAGAAGAGAAGAATATGAAAAATCTACGATTAAGTAAATATGCAAATATATGCAAATTACACGCGCTATTAGACACGCTCTTTTTTTAAATCCGTAATTTTAAACAAAATTTACCGCATTTTTTAATTATTGTTTTTTTCATCTTAAAGTTATCACATAGATAAATTGTCATGTAGGTAACCAAGTTTAAAAGTATATTTTTGAAGCTAAAATCTTTTAACTTAGCAGTATTACATTTGTTTATCTGCACGAATATCTCATTAGAGAACTATGACATCACAAACTGAAAATGGCCGCCTACATAGTCTTGTATTTTGGAAATATTCAATCTTCAATATCTTCATATTTTATACTCGATCTTAGAGAGTCTTTCAACAGAGGTTTCCTATTAAGAAGTTCTTCAAATTAAAAATAAACTTAAATATTATATGACTTGCCTTTTCCTTTTTCATCATAATATTGTAAGTAAGAGATAAATTATGTAGTGTTTCGTTCATTTTGCTGTGCAAACTTAACTTTCAGTAGCATAAATTAGAAGTCGAAGTTTGACGCAGGAAAGGGCAAAGTGTAATTTTCAATGATTGCGAATCATTTGTTTCGTTTCTGAGCGTGAGAGTGACATGTAATTGTACATTATGTACAACAATCTTAGAAAACATTGCATCAAACCTTAATTTAAACAGTTTAGAAATGTCGTAAGATTCATAGAATTGATAACATCTGAAAACTAAGCATATTTATGACAGGTATTCGCACATGTGAAATTTTGTGGGGACAATAAAGCTATTCAATAGTTGCATTGTACAATCATACTCTAATTTTACGTAGTACCTACATTTCTACTGCTTGTAGCAAAGTTGTATGTGTTCTAAAACCGTCATATCACCTGTATTTGAAACATACATTGCTAGCTTATATTTCAATGTCTTGTCAACTAAGAAACAGAATGGCTACACTAATGCCAGGCAACCATGACTAAGTAATCGACAATTGAGATACAACCACGTTTCATTTCTTTGCAAGACAAACATATTCTTTTTCGCCTTCGTTCTCTCTGCAGAGCAAATAATTGTTAAATATTTCATGACTGAGCGTTATTTGCAAACCATGTGAAAATGTATTTACTTTTCTTTTGGAGACAATAAGACACTAGGAGAAAGTACATCAGGCAAACTTAGCTTTGAAGTGTAAATTATTCTCCTGGAGTTAATTACAAGTAAACCGATCCTTATTTTGAAGTGAAACTTAGACGAAACACAGAATACTCATTTTCAAATTATCTAAGGCAGCATATATAGTTATTACTCATATTACGAATCCCTTGAAACATAATTATTGTTCATCCCCAGATGTATTAACTCATCTGTTCCATTAGAGAAGCTTTGATGTTTTAGTTTGTTGATATAAGGATGATACTAATCGAAAAAAAAATCATATATTATTCTTGCTTATGTCATGATGATAATGAGAACAAGGAAAACTATGATACAAAGTATCACAGCGGGCCCACAAAGAAAACTGACATGTAAATATTTTGGAAATTGGTGATGGTTGATTTTGAGGCATGACACTAAAGAATGCAAAGAGACCAAGCCTAACTTATACCTATCCGGATTACATCTGATATCAAGTTTGACATGTTGAAAAGCAAACTAAAGGTTTCCTGCCCATAACGGTCAATTTTTCAATTGTTATTTTAATTAACTATATCCTTTCAATGATTCGTTTTCAAATTCTGAAAGAAATTAACCGTCTAATTAGAAAGATATATGGAATTTTATACCCCTAGCCTAATTTTGTAAATAGCTTACTGAATTGGATACCAGAAAGAGTAATTTGTCAATATTCAGTAACCATTATACATGTATAACTATTCAAGATAATTTTGGTAATAAAGTATTCAGTATACACTGTAGAAATACATTAACAACACATTCACTTATGAGCCTGCCCAATTGATAATGATGCAGATATGTTTCAAAGTTAAAAGAAATGATAAAAAGGGTAAAGTGGTTTAAACTCAAAGAAAATACAAATTCTATTACATTTGTAATAGGGCATCCATTCCACTCTAATAAATTGTGTCTTTATAAAATAACCAGATCTAAAACCAGCCATTATCCTTATTAGTTTCGCATGAATGAAGGTTTTAAAATTATGATTATTTGCCTTATAAAAATGGTTTAAAAGCTGAAAATGATAAGTTAAAATTGAAGAAAAAAGTTTTTAGAAAAGTTGGGTTCGAATGGGATTTGAATTCCATTCGTAAAATTACAGCGCAGACGTCTTAACCAATTACTTTACGACGATCAACCACTTACCAGGTGGAATAATAACTTTATATACATCTAGAAAAGAACGACAACTCTTGCATTTCTACACATCTTAGTATATAAATCAATATAAAGAACGCCAACTCTTGCTTTTCTTGAAAAACAGAATGTGTCTACAGTTACATCAATTTTTCACTGAAGAGAGACGCATATATTCGATCTAGTGCTTAAGACTCCATGCATCTGTTACTCACCACGTATTAAATAAAGTGGGCTGCGGCCCGCATTAATTGTTTAACCGGGACAATTGCACTAACAGAAGTCATTGGTCACCGAGATTGACCTTGTATTTGACAACCAATCAAAACACCTTTTGGCTAAAACTAGCTGGAAAGTTCTCCTTTTTTGGAATCATAAAAAACATATTTTGTTTGTATAGGCATGATAGGAGACATGCCGGGGTCTCACCCATGAAGAAAAAGCTCTAGCATTTGCTCTTATGGACGGACCTTTATATCATTTCTTTTAATTCAATTCAATTCAGGACTAGAACTATCACTGAAGGTGATGAATACCCCTCGAACACCCCACTGACACAGTATTTAAAATTAATGTAATATTTGATGCTTTGATTACTGGACCTGCACAACTTAAGACTTATGTTACGTATAATTGAATTCTGACCAGCGGTTTTGGAGATTAAAAGCGCACAAAAATTTACTATCTCAAGCCCCTGTGACATTTGAACTAATGCCCCGAAACATAGACCATGCACAACTAGGCATGGTGCTTATCACTTATCACTTCTATAAAGTATCATTAAATTCTGACCAGGGGTTTTAGAAATTAAGCGTCCACAATATTTTACTATCCCGAGCCCCTGTGACATTTACCTTTGACATAGAGACCCAAAACATGGACAATGTATCACTTCTGTGCAGTATCATTAAATTCTGAAAAGGGGTATTGGAGATCTAGTGTCAACAAATTGTTCGGCGAAATATCGATATGCCTGTAAACATGTATTTCTGGAATTGGACACAAAAAAGGATATTGATTTTTACGACGGTCGAAGCCAGCATATCACAGTTGCGACTTTTAAAGAGTTTAAAGCTAAGCACCATGAACATTTTTAATTACTTAATTCGACGCCGCCAGGAGGCGGCGTCGAGTATTTGGAATGCAAAATAAATTTGATCCATGGACGCGAGTCTATGAATAGCTTCGTCAAAAATTAAAATTAAACACGTAATTTTTCGTCATTCGAGGCCTCCGGGGCATGAACTTTGATTTGTACACAAACTTTAAGAGAAGATACGTAAATCAAAACCATGTCCGCAAACTAAACTCCTTGATACATACAATAAAATAAGAAAAATTAAATGAAAAGGTGAAAATCACACTGAATAGATTTTTCAAAGAGTCGGAATGTAAATTAGTGCTTACAACTGTATAAATTCAATAAAAATAACCCGAGGTGTTATATTTTGTATAATTAATTTAAATCATATATAAGTTATATTTATAAAGAATATCATTTACCGTTCTTATAAATAAAGAGAAATATAAATTTCGTTGACAGAAATCCATTCTGTCGGACATGTTTAAAATGCGGCTCACATTATAGTCTTATTGTGGTCCTATAACGGAAAGCGAAGTCCAGCGGAAATGTTTTGATTTTTGTTAATAGATTGTTTATATAACTTAAAAAACTTATAAAGTACTGTAATGTATGTTATTGTGATGTAAAGTTTGATTTTATGAATGAATGTAGTTAAAACTGCTTCTGTGCGATACAAAGAGATAATAGTTTATATGCTGTTTGTCTTATATTTCAAATGATCATGAACGAATCGCGTCTATGCAACTCCTGTAAAACATTCCTCATTACAAGTAAATAATAGTGTATTAAAAGCTATCCAGTCACTTTACGGAGAGCTATTAAAATGGAAAAACATCTTTGGCGACGTCTTTTATGTCTGCATTTACTGTTTTGTCTTGTTGAAGTATTTAACGTGAGTAAAATATACTAAATAATGAAATTATACTTTGTAAAGTCCCATTGAATTTATAAGTATATATTTCACCATAAGTGAATGGTAAATGTAAAGAAAGTGTAACAATGTTTACTGTTATACAGACGAAGCACTGCTGACTTTAGTTTTATATCAATGCCTCCTAATTACTGTTCAGATTCAAGTTCTTTTTAAGATACAGTCTGAAAAAATATGTATAATCAAATACAGTTTTTAAAGACATTATTATTTTTTCTGATTTTATTTATTTGCTGGGATTGAAGCGGTACATGTACGCATAATTTATTTCGGGGTCATACCGGAAGATGAAACGTATAGGCCTGAAATAAGGATAAAATCTTATTAAGTCCTGGACAGTTTGAAAACACTGATTAGTTAATCTTTGGTCTCCGGCTTTCGCTATGAATGGAACAAAGACGCTGGAAACCATGTTTTGTTTCTAGATTTTTGGCGATGTTTGCAGTTTTAGCTTGTCTTCATAGTATAATCAAATTGTTTGAGGCGAACCCACATTACCGTTCAAAGTGACCATAATACTTCTAAGAAAGGCATTTGCTTATACTCCTAAAATAATGTGAAGATTGCCATAGTTACATGATAATGATTCTATCCTAGTCAAACATAAAACTTCACACTTTCTGTTAGGTATATTTTCATTGATATAATTATTTCAATAAAAGAAATAACTCGGTATGTCTTTTAATTTACATGTTTCCAAAACATCTGCTATGTTTTAAGCTTTATTCTTTCCGTAATCCAGTTTGACCATTTATAAGGGTAACCTAATTTGAAATGTAGCATAGTATTTTGTCCGATGATGTTGCAAGAAATAAGAAGCGTTTTCGTTTGCTTAAAGAAGCGACATAAATACAAAGGAAAGGTATGCAACAACATTGTTTTACAGTAAACCATTATTCCATTAGTAAATTCGTTAATTTAACATGACTCGAGCCGCTTATCAGTTAAAGTTATATTACCCTTCAAATGGCCATATTGAGTTATGCTCAAGAATAAAGTTAAAACATTGCAAATGCTTGAAGACGCGTCAGAAATGAGATATACTGAGTTATGTCTTTTATTGATATATACATAAATGAAAATATACCGGTGGATTTTCAATTTTAAAATAAGATAGTCAAGAAAGAATTTTACAGAGTCGTTTTGCATTCATAAGGAATAAACCTATTGTATGGGATCATATACTGACAATGAACATTTTTCTGGACGACTAAATCAGTGATAATTTTTGAAATTATGATGGTCACACTGAACAGTAATATCACTTTAAACAAAGAGGAAAATAAAACATTTTTAAGTATGCAATGAACGAACTTTTCAAGATTTAATGACGTAAAAAAGTGACGTCAAATTGTGCGGCACGATGTCCTCGTAGAAAATATCCCGATGCATTTCTGAACCTTTTAAAATATGTCTTCTTGTCACAACCTATTTGAACTCTTTTACGCACTGTATATCGTCTGATATATAACTCATTTTGTCTTTCTGGTGCTCAGTAATAAACCGCACAGGTATAGGGACATTAGATTTATTATTGATATTGGTTGCAAATCGTTGTTTATGAGTCAATGATATTTTATTTCCGGCTAGAACGACAGTCTGTGGTGATTATCTGTTATCGAACTTCTAATCCCAAAGAATGGTAATTAATTCAGAGCAGTTTCGTCTATATTAGGCCTATGTTATTACCACACTTTCCTGTTATTAAATACACAGGTAATTTGAATAACTTAAAGCTACATGAATAACGTAAATTTACATCAAAGGATAATCATATCGATATAAGATATTAAGGACGAATCCCTCCTCCCATTAAAAATCATGAATAAAGAAAGATGATAGTAAAGAAAACACTTTTAAAATAAAAAACGTTTAGTTAAAAAACAACAAACCGTGTAAAAATGTGTATCCAAACAGTATAAGTAGTGTCCACAAGCGTATCGACAAGTTTTGTTCTGCCATGCTTTAATGCTGGATAAGCGGCTGTCAGTATAACATTATTCCTATTCAAGATAATATTCAGAGCCGTCAGCTAAAATGATATGCAATAACTGATACAGATAGGAGAAGCATGAGCAATATTGTCAGTTGAGAGCGCGCAGCTATCTGTTTGCCTCTTCCAGATGTTGCTATTGTATTGGTTGTTTTGTAAAAGATTGTTCCGGCTGTCACCAAAGGATGCATCCTCCTTCAAATGATTGATAGATTAAAGGGACGGCGTACCTAAAAGATACAAAGATAAAAAATATGATGCATTTTTTTTAAAAATTAAAAAGAAATGTTTCGATGGGCGCTTGCCATTATCACAGTCATTAAGAACCCTGTAACAAAGAGATGCTTATTTGTATAAAGTAAAGTGACGATGATTTATAACAATGATTTGCATTTTAAAACAGTGACAGAAATGTTATTGAGACATTTATAAAAACTATGTTCTCAGTCAACATTTATTTCTATAGTGCAACACTTGTCTGGAAGCTCTATTTCCGTAACGTTGGTCAAATGAACATACATTACAGTGCTGCTTGCATTAATAAATACAGTAATTTAAATATAAAGAAACATTTATGGCAAAATAAAACATAATTATTCTACTCTTTGTATATAGAGACAGGATCGTGAGTCATGTATGAATTCCTGATAAAGCAATGCCTTATATCAAACTGTTTACTCATATGTATATGTGCCTGCGCACAATGTCAGGCACATACTTTAAAAACACATTTAGCATGTTGAGTCGTTACGCCAAACCTCACAGATACATCACGTATTAAAGCTAGTACAATTTTGCATTTACCAATTTACCAATTTATTCAGTTTTTCTGTTTGTAGTTAAACAATATCACTATTTTATAGAACTGTTAAGTGAAGTGAAGAGAACTGCATGATCTAGAAGTCAAACATTGTTCAAGCATTGACTAAAATCTGACATATCGTTTTACTGCATGCAAATCGACTTGCTCAGGTAATAAGCCTATTCATGTAACCTATATCTACATGTACAGTAACTTTATTCATGGCAGAATTTAAACGTCCGTATATGTGTTTTACTCTCTCTGGATGCGGAATATAAAACAATAACATACTTTGATACGAACATATATTTTAAATGGAAATCCAGAGGTTTCCACAAGATAATTTTTCAATCGTAAAAATGCAAATGGGGGTAGATGCGGGAGGGTGGAAATTCCACTTCGCTCGTCGAAAAATTGAAATATGAAAAATAGCATGATTCGGGTTATGTTTAAGTACAACATTTGATATTGAAGATACAGTACCGGTAATATAAATAAGCACTGTTTTTTTCTAAATATGTTAGACCGCCTCCGTGGCCGACTGTTAAATTCACCGTAACCTCTCTTTGAATGGGTTCTTGGAGTGGAGCTCTGCTACCGACCATGTGAGAAAGTAAGCAGTTTTAAACGAAGGATAGGATTCTAGTTCTTCACAGGAATGATCGAAAAGAGAACTGCCCGCCTGTACAAATGACTGACAAACGGATGAAACGGTCGTGAGACCCTGACAAACAAACACACGCAAACGCTGTCAACAGTTTAAACACTGGTTAATCTCTTATTACTGTCAATATCATGTAATGTGCCACTGACACATGTTATTATCAAGATCAGTTTCATGTTTTGTTCCACACACACTGACTGTCAGTAAGTTATTGAGAACTTCTAACTGATGCCCTTTGTGGTGTGTGGGTCCATTTCAGTTGCTGAACCTTCATTCATTGTTCAAATTCTGTTTGAAAAATAAGCGTTTTACTTCAAACGTGTCAATAGGACGCTTATGTCAACACTACACTATAGAAAAATCCAATAGACTGCAAGTACAATATCTGAGACTCTAAATCATTGAAAGCTGCACCCTCTGTAAAGTTTCATGACCTTAGCTGTGATGAAATTTATGATACGCGTGACAAAAGCTGATAAGCTTATGTATATATGATAATATATTTTATGAACTATTTTATAATCATTTTCTAACTTTGATGTCAAACGAACAAAACTTCACCTTCTAAAAAAAGGGGGGGGGGGTTTTTTTTTTTGGGTTTTTTTTTTTTTTTTTGTGGGGGGGGGGGGTTTTTTTTTTTTTTTTTTTAAAAAATAAAAAAAAAAAAAAAAAAAAAAAAAAAAATTTTTTTTTTATTTTTTTTTTTTTTTTTTTTTCCCAACAAACAAAAACGGGTTCCAACCCCCAAAAAAATTATCCGGGGTGGCAGGGCCGTCAAACCAAACTCACCAAACCTTTTCAATAGATGTTCTCAAATTGATGAGTTGATGTTCACTTGAAGAGTTGATTCTGGTATTTACTTAATATATATGGTTTGTTTTTATATATCATTTTCTGAGAAATTTAAATATTTCACCGGAAACTATGAACGAGCAGCTTTGAGCGAACATTGCTTTGGTCAAATGCGACTATAAACATATGCCGAGAGCTTCAAGTTAACAACACAATTACATTGTCACATTGGTGTTTCATCCTTTCGGTACGTAATAATCATCACAACGGTCATGCAGAGAATAATCAAGCGCCTTGCTGAAGTAAACGCATGACCGTGCAGACGATAATCAAGCGCCTCGCTAAATATGACAAAACTCTCAAAAAATGCAGACGACTACTAGAGTATATATGCGAAAACAACGAACTTAACTCAATCAAACCTGAACTGTTTAACTCGCCAATAAGTGTCCTGCAATTTGAGTACCATTTGCCATGGCAATAGATTTTTTGGCATTTCGACAAAAAAACTTATATTTCTGTGCAGGAAAATACAATGGTTAGCAGTTCTTATGATTGAATTTACATTTTAAGAAGGTGACGAAAATGCTTTTTAAGGATTATTCTGAATGATTACTACTAAATAATAATGTCCGAACGCTATTTTTCGCGTGACATGGGTCATATATGTAAGAGCTGTTTGATAACTGGCAGCTGGTTCAACGAAAACGTTTGATATAAAAGTTGAATAACCAATTGGCATTGGGAATAGACAGTCAGAAGCTGAAAATGTAAGCGTGCGTACTTCGGACATTACCGGCTGATTAACGTTTGATTTACCTATCTTAACTCCAATTGTGGCTACAATATTGCTTTAAACTTTCACCCTTTTTTTCAAAAATATGTAGAGGTAAACATGTTGAGGCTATATAGGTACACTTGGTGAGATATTGGCCTGTGGGCTTTAGCCCGAGTGCCAAATTGAACAAATTGTGCTCATATTGTCTTAAGGCACACCTTAAAGGGGAAAAATAAGAAAAGTAAACAAACAAACATTCCCGGAATATTCATTCTGTTTCATAAAATTTAATACCATTAAATGCATGTTAGTTTCTGCATTTTGCTGCGCAACAAGCCCATGTAAATTCAATAAACGGTAAGTAAGAGCATTGAGTGTCCTCTCGGAGGCCATTTTCCGCTACGTCTACGTTGTTAAGAACACCAACGACTTCACGTTCTGACGGATTGTCGTTGCTGTATAGCAACCGGAAATAGTCTCAATATGGATTTTCTGGCACACCAGCAAGTGTTCCAACATGACTAAGTGGCACACTACGTCACGTGATCGTTATCGGCCCATAATCACGAAAATCAAGGCATCAATGCAGATTTTATACAATATATATAGTAACATATGCAATAAAGGGTCCTATTACCTCTGTTCTAATCATGTGCTCGGCTTGTGTGGTATGACTATTATATGTACATTTCTTAGGATCCATGACTAACAGTGCTGGATTTCAACTGGTCTCAGTGTATAGACTACTTACTTCTATGTACATGTGCGAAATAATCTCCTGAACTATTACGTAAATATGGACAGTAAATATTGGGATTTAGCTCCAAGATACTTTTGTCTTTTTGACAACATATTTTTGATACATATATATATATATACTTTAGTAAAAGCTAAATAAAATGTTGAAAAGTCCTGTCTCATCTGCCTTTAGTATTAATTTGATGCCCACTGCACTATACGTGAAATATCGCAAAATTTTTGTTTACATTCCGAAAAATATTAGCACCAGTATGTAATAATCAGACCATTGATACAACTTAACACCTGAAGAAAGTTGTCGGACAAGACCTATCATAATCCTGACTCTTTCTACTGAGTAATTAAGCCAACTCATTACTGATGACCTGTATTCTGGCTTTCACAGCAAAATCCATTCAGATGGACTGTTTGCACTAGTCTAGTCTGACAGAAAACAACACCAAGCTCTGTAGAACTTGTACTGCAATGAATAAAGAATACATACATTAAGCTGACATGGTAAACATGTAAGATTTTAAAGATTTTAGAATGCAAGCTGGCAATGTTGTAACTGGACCTTATTTCACACTTATACAGTAAGTAAATACAAATGCTGATCTGTTGCCACTGCATCATATGATATCAATATATCAATAAAATATGTCAAATAGTCAATACCAGCTATGTCAATATTAAATTGCTAGGTTGCTTATAAATACATTTGTCATGATTATGTAGTCTTTCCACTCTAAAAACAGTTATTTTTATACACATAGTACAACATAATGACTTTTAATGAACTAATGACATTCTTACCATCATTTTGATTTCCACAATCCAAAATGCCAATCAGGTGAAAACTTGGTAAGTCCAGCCATCAACTTGTTCAGTCTTGTGATGCAAGCCTAAAATGAAGACAGTTGAGGAAGAATTACATATTAATTATTACTTTTTATCTTCAAAATCATAACTAATACATCTTATATCTTACAAGCATGATCTTACTTTTTGTTCTTCAAAATATAAAAATGTTTGTTCATCTTGATAAGTGTGCCTAAATATAACTTTGCAAGCATAAAATAAAATAAATATATAATTAATTTTAGTATCTCAGGACTTTTAAACAAATGATATGGTACATATTGTATGTTACTATGAAAATTGATAGACAAATCAACATAGGTAGATGAATAACAGCTATGAATGTTTTTCTTCATCCTTGATGCCACTTAGTTTTCATGTACATGCCTTAAATAATTCAACAGATTGCATTCCAGAAGACTGGGTTGTTTTTGTTTTGTCCCACTCAGCAGTCATAACTTGAAGTAACAGACTTTTCCCCAAGATCATACTTTATCATGTAATAATAGATGTAACTAATAATTCCATTGTTCACCAGGGGAATTGCCCCAATATGTCCTACACCTGTTTTCCTGAAAAATATAAATATAGATTAATATATTTAATAAATACAGTTGAATTAATGGAAAAATATATGTTTCTTTTGAAAATTGTGTCATTTTTGTATAGATTCATGTAATATTATAAAAAATAATACATATGATAAAGTATAATACTTAACTTATTGAATATTACATTATATCATACATAATATAATAAATCTGGTTGAACATTTTATTTAGTGTTAGTAAGGAAAGTAAAGTGAAGGTTATAAAAATGTTTGCCTAAACATGCTAAAGAAACACAATCTTTTTTTTAAAATGTGTAAAGAAAGGGATGAAGTACCTTGAATGGCTGCTAAATACATTGATCATTGGAAAGAACTGCTCTATATATAGGGTCATAGTTTGTATTTTGGAGCAGATTTAAGGGTCCACATGGTCCAGAATACATGTGCCAGGTTGACTATTACTGTTGCAACATTGTATAGAGACTTTTGACAGGTGGAGTTCAGAGTTAACTTTTAACTTCAACTTAAAAATGTTAAAGGCAAATAGCTGCCGAGTGCAGGTGAATTTAAATGTCCCGTTGTTATTAATGAAGTGGTAAAATGTCCGTTTAGCAAACTAATGGTTCTTTATTTGAATCATGGATAGGACAAATAATGTTTCTATCTTACAAATAGCACCCGAAAAACATGTAAGTCATCCCCAACTATTTTATCCATCGTGTATGCGTTTTTATAAAGAGTAAAGAAGGATATTATTTAATAACTCGCCATAACTTTCTTTCTGATTAACATTAAAAATTTGTCATTATCACAAATGTTAGTTTAATTTGTCTGCCATTTCATGAATATTTTTTATGAATGTAAAGTATTAAATCAATGGTCCTTTTTACGTTTAAAAACTATCACCGTCCGTTTTTACGGGCCTTGAATTATAGTGGAAACGCGAAACAATGCCAGTTTAGATGCAAATATTGCATTTTAATATAAATTTTCACCTTTTTGCTAATATAACAAACCAAATGTCACTATTAGCGTGTACAGCAAAATCCCCTTAGTCGAGATTCCCTTGGTCCAAAAATGGCAAAGTAGTCATAATCCCCTCAATGCCTAATTGACTATGGTGTTGCTGGTAAAATGTTTGTTGCGATAAAGTCAATTTATTGCTCTGTTAGTTCATGTATTAGAGCTTATGGTTTTAAAACTGACTGGTTTGAGACCCAGTGCGGTCTTCGTCAAGGTTGTATACTATTGCCATTGTTATTTAACATGTATGTTAATGACTGTTTTCTTAAGTCATTTAAAAAGGGAGTCTGTATTGACGATCAGAACATATGTATTTTGTTATAAGCAGATGATGTTAGCAGAAAATAGTCAGGATTTACAGTTTCTTTTGGATAGACTAAATCACTGGTGTAAGTTAAATGACATGGAATTAAATGGTAAAAAGAGTAATATCATGCATTTTAGACCAAACTGTACAAGCAGAACAGAACATACTTTTAGATGTGGTGATATTATTCAAATTGTTGATAGTTTTACCTATCTCTGTTTGTTATTACATGAACATTTGGATTGGAATAAGACTGCGAAAATAGTTGCTCAGTGTGCAAGCCGTGCCCTAGGTCTTGTGATTGCAAGATGGAGTACCATATGATGTCTATACAAAACTCTTTGATTCGGTTGTTTGGCCAGTAATGGAATATGGTATTGCAATTTATGGGAACAAAACTTTCTCATGCATTAATGCAGTATTTTATAGGGCAATGAGACTTTTTCTTGGTGTGGGAATGTACACCTCTAATGCTGCAGTCACTGGAGAAATAGGTTGGCAACCAATGTAAGTCAAACAATGAAAGTCAATTAGTAACTATTGGTGTCGACTGCAGATATCCCCATCTAGTATGCAAGAATATTAGTTTCTTATATGAGCACGAGGTTCAGATCGAAATATCCGTCACTGAGGGTGACTGTTTTGGCGGGAACGAGGCTCTGCCGAGTTCCCGCGAAACAGTTACCCGAAGTGACGGATATTTCCATCTGAACCAAGTATCTCATGGAAGAAACTTTTTCTTGCATACCGTCTTGCACTTTGAAATAGATATTTAAAAACAAACTTATCGAAATGATGCATTTTAATATAAAACAAACGTTCTTTAGATGCTATGTTTGGGAAAGTGACGTCACATTGTTTATAACGTTACGTCATAAGTAATTCACGTAAGTCGTCTTACACGGGGGAGTGTAAGATGAGATTTCCCAGCACTTTTTCTTGGTGTGGGAAAGTACACCTCTAATGCTGCAGTCACTGGAGAAATAGGTTGGCAACCAATGTAAGTCAAACAATGAAAGTCAATTAGTAACTATTGGTGTCGACTGCAGATATCCCTTTATAGTATGTAAGAATATTAGTTTCTTACATGAGCACGCGGTTCAGATGGAAATATCCGTCACTGAGGGTAACTGTTTTGGCGGGAACGAAGCTCTGCCGAGTTCCCGCGAAACAGTTTCCCGAAATGACGGATATTTCCATCTAAACCACGTATCTTATGGTAGAAACTTTTTTCTTGCATACCGTCTTGCACTTTAAAATATATATTTAAATACAAACTTATCAAAACAAGTAATTCACGCGAGTCGTCTTACATGGGGTGTGTAAGATGAAATTTTCCAGCACTGGTAAAACTGCAGATATCCCCATCTGGTATGCAAGAATTGTTCACCAGGGGAATTGCCCCAATATGTCAGCTTTAAACACCTGTTTTCCTGACAAATATGAATATATATTAATAGATTTGATAAATACAGTTGAATTAATGGAAAAATATAAGTTTCTTTTGAAAATTGTGTCATTTTTGTATAGATCCATGTAATATTATAAAAAATAATACATATGAATAAGATATAATACTTAACTTATTGAATGAAAATGGATATTACATTATATCATACATAATAATTGTAATAAATCTGGTTAAACATTTTATTTAGTGTTAGCAAGGAAAGTAAAGTGAAGGTTACAAAAATGTTTGCCTAAACATGCTAAAGAAACACAATCTTTTTTTAAAATGTGTAAAAAGGGGATGAAGTACCTTGAATGGCTGCTAAAAACATTGATCATTGGGAAGAACTGCTCTATATATAGGGTCAAAATTTGTATTTTCGAGTAGATTTTAGTGACCACATGGAATACATATGCCAGGTTGACTATTGTATAGAGACTTTTGACTGGCAGAGTTCAGAGATGTCTTTTAAGTTCAACTTAAAAATGTTAAAGGCAAATAGCTGCTGAATGCAGGCGAAATAAAATGTCTTGTTGTTATTCATGAAGTGGTAAAGTGTCCGTTTAGCAACCTAATGGTTCATTGTTTGAATCCTGCATAGAACAAATGATTTTTATATCTTACAAATAGCACCAAAAACATGTAAGTCATCCCCAACTATTTTAACCATCGTGTATTGGAAAATCGATATGCATTTTTACAAAGAGTAAAGAAGGATATTATTAAATAACTCGTCAAAACTTTCTTTCTGTTTAACATAAAAAAATTGTCATTATCACAAATGTTAGTTAATTTGTCTGCCATTTCGTGAATATTTTTTTGTCAATATAAAGTATTAAATCAATGGTCCTTTTTACGTTTAAAAACTATCACCGTCCGTTTTTACGGGCATTGAATTATAGTGGAAACGCGAAACAATGCCAGTTTATATATATCAAAATCCCCTTAGTCGAGATCCCCTAACCCCAATATTCAAAAGTCACAAAAAAGTTAAAATTACCAGACTGTCATCAATCTGCGTGTAACACAGACGACCATTTATGATTCACTAAAATAAAATCAGCAGACATGCGGCAATGTTTGATCAGTTGACCTTTGAGGTAGGGACGTGGGTCTTGCACGCGACACGTCGTATTGATGTGCTAGACATTTGTGCCAAGTCATCTTAAAATCTTTCAATGCATGACAAAGTTACAGTCCGGACACGAATGTGTGCATATATGCATATATAGATGTATCCATTACTTTAAAACTCTAAGTGTGACCTTCACCTTTGAGGTAGGGACGTGGGCCTTGCACGCGACACGTCGTCTTGATGTGCTAGACATTTGTGCCAAGTTATTTCAAAATCCTTCAATGCATGACAAAGTTACCGTCCGAACACGAATGTGTAAGTGGGACGCACAGACGGACAGACGTCCGTACTTATCAGACGGACTTTTTGAAGTTAGCCCTTTGATCTTTCTTTGATCTTTTTTAACCCCACAATGAAATTATATAACCCCACAATACCATTTTTAACCCCATAATGACGGAATGAACTTAAAGAACCTCACAATGATAAGTTGTACTGAAACCCTAACCCCATAATGTTTACTGGGCATGTACGGACAGACAGACAGACGGACAGACGGACGGACGTTAGAATTTAAATATGCCACCCTTCGGGAGTATAAAAACCAACAAGTTGATCTTTTCCAGTGAATTATAGTTTTCTCAGTGAAATAAAAGTGATAATCCAGTTTTGAAACAGTGGATTGCCATTTTTAGTTTTCACTGTTTTTGCAATCTTTAACCCGGATTTATTTCATAAAGTATACCGAGCGTAATTAAAGCTGGAATCCATGCGACGATGACGTCATTAAAATGACGTCATTTGAGCTGTATTTTCTGATAACGTTTCTCGCGATTGTCGATGTATAAAAGCAGAGTTTTAACCATAAAATAAACAGAAAAAAATGTTGGTATCGGTTTAATATCATGTTAATTTCACTCGTGAACACAAAAAGTAGTTATTTTCACTCGTGGCTGCGCCACTCGTGAAAATATCACTTTTGGTGCCAACTTGGTGAAATTATAACGTTAACCTTTGGGTAGATGAACAAAATGGCTTTCGGAAAAAAAGAAACACCATTGATCATATTTCTTCTTTGACATCTCTTATTGATACTAGGAAGAATAATAAGTTGTCTACCTATTGTTCTTTTATAGATTTCCGTAAATTCCGTAGATTATATCAATCGTGAGAAACTATGGACTCGACTAACTGACTATGGTGTTGCTGGTAAAATGTTTGTTGCGATAAAGTCAATTTATTGCTCTGTTAGTTCATGTATTAGTGTTAATGGTTTTAAAACTGACTGGTTTGAGACCCACTGCGGTCAAGGTTGTATACTATCGCCATTGTTATTTAACATGTATGTTAATGACTTAGCTGTTTTTCTTAAGCCATTTAACAAGGGAGTCTGTACTGATGATCAAAACATATGTATTTTGTTATATGCAGATGATGGTGTCTTGTTAGCAGAAAATAGTCAGGATTACAGTTTCTTTTGAATAGACTAAATGACTGGTGTAAGTTAAAAGGAATTAAATGGTAAAAAGAGTAATATCATGCATTTTAGACCAAACTGAACAAGCAGAACAGAACATACTTTTAGATGTGGTGATGATATTATTCAAATTGTTGATAGTTTTACCTATCTCGGATTGTTATTACATGAACATTTGGATTGGAATAATACTGCGAAAATAGTTTCACAGAGTGCAAGCCATGCCCTAGGCATTGTGATTGCAAAGTGCAAATCAGTTAGTGGAGTACCATATGATGTCTATACAAAACTCTTTGATTCTGTTGTTTGGCAAGTAATGGAGTATGGTATTGCAATTTATGGGATGCATTATTGCAGTATTTTATAGGGCAATAAGATTTTTTCTTGGTGTGGGAAAGTACACCTCTAATGCTGCAGTCTTTGGAGAAATAGGTTGGCAACCAATGGAAGTCAGACAGTGGAAGTCAATTAATAACTATTGGTGTCGACTGTCAAATCTTGATAATTCTCGACTTAATAAACAACTTGCACTCTCGGCATGTTTGAAAGCAGGTAGAAATTGTCGCAATTGGTTTTGTGGTGTACAGCAGAAACTAAATGCTTTAAACCTTAATGAGTTTCGTAACTTAAAGTTGGGTTTGGAAAATTCAAGGTTTATCCATTTGATGTCAGAGCTAACTATGCAGGAATTTACTCGAACATGGCATTGTCAAATAAACAACCCAGTTGGTGTCTCTGGTAGAGGTAATAATAAGCTGCGTACTTAATGCACTTTAAAGTCTGTATTTGTAGTAGAAAACTACTGTAACATTATTTTACCTCCTCGACACAGAAGTGCAATTGGTAAATTCAGGTGTGGGGTAGCTCCTATAAGGATAGAAACGGGAAGGTATGAGAACCTACCAGTTTTAGAAAGAGTCTGCCCATTTTGTATAAATAAGCCTGTGGAAAATGAGGCACATGCACTTTTAGAATGTGATGTATATGATGATTATCGAGTTGTTTTATTTAATAAAGAAATTGATTGTCAATTTAGGTCAAGAGGTAGACAAGATCAGTTAAAGCTAATTCTTTTGTAATACTGATTTTATTAGATGTACTGCAATAACCTGCCACTCAATATTTAATAGGAGGAGTTCACTTTTATGTAAATAGTTTTAACAGTGTAATTGTTAAACTTATTTTGTGTGTATATTTGCTCCAAGTGCCAGTATAATCCTTGCAAATTTAAAGGAGTGATGCAATCTTAATGGATGAAGATGAAACTTTCGGATGAATGAATGAAGGCATGCAATTAGTCAGTGATGTTTTAGTATTAAATATATTTAGGGTCATGATTTTTAAATGTAGATAGAAGTAAAAATTATATTAGACGGGTATCATAATATTCAGAATAGCATATATATTATTAGTCAGTGATACGGGTTTTTGGTGTACATCTGGACATGTAATCTGTGATTATATAATATCGTTGTAGTAACGTCATGGGGATTATTAAATGTAAAATATATTTATGGACTGGAGCCGTATTATATAAATATGTACACGGCTTCCAATCAAAATCTTTTTGGAAGCGGTATATATATTAAACCTTATTTCTACTGTATTAGTATAATGAAATGTATTTGTAAGTTACTATGGTGAGACGTAAATAAACTAAATAACTCTGATATTACACCAAAACCAACAATTATTCTCTATGTTGTAATTTACATAGTACCGCCTCATTAGGTTAGCGCATGCGTATTTCGTACAGTGGCTATTTATTTCCCAGGACAATTATTTCCCGTTACAGCGGCCATGGACGGCAATGAAAATCGACAATGGATTAGCGTATCAGCAGCCGTTTCCAATCCCGATAGTATATATTCGTCCAACGAAGAACTATATAGCTTATATTCTTTTATTTCCTCTAGTACAGAAGCGTATAACAATTGCCTATGTACACACATATAAAATACATATAAACAAATTGATTAATAAATACTGGAGACAAGCTTTAGAAATATGTTCCTTAATAAAGTCCAAATTACTACATGCATCCCATACGTTAGATATAACTCAGCAAACAAAACATTGTTCCTAAGCCACCAATTTAATGATAATACAAAAAAATGAATAGTAGATATTTATACATCAACATAATTGACCTTAAACGAGTATACAAAACAGTCTTATTTAAGCTTATAAGTTCGTTAAGGAACATTTCATATGACAAGAAATGTTATGCAGATAAAACATTTAGTAAACATATTAAGCTAATCAAATTTGAAAATGTATTTGACATATTGACAACAATTATTTAAAGTGCTTTAAGCCTACATCTATAACGCATATTTCAAAATGTTTACATACGTCTAACATATAAGAAACAACTCTTCATGCAGTAATATACATGTGATGATACCTGCAAAGTTTCGCAGTTATATAAATTGCAATTGGTGTATATATTAAGCTATTGAGCTCAATTTCTACCGAAAGGCTTAGCAGATAACCACACTGAGTTGAAGACGGTCATGATACTAGATTGTTGAAGACATTGTAATCAAGGCTTAAAAGCATTTTGTCCCAAATTAAACGCCGTTATCATTATTAAGGCAATAACAAATGAGGTGTACCATATAGTTATCATTTAAACAACCACATTTTGAACACCAATTTATATACCCAACGGAATGAAATGATTTCGACACATCTTACACAAGGGAGATATTCGAGGATTAGTCTTATTAGTTTCTTACATGAGCCGAGTTCCCGCGAAACAGTTACCCGAAATGACAGATATTTCCATCTGAACCAAGTATCTCATGGTAGAAACTTTTTCTTGCATACTATTTGGCGGCGGGTAGGCATACCTAATCATCGGACTGATCTCGGTGGGTACTGTTAACGTACTTTATTTGGCGCAGTTAAATTTTAGCGCATTGCTTACACATTCAATGAATTTGAAATATTGACGTAGACATAAATTAGTCCACCTTTAACTTCTGCTAATTTATAATTCTAATGCAAAGTGACGTATGATGATACCAACATGTCTGGAAATCGGTGGAATGGCTAGTTGATGCACAAAGTCGTTTTTTAGGGTTGGAGCAAATCCACTTTAAAATATGCCATTAAAAAGGTTCGTCAGTAGGAGATTGAAATATGAAAACCTGTGAATGCTTGTACTGTAAATATTCTAAAGAATGAACAAGTGTTATATTGTTTCCCATTAAAAATTTGCTTTAAGAACAGTTAACATGTAACATGTTAACAAAGGTTTTTTTCTATTTCGGTTTCTACACATTGCAATCGGGAGACACTTATTAGTGTAGGTCAAAGTTGAGGTCCCACGGTGGGGGATGGGACAGACTTTAGTTACTACCCTCAGGGCGCATTACCTGTGATAAGTGTATACCTATTACCGTAGTGACAGTCGGATTAGCTGACACTTATTGTGTATTTCTAAGGTACAGAAATGACAATACGATTAAAAGATCCTGTCAGATCAATTGATCAACAAATTCAAAGTAAGTTTGTACCGCTAATTATCGATAATTGGTAGCTGTTTTGGCGGATTTTAAATAAACAACAACAACATTTATTCGGCATTAAGCAAAATTACAAAGCTTCTAGCCTAATAAAGGTTGACAAACGACAAAACATGAAAAAAGAACAACGAATTCAAGGGAAAATGAAATATATAGAGAAGCCTCTATTTCATATTATTAGTTATTTTGACTTACATATAGATACAATGTTAGAATTATAAATCTACTTCTTGTCTACGTTTATTCGCAAAATACAAATACTTTGACAGGTTAACTATTTCTTTTTTTATTTCTTGACATCATTAGTGTATCAAACTTATTTAACGTTGTGCAAGTATAATAAAAAAGGTTTCAAATATTTTTTTCAAATATAATGTTCCTTCGATCTTGATTCATTAACAACAAACTTTTTAACACCTATCGGCACCAACGCAGCCCGTTAAATTGATAATTACGTGAAATGCACTTGTGTGGGAGGAATTCATGATACATGATAACTTGGTAAGCAGTATGGTCAAGCAGATTGACCGTTAAGAGTTTGCCCTCGGGGGTATATTTCGCGATGTCCGTCAGTTGTTTTGAAAATTTCACACTTGATTCGAATGACACGTGGCCGTTTAAATCGATCCGATTTTAACGGTATTTTAGCGATCGGGAGGCACTAAGACTGGCCGCTGGCCGTACACGGCAGGTGACCGTTTAATCAAGGTGTAATATAGAAGGATTTTCGTCGGGGTGTCCCAGGGTGACCGTTTACTGGAGGTGACCGCCGAACCAATGTGACCGTTAGGGCAGGTAAGTCTGAATAAATTACAATATAACACTATAATGTGTAATGCATACATCGAACTGCAATGTTCTCTTCCTGCAAGGATTATATCATACATTATCAACAATAAGATCAAGGATAGATTTGCAAACATTCTCCCATGATGTTTTAAGGACATACTGTCCATTTTCCACTGTACAAAGAATTCTAGCATTTTTTTGGTAAAGTAACCGTAACGTTGGCATCATCAAATCTTCGTTGACATTTTCCTTAAACAAAAGCACGATCGGCTTCTTGAGCCGATAAGCCTGGTCGAGTTCATTGTGACAGTAGTTACTTGTACAAAACGCATTTGACACAACTAGAATAACCAATGATGAGCTTTCTAAACATTTCGTGGTCTCGTCAAGCACATAGAATCCTGGCCGTAGGTTTCTGTCTCCTGTACATATCAGTTCTCGGTCGATACCCGTCATTTCTTTCAACACACGGCTGAGTTGGACGTCAACAAAATCCAACACAAATTCTTCATCTGTGCTACTAAACGATAAGAAAACGGCAAATTCATACTGGCCTTGACCTTTTCTCAACAGTTCAAGACCACGCTGTTAGTTTTTCAATCGGGGGACGCGTAATCTTAACCTATAGAATATGACAAAGGTGATACTGGCTGCAAGGACAATGTACCCCGTCGAAACACTTGTAGTTATGATAAAAACTTTCCTCTCACAAATCTTTTTCACCCTTTTTATTGAGTCATAGTTTACACTGGCAGCAGAGCTATTCTCGTCGATGCAGAGAAGACCGGTAGAATTTACTAGCTCTGAATGCATTATCCATTTGAGGAAGGATTCTGATTTGCACTGGGAGCAAGAAACTGGATTGTTTCTTAAGTCGACAATCGGTCGTGTATGCGTTTCATCCGATGTCGACTGTGAAAGAAGTGAGTTTAAATTGTTTATAGACTCTCCATTTAGATATGTAATAACATTTTTTCTTAGATCTAAGAATTGAAGCTTTTTCATGTTGTCTAAGAGAAAGGTCACTTGATCAATGCGATTATTTGAAAGATCAATGCTAAGTACTTTACTGCTACGTTTAAACATATCTTTTGGAATGATCTTCAATCCGTTACTTGAGAGACCTATTGACTCTAACAGTGTTAGAGAAGACAGGAGTGTTCCAAACAATGCTATGTTTTCATTGGCCATTATAAACAGTTGATTGTGAGATAAGTTCAGTTTCTTTACGTTTGGCAATAACGACAGTATGCTTGGATGAAGGAATTCAAGTCCATTGCTAGAAATATCAAATATTTCAAGGGAATCGACTGTATGATTTTGAAAAAATAATCTAAAGTCTAATCTTTTTAAGTTGTTCTGTCTTGCAACGAGTTCCTTTACGTTGCATTGTATATCAAAGTCAATAGTTGCATTGCACTTGTCTAGTCGGAGAAAATTCGACCATAGAATACCACTAAAATTGAGTCTTTGTGTCGAAAGAATATTCTTAAGAGGTTCGTTTTGAGATAGTGTTTTAACAAAGTTAGTCACGTCAGCTCCCGAAATCGTAAGGTTTCCAACAGGTACGTCAAAAGCTAGTTTAGGCAAAGTCACGAAAGATAAGTCAAACAATTCTATATTGCTTAGATTAATATGGCCATTTAAATCCATGTCACCAATTTGTGAATACGAGAGGTCTAAAATCCTTAGTTTTCTTAAGAGTCGTGGCAAAGTCTTTGCTCTTATCATACGAATTCCGGTGTTACTAACCGTTAGCCGTTTTAAATTCGTGTGCTCCAATGCAGAAAAAAAATCTTCTCCTATATCCAGCTCCGCCACCTTATAGTATAATCCTGATAGATCAAGTTCTTCCAGCTTTGGGAGAATTTCAGGTCCTTTAATGCTTGTTTTGAACTGTTTTATTGAAAGTCTTCCGCAAAAACTGAGATCTAATGTCGTTGTATTTTTTAAGCCAAGAAAAGTATCATTGTAGATGTCAAACTGTTTCGTTATGTGCAAATGAAGCTTCTGAAGACCTGTTAAGCCGCTGAAACATTGTGAATGAAAGATCAATTTCTTAGGAGCCGTATCGTTAGTGGTGTCTCGAAGTTTTAAATGTGTCACGTGACTCCAATTGTCCGTGTGAAAAGTAGAACTGTTCAATGCTAAGTCTTTATGAAATTGCATGAAATCAGCAATTTCGACCTCTAATATGCCATTGGGAATATCCGCTGGAAAGTAAGGACATTTTAAAGTCCTTTCGCCGGTCTGAACACACCTTTGAGCACTTACTATCCTAATGTAAACAAATAAAATAAGTTTTGGTAATATTTCATGCATTTTCCTTATTCACCTTATAACTGCACACCACAAACAATTGTGTTTTTTATTTTGGAGAATATGTTTCTTAATC
Source organism: Saxidomus purpurata (assembly GCA_022818135.1). NCBI lineage: Eukaryota > Metazoa > Mollusca > Bivalvia > Venerida > Veneridae > Saxidomus > Saxidomus purpurata. The sequence goes on from JAFMSR010000007.1 coordinate 34,687,082, forward strand.
ACGTTTGCTGATATTCGACCATAAAGTTGAACATCCCTACCATAAGAACATATTCAGAATGCAGGCCTTCGCTACTTCAGCATTTATGATCAGTTCAGTTCAAACTTTACTTCCTCGTCACGTTGTATTTTTTCTCAAAACTCATTAGTTTTGTAACCTGAGCCAGTTAGTAATGCATGGGAGATTGTCAAGTAAATGAACTGACAAATAATCGGTGTAAATACCGGTATATACCCACAATAGCTATATTAAGGCAAACTATCATACCAAATGTAGATATACATTAATGAGTGAGAAGGCAGATATATAACATACATTTTGCTTCAAATGACATCTCATCTGAGTCTCTACCAAAATGAATATTGGTTTAAGTCCGTATTTAAGTATGTGCCAATAAGATAAGAAAATACAGATTATATTAGAACTTTCAGGGTTTTTTTGTTGTTTTTTTGTAGGTTAAAAACCCTTCAAATTTCGAAATTGACTCATATAGGAAAAAAAATTCCTATAAAACCACAAGGCCTAGGGCCTTGATATTTATCATGTAGCATTGCCTAGTAGACCTCTGCTAAGATTGTTCAAATTATTACCCTTTGGTTCAAATTGACGCCGCTCAGGGGTTGGGGCGGTCTTTTGATTGTACATAGGTTTCTATAGGAAAAACTTTTCAAATACCACAAGGCCTAAAGCTAAGATATTTATTATACAGCATTGTCTAGCGGACCTCTTTAATGTTTTTAAACAAATTTATTAAATAACTATTGTTTATTAGCTTTAATATTCGTTAACTACCCGACGTAATAAAATAGGAAGAGTTATCATAAAATTGAAAGACAGGGCCAATATCACTTACTGGACCGGTGCAATAAATAATTGCTGACGAGTGATTGGCTGCTGAGAAATTTGAGCATTCTTATTGGCTGAGCCTGATGCGTCCAGATTTTTAGTATGTCGAAAACGAAAACGGCTTTCACTAGGTCAATCACACTTAGATCTCATTGGTCGCCGTGATTGGCCTACTCTTTGGCAACCAATCAAAATCGACCTTTGGCTATACTGGCTGGAAATTGCAGTCAGGTAAATCTCTCCTATTTTGGAAACAGAAAAACACTTTTGATAGGTATAGGCATGATGGGAGACATGTCGAGGTCTCATCCACAAATTCAAGCTAACATATTTGCTCTTATGGACGGACCTTTATAAAATTTGCGTCAAATCAAATCAAACCAAAACGGCTGCCATCTTGAAATCTGTTGAAATCAGCCTTGAAGATTACTGGCAAAATTGAAAATCAACGTTTAATCAATTACTGCCTGAAAACACATTTAGAAGGATAGAAAATGCTCCAACTAAGAAATTGAATATCCACATCAATATGTTTATTTAAAAAATGAATATGTTAGAGGTATTTCTATTTACAGATCTGCATGTTACTTTCTGTTTCTGACGAGTTACTGCCAGTGAAGATGATAGTCTATATAAAATGAATCATTTTAGTTTAGTAAGTTATTTAATAAAATTGTCATTAAATGAGTGATTTGATATTGGCCCTGCCATTTGTCCTCTGGCACTCGTAATGGCCCGAGCCCGGAGCGCTCGGGCCAATCCGAATGCCCCCGGACAAATATCAGGGCCTATATCAAATAACTCATTTAATAACATATATTACCCTGCCTAGGGAGTCACTTGGTCTAAGAAAAACTTTTAAAATCTTCTAAAGCTTAGATATATAGTATGTAGCATTTTCTAGTGGTCTTCCACCTACTTTGTTTAAATCATGCCCATGGGGTCAACATTGACCACACCTACCACGCAAGTGCACTGGTACTCATATGAGAGATATGGGGCCATGATGGCCCATTTGTTTGATTACGGTAGTATTGATAGTTGTCGACTTGTAAATATTGCGGAAGCTTATTGGCGGACAGCCACGTGACTGGCAGTATTGCGGGGGCCAATTTATTGATAATGCAACCGTCTATAAAAAGCAGTAACGGTGGCAACATTTTCTAATCTACATCATGGACCTATATACATGTCCTTCCGTTTGTCTGTGCGTTTGGCTGAAGGTCAATCGTCCTGTTATAGAATGTTTAGCTTTAATCTCCATTTCATCATAAGAATGAATTGTTCTCTCAGCATCAACTTTTCTCACCAAATAGAACAGAATCTGCATTAAAGCTAAAATGGTTTGAATGCCAAACACGTTTTTGTTCTTAGGTGATGTTATAGGGCTATCTTGTTATGGCCATGCATGCTACCCATGCTTTTAAGCAGCCAACTTGTATAGTAAACAAGTTATCTTTTATATTAAAAGAAAGGCCACGACACGGTGTTTCAAAAAGCGACTGAATGAGCCGGTAAGTCTGGCCTGAACTAAACCTCTTCCGTTGAAATGTGAACCAGAACAGCACGTGCATCTGCACTTTCAGGTTTTGACCCCGTCTTCGTTGACTAGTTCGTGCAGCCACTGAATCAGAGTGATCTTGTATATGCGTGTCCATTAGTTGCATTACATATTTGTTTCTTATTTTTCTGTTTAATAGTTTTTGTTCCATTTTTGTTCCGAATAACAATCAACATTACACCGATGGTTTTTTGTACAATGTTGTTAAATTTTTATGCAAACTTTTCATTACTGTTGCCCATCTTGGTGGACTGTGACATTGATAACATCAGGCGCAAAACACACCTCAAGTGTACTGACAACGGATTTTTTTAGGTCCGTGGTTTTGTGACTCTTCATACATTTTAGAGTGATCTAATAAAAAGTTTTGTAAAGTGTGTCTTATCAAAACGTGTCATTATGTGTGTGTATGTGCGTACATATATTAGAAAAGTTTTGGTGGATGTATCTGGTTGTTGGGGGACTTGCACATCATAAACTATAAGTGCACAATTATGCCCCGCTGGGTCATGACTACGGCTGGTAGCGAGGGTAAATTACTCCACCGATGCATCTGTTACATTTGATTTAAAAAGTAATTTAGATAAATAATTGACTTTTCTAGCTGGACATACAATTGTTTGAAAACATCTGTCAGAAGTCGTATCAAAGTAATATAAATTTATATATGCTGAGAAATGCTCTTAAAGACTACTGTATATTATTGGTTTTGTTTTAGTTATTGAAGTGTCACTTTGCTTAAAACATACGACCCCATAGCACAACCCAGTTCACAGAACCGCATACATAAATCTGATGTAGAAACTGAACATGTGTTTATTATACTGTCCGGCATATCAGACTCATAGAAATGTATTGTTTGAAAAAGCTGTTGAAATAAACCAAGATTTTAATGATATGAATGATGATGCAAAATTGGTATTTGTACTCTCAAATGATCAACTGGTAAAATTTACAGCCAAAACCTGTTATGCAATTTAAAATGAAAGGTCTAATATATTGTATCAATAGACATGTTTTGTGTTAATCTATATTGAACACTTGTAGATTCATAAAACATGTTCTAGTTAAAGTCAAATTAAGTTACAGTGCTGTTCTAACAGTACGTAATTGTAGTATTACTGTTTTAAGATACTTTTAGAAAACTATGTAAGTAATGTACTAATATTGTTTTAGTATCAAATTTATTTTAAAATCATCTAAAACCCTTTTGCTAATCAAACTACATTTGATCTGATCAAGTGTAGTCCCTTTATTTTACACCCATTTTTGAATAATGCATTTGCACAGTATTCCTTTTCAGTGTCTTAAGTTTTTCTCCTTTTAAGGCAGATTTTAATATAAAGATTAGCAAGGGCGATTTAGGTTTTTATCTGTACACATGTAAAATAGAATATTGATCTGATTTTGAAATGTATAATGACTATTTTATCATAGTCTCTTATAACTCAAATATGAGTGGCATTGTGCATGTACTAATGTAAAGTAACTGTGATACTTTGTATATGATTTTATATGCAATGTGATATTATCATGTAATGTACAATGATGAGACTGAAATAAACAATAAAATCTACATAAAATAAGTCTACCACGAAATACAAACTTAGAAACCATGGTCACACCTTTACTTTTATTGATGACACATGTTAATAAAAATGCCTATCGACATCTAATCTATCAGAAAGTTTCAATTAACAGTATACTGTTAACGCCTCTATGACGAGTATGTGATAATTAATGCGCAGCGGACATAATAATGCTACCGTAAATATTTGATAACGGATTCAATGATGCTCATTAAAATAACATTTCATGAAATAACAAATGATTGCAACGCATATATGCTTATAACTAGCCTTAATCCGCACGCGTTTTCGATAATCTGTACCCCCACCCCGACCCCCATGCACCCTTTTAAACTAAATTCACACTTTATGTGTTCTTTAATAGATTTATTTTTAAAATCAGTACAGTTAAATATTATCGAATATAGAATAAAATAAGTTATCACATATTTACGGTAGCATTATTATGTCCGCTGTGCATTACTGATCAAATACTCTTCAAATAGGCGTTAATTGAAAAGCTCCTAAAGATTAGATATCGATAATCATTAAACATGTGTCAACAGTAAAAGTAGCTGTGTGACTATGGTTTCTGATCTGTATTTCGTGGGAGACTTGGTTTTTGTATGCAGTTCTGCGAACTGGATAAGGGATGTTATGTTTGAAACAATGTGACACTTTTATAACTAAAACAAAACCGATAAAATACAGTAAAGCAGATAAATTTTTATCATTTTGATACAACTTCTGAATGATGCCTCCGCATGAAAATCAAGTTTTTTTAAAGTTTGTTATTGGTATTGTTTCTTTTTGATGTTGTTATTTTCTAAAATGATAAACAACTGTATGTCCAGCTATAGCATCATTTATTTGTCACAATAACTGTTTAAATCAAATGTATCAGATGCAACTGACTGACTGACTGACTAATTGGAGTTATTTACTCTCGCTACCGGTCGTAGACATATGACCGAGCATGACTTATATTATCATTATGCACTTAGTTTATGATGTGCAAGTCCCCAAAAAACCAGATGCATCGGTCAAAGCCTTTCAAATATATGTACACACACATGATGACGCGTTTTAATAACTTAAAGATACATTTTACAGGGCATGCATTTCATTTTTAACTGTGATCCTCTCCATGGTTGATTGGTTACAGTCTTACTTATTATCATTAAACATATCCCTAATTAAGAATCACGGGCTCGAGTTTAATTACCTTCAATGTCTCCGAGGCTTATTTGAAGAAGTTGGAAGATGTATAGTACATGTCATTCCCTGAAACGATGGTTGCTCAAGTTGTAAATAACCGAAATACTGTTAAAACAGGATGTTAAAACGTTATGACAAGAAACACTATTATTAAAGTCTGAGTTTAATTCGGCAGGATAAATCTTTGAGAAACTCTGAACGAACGTCAGTCTTCTTGCTTTATTTCTTAAACAAAAAGTTTTATAAGATCATTTTAAAACGTATGAAGAATTACAAAACTCATAGAACATACAAACTAACCCCGTAAGCACGATTTACGGTATGACCATCAATATAAAACTTGTTCATTTAAAAGAAATACTCTTTCTTACATAGAAAATACCTAATATTGTATGTCCGTCAACGGATACATTTTGAATGTTTGACGGACAAAATGGCGGCTAATAACCACGTTCGTCAAATGTTGTATCAGCTAGCTGTTTGATTTATATGATTGGAATCGTGTTTGTTTTACGAAAAAGAGCGATGCCTGGTGTGCCTTAGGGGAAAAATTTAGCTCCGGCTAAATGATTAGCCGGGTAAAATATTTTAGCCCGGCATAAATATATTTTAGCCGCGGCTAAATATTACGCTCCGGCATAAATAGATTTAAGCCGCGACAAAATCAATTATGCCGGAGCTTAAATATTTTAACCGCGGCTAAATCCTATTTATGCCGGAGCTTAAATATTATGCCGCGGCTAAAATCATATTTATGCCGGAGCTTAAATATTTTAACCGCGGCTTAAATCATATTTATGCCGGAGCTTAAATATTTTTACCGCGGCTTAATTAATTATTTTTGGTGGCGATGGCCAACCATAGATGCCAGCTTGTTATATTGTAGGTCGAATCACTGTGTACGTAGTGTATCATATTATACCAAACTGTTAAAACTTAGCCATATGCGACATACGTTTATACAATGTATACATTTTATCCAAAATAAGAAATCTAATGGTGATACGTTAAGTATCAAAAGACGAGGAAGTTGCAGTTTAGAAAAGGAGGAAAATGTTGTGTAATAAGGAAAATTATAATTGCATACTAGATAATTTATTGAATCCGCTTTGAAAATGGGAGGGTATAAAAGCTGTCAAAACTTTATTATTCAACGGGTCTTATTTATAATACACGTTTAAAGTAAGTTTTTTGCTCCCGGATGTTTTTATCTTTGGCGGGACATTTTCTGATGAAACCAGGATATAACCTGAGAAATTAGAGAAGTCTGACATAAGCCAAGTCTGGCGTCGTTAGTATATATACATGTATCTGTGTTATTTCTGTATAGGAAGTAAGTTAGGAGAAAGTAAGAAAGGAGGGAGTAAGTGAGTTAGGGGAGCTAGGAGAGAGCCTTTGTGCCAGGTTGGCTCAGTTGGCTACTCAGATATACTGTTTGTCAGCTTGCTTATTATCTCAGTTATGAAATAGACTTTTCAGTGTACTCAGGCACGAAAAACCCAATCACACACAACAACGACGATGTGAAAAGTACTGGTTAGTCAACCAGGATCAGGAATAGTAGTTCACCAGCATTTGTCTGAGAACCGAATCGCCGATCATGCAAATCATGATCTACACTTACTTCTTTTATTATTTATAAGTAAAAATAAAACAAATTAACAGGTTAAAATTAAAAATTTCCTTCTGAAACAATTAAAAAGAATTTCTCACCAAAATTCCACAACATTTTAATAAAATTTCTATTTTTACGAACTCATGATCTACAACAACATTCATATATTTAAAGACTAATTATGGCATTTTATCTAATTTATAATACAAATGATTCAAATAATTACATTAATGACTGTGCTTTTTCAACAGTAGTAGACCGAACTGGCGGCCATTAGCACCCTGCTGAATGGCTAATCATTTTTGTCTCTCCTGGCTCCATTGGTTAATTTACTATCCGATTTTTGCTTCAAGCTCCGGTAGTAAACAACCAACTAGTACTAGTCTCTTTATAATTTTCTATTGTACATCATTATAAGAAGTAAAGTTAACAAGTAGCCGGTGCGGTTGCTGGCTTATTTGGCTTTTAAGGGGTTTTTATATTTTAAAAATTTCAGAGTAGGAACATAAGTCAAACTTTCATGCATACTTTTAACTTGTTAAAATAAGTAAAACCATCTTTCGTACAACATTTTATTCTCTCATTCAGGACAATCAAAAATTTTATCATCACAAAAAGCTAAGCAAAATAAAAATAGGACAACACTTTATTAAAGGGGATTTTTACTTTACAAAACAAACACATATAGCATCTAGTATCAAAATTTTCTAAAAACTGTTAGGCTACCACGATCCAGACATACAAACTAGGTCAATCACACTTAGATCACATTGGTCACCGTGATTGGCCTACTCTTTGGTAACCAATCAAGTTCAACCTTTGGCTATACTAGCTGGATTTTGCAGTCAGGTAAATTTCTCCTATTTCTGGCTTCAAAATTTTGTTTTTAGGCATGACGGGAGACATGCCGGGGTCTCATCCAGATATTAAACTAACATAAGTGCTCTTTTGGACGGACCTAGATAAAATTCTCATCAAATCAAATCAAAGACTTTTCAGTGCAAGTTGATCTTGATCTGCACTGGTCGCAAAGGTAGAATCATTTCCGGGCAGCAGGTCAAAGGATAATGCAAAGAGGGCACGTGGACGTTGAAGTATCGTTCCACGTGCATATTCTGCTGCTAAAAATGAGTAGCGCACGTGCCATTCATAAATCTAGGAAAATGTTTATTTATTTCAGTGAAATGACATGATTATAATGAAGGTACAAATTTAAATTATAGTTAGACATTTATTTCATCCAATATTAAGGAATATAATATATAAAGACATAATTACATAAACAACTTAGCGAATGTATAAAGTTATAAAGTCATGTCATAAATTGCTCTATATAGAAATCATTGCATATATGACAAGTCATTCTCCGAGTCGCCATTTTACATGAAACTTGTTAATTAAATGATATAAAGACAGCGTGTATCGCTGTTTCTTTTTTCTTTGTTTCTTCTTTTTGTTTCTTCGCAGATGTAAATAAACTATTTAACTACATTTCTGGTGTGATGTGGCATAATTTGAAGTCTCCTCATCGCTCTCTATCAACACCCTTTTGTCTGATGGATAAACAACTACATCATCATCGTCATTCTAAAAATAATACAATCATGGACATATTTGTGGATACACTATCCATACAGTCTAACTTAAATTGTTGACGGTTAGCTGACTGGATACAGAGGGACAGGTATCATGTATCAAACACGGAACTAATTATGCATGTTCAGTTAAAAGCATACAATACAGAATCCGGGTCGGGTAACTTGTGCTAGTTTTTATATACAGAAAAATATGGATTTTGTGGTAAAACACCTGCATCGTTTTTAATTTCGAAACAAATTGCTATTAAAAAGCTTGAGGTATGTCACAGTATTAATGTCATATATTTTGTGATCGTTGCACCATTTGTGCGCAATACATCCGCAATTTAATAGATTTTTGCAACACCTCAGACGTTTCCTGCAGTTTGTAAAATTCTGATCTTCATATCTGAAAACAAGTCTACACATGCTTCACATCTTTTAAAAACATCTGTGACTCAAACGTAGATTGTACAATATTACGTTCGTCAAAGCTTTAAAATAAGACATACAAATCAACAATCGCCTTATTCTGGTTTTACAGTAGCCAGCATTATGTTTGTGAAGACAGTTATAAAGATGTCTAATTTGGGCCAATGATAAAAGTTAGGCCTCTCCGACCAGTAGTGATCCGTATCACCCTTCGCACTCCTTCTTTTCCTTAACCGTATAAATGCTGGGTTCTCCACGCGTGAAATCAGGGACAAGTTTAAGAACAATGCGTGGCAGAACTTGGCACGCGCCTGTCGAAATCTCTTCCAATCAGTTGTCTCTAACATTCATTATTCGGAACGATTTTCTGTTTGCAAATCATAAAACAAAAGCTGGAAAATCGAAGAACAAACATAGGCCATTATTAGCATGTTTGAAGAATACCCAAAAAAAGAAATAAGGAAAAATTGTAAGTAAGGAAAAATCTCTCTTAGAAAGTCATTACCGATTGTATGTGGCTTAGATTCTTTTTACATTACGATATCTCAAGATATATGATATTTATGGTGTAGATATTTCCTCATTGCTTTATTCTTCGCTTTACAAATATAACCTAAGGGTGTAGTCAACATTTCCTATTCATGGTTTACATTAGCATATATACACTATCACGACAATACTGGTATTCGGGTCGCACCGATTATAGCCTTTTTAGAGGACGGTGGACCCAATAAGCACGATTACAAACAAACAAACAAAAGGTATTCAGAAGGGAAACAAAGCGTCCTCATAACATTGACTTTACTTACAAGCGGATGCGTTCATAGTCCAGGCGTCCCAGGTAAAATGAAATTGATTATTATGAGGCAGTAAATGCGTTCCATAAAATGACTTTATTATTATGAGGCAGTAAATGCGTTCCATAAAATGACTTTATTATTATGAGGCAGTAAATGCGTTCCATAAAATGACTTTATTATTAGGGAATCGATCCAACGATTTTTGATGAGAAGCGAGTGTCAAAAACCGGAAGTCGCATCCATATACGGTAAAATGCATGACTGAAATCTATAATATATAACTATATAACTAATCTTTATGCTGCTGAAAAATTATTTGAAATCATGAGATAATGGAGCTTGTATTAAAAAAGAGAAAGTTTATTATTTTAAGCCGATGATAGAGTTCTGCTTGCAGAGTCAGCCTCTGATTTACATTTTTAATGAATGCATTAAGTGATTGTTGTGATATCAACCATAATTATGACAGTTAACACCTTAAAAAGTAATGTTGTACACTTCGACCATTGTCAGTTCATGAACAATATTATGTAATTTTACATGTGGTGATAACATTTTGCAAGTTGTTGACAGGTACATATATTTAGGTGCGGTATTGAGTGAGCACTTAGGACAAAGCAGTTGCGCAGTGCTAGTCGTGCTTTAGGTCTGTTACTTGCAAGTGTAAAATATTAGGCAGTACAGTTCTATAGCTTTACCAGTAATTGACTATGAAGTCAAATCTATGAACAAAGACCACTGTTGGGAAGCTACAAATCTTGTCTTTGTTTGCAGGTGGTCATTATTCACAGGTGTGTCTACTATATATTAGGAGTGCACGGTGATCTCCCTGCTGGTCTATATTTGTAGGTGGTCTGTAACACAGGTTTGACTGTAGTGCATCAATCTTGTAATATATGAAATACCCAGGTGGGGACTTGTATAACCGAATCTTAATAAGAATTTTCGCGTAGCGAAGAAACTATTTCTTCAAAGTTTATCCTCACTGCTCCTTATCACAGAATTAAAAAATACACTTACCAAATTCAGTACATTCCATATCCAATAAACGAAGTCTTGATACAGCTTATTGAAATAATGTTTAATTTAGCTGCAACACTAAACACGCGTATTCTATCACAATCTTTCCTTACTATAATCTACTTTAGCCGTCAACAGTAGATTTCACGAGTTTCACGTGAATATAGATTACAGGTGTCGGTTTGAGATAAATATAATTCATCAAAAATAGAAGAAAGATAACATATTCGGATCATTTTTTTCTTTCTGGTATCGACTCACCCACTTTTATAAGAATACAAAAATCCAGCCGTACCTTTTTGTTTTCTTTAATTATGTAGTATAGTATTTATTGGTATACGTATACCATATAATTATGACTTAAAACAAATGATCTGTTTATTTTTCTTACTTTTTCATCTTTTGTGACTAAGTTTTCTATATTGATAGCCGTTTTCCATTTATTCATTGCTTACTTTTGTATGTATATGTATGTATGTTGTGCTGATGCAGCCCATAGTTTGTGGACTCATAGCTTTGTATGTAAATAAACTTTGAGACTTTGAAACTAATGCCAATTTTGAAAGCGACTTATCCAAAGCCTGACAATTTTAACCGCCAGAGACCTCCCCCTTTAGTGATCACGTGATCAAGACAATTAGATGTTAAATGTAACAAATCCTATCTTCTGGTCAAAAGTTTGGTCAAGTATCTATCGAAGTTTTTCTTCTGTAAAATCCAAATTTTACAGTTTCAATTTCTTCATAATGCGTTATTTACTGAGGATAGATTAGTTTATTTAGGGCTTTCTAATGGCCTATGTACAGTTTGTAAAAGTCAGCGCGAAACTCTACATCATCTCTTTTTTGGTTGTTGTAAAATTCAACCACTAATACAAAGTGCCCACTCAATAATCAATAACGTTATTTTAGAATATAGCAGTAATACGCGCATTGAGCTAAATTACGAGGTGTATGTGACTTAAACTTGTCTAGTATAATAAATACCGTAATATTTGCAACTGGAGCATATGGAAATTTCGCAACAAATGTAAATACTCAGGACAGGAACAAAACGTACTTCCATTTGTATATTTATTGAAAAAAAATTGAAGATTCAACTCAAGTACTGCAAAGCATCATTATACTTTCCAAAAATCGCAGATGTATCAGCAATGGCGTCTATTTTAATATGAACTTCCGTATATCCGTCCGTGCTACCTTAAAATTTCGTTTCTCTTAAGGTTAAGCACTTTTGTGTGGCGAATGTTATATGGCAATTAAGTGAAATGTTCAATGTAAATTTCTATGTTCATTGTAAGTTTTGAGGATTACAAATTAATTGTTAACTGAATGTAACTGAAATTGTTTCTGACAAATTCTTACTTAAAGCGAAAGACTGTAACTTGTAAGCAATCTTGCAATCTTTATATTCTAAACCGTTTATTATATGAATAATTTTATTGTTTTTGTAAGGCTGTTAGGGGATGCACCCCGACCCCTATCACGCCATCTATGGGGCAAATAAATCTTCTTTTTTTTCTTGAGGCCCCCATAATTGGGGCAAATAAAAGGGGTTACCCCAATTATGGGGGCCTCAAGAAAAAAAAAATTAGATGTTTTTAATAAGTTTCTATATATTTCTATGTAAAATTCCTGATCGATTTCGTGTAGCTTTCTGATATATAGGACGATCGATAACGGCCTTCCAGGGAAGCTGATAATATCTCTCTAAAGGAAAGACATGGACTTGTTTTTGTAGAGACTTTTTAGCTCACCTGGCACAAAGTGCTAGAGTGAGCTATTAGGATCGCATTCCATCCGGCATTCTTTCAAATGATATTTCCTCTGAAACCACTAGGCCAATGTTGATGAAACTTTGCAGGGATGTTCCTTGCATAAAACTCTATCAAAGCTGTTCAAAGAATTCCATTCAATGCAGAACTCTGATTGCTATGGCAACAAATAGGAGACACTTTAAGAAATCTTCTTCTCTAAAACCACAACGCCTAGAGCTTAGTTATTTAGCATGTGGCATTGTCTAGTTGATCTCTACCAAGATTGTTCAAATTATGAGCCCCTGGTCAAAATAAACACTGCCCAGGGGTCACTTGGTTTTACATAGGCTTATATAGGTAAAACTTTAAAAATGAGAGGTCCACTAGCCAATGTTACATGCCAAATATCTTAGCTCTAGGCCTTGTGGTTTCAGAGAAGAAGATTTTTAACGTTTTTCCTATATAAGCCTTTGCAAAACTAAGTGACCACCCCCACGAGGTCAATTTTGACCCGGGGGACATTATTTGAACAAACTTGGTAGAGGTCCACTAGACAATGCTACATGCCAAATATCTAAGCTCTAGGCCTTGTGGTTTCAGAGAAGAAGATTTTTAAAGTTTTTCCTATATAAGCCTATGCAAAACTAAGTGATCACCACCACAAGGTTAATTTGACCCGGGGGACATTATTTGAAAAATCTTGGTAGAGGTCCACTAGACAATGCTACATGCCAAATATCTAAGCTCTAGGCCTTGTGCTTTCAGAGAAGATTTTTAAAGTTTTTCCTACATGAGCCTATGCAAAACTAAGTGACCACCCGTCCCACTCAATTTTGACCCAGGGGTCATAATTTGAACAATCTTGGTAGAGGTCCACTAGAAAATGCTAACTGCCATATATCTAAGCTCTAGGCCTTGTGGTTTCAGAGGAGAAGATTGTTAAAGTTTTTCCTATTTGTTGCCATAGCAACCAGAGTTCTGCATGGAATGGAATTCTTTGAACACTTTTGGTAGAGCTTCATGCAAGGAACATTCCTGCATAGTTTTATCAACATTGTACTAGTGGTTTCAGAGGAGATGTCATTTGAATCAAAATGTTGGCAGACGAGGGACAATCATCAATCAGAATAAAAAAGACACGTTTTTTTTTTCAAGAAACAATAATAGTACTTCACTGTCCATTTGCATATCATATTTCCACCTTGTTATTCACTAACTGCTGCTTTCCTAGCTGTTCTTCATTTACTGAAGCATATCATACTGGTATTTGCTATCAGTTTTTAAGTAACTGCTGCACATTATATAATGGTACTCTAATTGTTGCGATAATCAGACTTTTCATAAATTAATTGATTTATGCCTACTGTATGCTTCTGCTCACAAGATTTCTTAATCAACACACTTGCACCTGTATGCTTCTGTTCACAAGATTTCTTATTCAACACACTCGCACCTGTGTGCTTCTGCTCACAAGATTTCTTATTCAACCCATTAGCACCTGTGTGCTTCCGCTCACAAGATTTCTTGTTCAACACACTCGCACCTGTGTGCTTCTGCTCAAAAGATTTCTTATTCAACACCCTCTCACCTGTGTGCTTCTGCTCACAAAATTTCTTACTCGGCACACTCCTTCCCGTGTGCTTCTGTTGCCAATTACTTGTCATGAATAATTGATCATGTTATTATTTTGCTAGAATTGACCTGATATAAGAGTTTATGTAATTTTTAAAGAATCTTTATTAACAACATTTTTCTCAATTAACAAACTTTAAAGAATCTAAGATTAGTTACATCCATGTATATTTACATATGCGTTTGTACATATATACTTCAGTAAAAGCTAAATAAAACGTTGAAAAATCATGTCTCATCTGCCTTTAATATTACATATAATTTAATGCCCACTGCACGACACGTGAAATATCGACAAAATCTTTGTTCACATTCCGAAAAATATTATTAGCACCAGTATGTAATAAAGGGAACATTGATACAACTCAACACCTGAAGAAAGATGTCGGCACAAGATCTATCATAATCCCGACTCTTTCAAGAACTGATTAACAACGTGTATAAACTGTTGAGGTTTCTCTGAGTGTACCCAATGACCTGCGTCAGGTATATGCTGGATCTCTGCTAGTGGAAATAGATTTGTTATCAAGGGATAATGTTCCTCTCTGAAAATAAAAAGAACACACTATAAAAATGTTTTCTTCACAAAAGTCGTTAAAATCTTTTGGATTAAATAAGTCCAAGAACATAACTGATTTAAGTAAAAAGATCCAACACCAAATTACCATAAGTATGCAATCCAGATATGCCTTGCGAGACTTATAAGTGCCATAATTCTGTCAAAAATAAATAAATTAAAACCTGAAAATACATCTACTGATATCTTTTAAGACAAAAAATAACACTTTGACCACAATTTTAACTAGAGCTATCACTAAATGTGATTAATACCCCCAAAAGACTGCTTTATAAACTGAGGAAGTTTGTAGTAACAGAATACCTTGCAAACAAACTAAAGAGAGATATTGTTCTTGGCAATAACTCTGTAATTTTTCAAGATAAAGTCATGGTTCTTGTACACTGCACTTTCTCTCAATGTACTTGACCATTGTATGAAGTCGATTAAATTCCAACTAGTAGTTATCGAATTATGCTCCGGACAAGTAAAAGTAACAAAGGGCAATAACTCTGTAATGAGTAAAGATAGAGTTACTGTTCTTTTGCACTGCACTTCCTCTCATTGTGCTTGACTATTGTATGAAGTTGTATTGAATTCCAACCAATAGTTTTCAAATAATGCTCCGGACAAGGAAAAGGAACAAAGGGCAATAACTCTGTAATTAGTCAAGATGGAGTTATGGTTCTTGTGCACTGCACTTCCTCTCATTGTGCTAGACCATTGTATGAAGTTGTATTGAATTCCAACTTGTAGTTTACGAATTATTCTCTGGACAAGGAAAAGTAACAAAGGGCAATAACTCTGTAATGAGTAAAGATAGAGTTACTGTTCTTTTGCACTGCACTTCCTCTCATTGTGCTTGACCATTGTATGAAGTTGTATTGAATTCCAACCAGTAGTTTTCGAATAATGCTCCGGACAAGGAAAAGGAACAAAGGGCAATAACTCTGTAATTAGTCAAGATGGAGTTATGGTTCTTGTGCACTGCACTTCCACTCATTGTGTTTGACCATTGTATGAAGTTGTATTGAATTCCAACTAGTAGTTTACGAATTATGCTCTGGACAAGGAAAAGTAACAAAGGGCAATAACTCTGTAATAAGTCAAGATGGAGTTATGGTTCTTGTGCACTGCATTTCCTCTGAATGTGCTTGACCATTGTATGAGGTTGTATTGAATTTCAACCAGTAGTTTTTAAGTTATGCTCCGGACAAGGAAAAGTAACAAAGGGTAATAACTCTGTAATTAGTCAAGATGGAGTTATGGTTCTTGTGCACTGCACTTCCTCTCAATGTGTTTGACCATTGTATGAAGTAATATTGAATTCCAACTAGTAGTTTTCAAGTTATGCTCCGGACAAGGAAAATGCAACAGACCGCCCGACCGACCGACCGACCAACCGACCGACCGACCAACCGACCGACCGACCAACCACCGGGTGACTCCTATATACCCCCCTAAACTTCGTTTTGGGGGTATAATAACAAAAGCGTAAATGAGCAATAACTGATGTTTTTGCTTGTTAATTTTGTATTTTCTGAAACTCTATAAAAATGTGGAACATATCCAAACTTCAAAAGTTTATTTGGTAAAATTTATTTTCTGAATAAAAAGATGCATAACAAATATAACGATAATATACTGACCGGCAAAACAAAAGCACATTACCAGTTAACTTAATTATCATACACGGTGCATTTTAAAAAGAATTCTGCTAGAACAGAGACATAGAAGAAATAATAAATGTTTCTAAATGAATAATCAAATGGCAGACAATTGGGGAATCAACTTTACTACCAAGTATACGCGTTTTTATGAGAGAATATACGAAAAAATTACACTTTTCTCTAAATAATAAGAAAATGGAAAATGTTGCGTTTCTTTTGCGCTTTAAATATATTTGACCGAAGTCACAAATTGGTCAAGACTAAACTATGTGTTGTTGATGTACGAATTTAACGCCTTTTTCAATCGTATTTTGGTCATTTTTACAGGTGGGCAGTTCACCTATCAATCATTCCTGGGAAGAACCAGTACTATCACTCCATCCTCCACAAGAAACAGCTATTTTCTCACAAAAAGAGACATGGTCGGTAGCAGGGCTCAAACCCATGTCCCTCAATCTCTGAGAGGTTACAGTGATTTCAAGTCAGTGACACTTGACCACGTTGGGGGACATTTTCTACTGAAAACAAGAACTGTCCCTCACAAGTGACGAATGCCCCCGAAAGAGGTGCCTCACAGTCTGTGTCCTCTCCATGTGCTCAATAAATGTGCTATGTAATTTTAAAATCCTTCCATGCATGACACAGTAATCATGCATACAGTATTCCATTACTTTAAACACTAAGTGTGACCTTGACCTTTGAAGTAGGGACTTGGGTCTTGCACGCGACACATCCGCTTGATGTGCTAGACATTTGTGCCAAGTTATTTTAAAATCCTTCAAAGCATAATAAAAGTTATAGTCCGGACACAAAGTATGCATATATACAGGATTCCATTACCTTCAAACTCTAAGTGTGACCTTGACCTTTGTGGTAGGGATGTAGGTCTTGCACGCGACACGTCGCCTTATGTGCTAGACATTTGTGCCAAATTATTTTAAAATCCTTCAAGGCATGACAAAGTTACAGTCCGGACACGAATGTGTGCATATATGCATATATACAGGATTCCATTACCTTCAAACTCTAAGTGTGACCTTGACCTTTGAGCTAGGGACATGGGTCTTGCACGCGACACGTCGTCTTGATGTGCTAGACATTTGTGCCAAGTTATTTTAAAATCCTTCAATGCATGACAGAGTTACAGTCCGGACACGAATGTGTGCATATATGCATATATAGAGGAATCCATTACCTTCAAACTCTAAGTGTGACCTTGACCTTTGAGCTAGGGACGTGGGTCTTGCACGCGACACGTCGCCTTGATGTGCTAGAAATGTGTGCCTAGTTATTTTAAAATCCTTCAATGCATGACAAAGTTACAGTCCGGACACGAATGTGTGCATATATAGAGGATTCCATAACCTTCATACTCCAAGTGTGACCTTCACCTATGAGGTAGGGATGTGGGTCTTGCACGCGACACGTCGTCTTGATATGCTAGACATGTGTGCCAAGTTATTTTAAAATCCTTCAATGCATGACAGAGTTACAGTCCGGACACGAATTTGTAAGTGGGGACGCACAGACAGACGGACAGTCGGACGGACAGACGGACAGACAGACGGACGGTGCGATTTTAATATGCCACCCTTCGGGGGCATAAAAACTATACACTCACCTTATATAATCTGAGAGAGATCCTCCAATAAACAGACATGGCCCATAATACTGTTCATCTTCAAACACTGGGAATGTGGATACGTCTGGCAGATTATTAATGATAGCATCTAGATTGCATTTCCAGGCTAGTTTATTATCCCTGATTGTTAGGTTCGAGGCAAGAAAATGTCTCATAGCTTCGTCCTGCAATGTCAACAAGAGCTTTTATTACACTGATGTATGCTCCCCAAAGTCTCCACACAAATGCAGTTTCTGAACAAGTTTCAATTCATTGATATATTTCAATTGTATTTTACTTTGTTAACGCGTCATACACTTTGAACAATAGTGTAGATCATGATCACTTTGCACTTTGATACATGTACTGGCTACTATAATTATATTCATTTTTCAGTTGATTTGTTTTCACTGACAATCCCTTTTAACAAAAGACAGTCTGTGCTAAATGATGAATTCTACCTTGAACAGCCTCAGTTAAATCTTACATAAACAGCCTCAGCTAAACTTTACCTGAACAGCCTCTGCTAACTCTTACCTGAACAGCCCTTGCTAAATCTTACCTAAACAGCCTCTGCTTCAGAATACCTGAACAACCTCTGCTAAATAATACCTGAACAGCCTCTGCTAAATCTTACCTAACAAGCCTCTGCTAAATCTTACCTGAACAGCCTCTGCTAAATCTTACCTGAACAGCCTCTGCTAAATAATACCTGAACAGCCTCTGCTAAAAAATACCTGAACAGCGTCTGCTAAACAATACCTGAACAGCCTCTGCTAAATAATACCTGAACAGCCTCTGCTAAATAATACCTGAACAACCTCTGCTAAATAATACCTGAACAGCCTCTGCTAAATCTTACCTGAACAGCCTCTGCTAAATCTTACCTGAACAGCCTCTGCTAAATCTTACATAAACAGCCTCAGCTAAACCTTACCTGAACAGCCTCTGATTAATCTTACCTGAACAGCCTCTGCTAAATCTTACCTAAACAGCCTCTGCTTAAGAATACCTGAACAGCCTCTGCTAGATAATACCTGAACAACCTTTGCTAAATAATACCTGAACAGCCTCTGCTAAATCTTACCTAAACAGCCTCTGCTTAAGAATACCTAAACAGCCTCTGCTAAACAATACCTGAACAGCCTCTGCTAAATAATCCCTAAACAGCCTCTGCTAAATCTTACCTAACCAGCCTCTGCTTAAGAATACCTGAACAGCCTCTGCTAGATAATACCTGAACAACCTCTGTTAAATAATACCTGAACAGCCTCTGCTAAATCTTACCTGAACAGCCTGTGCTAAATCTTACCTAAACAGCCTCTGCTTAAGAATACCTGAACAGCCTCTGCTAAATAATACCTGAACAACCTCTGCTAAATAATAATACCTGAATGGCCTCTGCTAAATCTTACCTAAACAGCCTCTGCTAAATAATACCTGAACAGGCTCTGCTAAATAATACCTGAACAGGCTCTGCTAAATAATACCTGAACAACCTGTGCTAAATAATACCTGAACAGCCTCTTTAAAATCTAACTTGAAGAGCCTCTGCAAAATCTTACATAAACAGCCTCAGCTAAACCTTACCTGAACATCCTCTGCTAAATCTTACCTAAACAGTCCTTGCTAAATCTTACCTAAACAGCCTCTGCTTAAGAATACCTAAACAGCCTCTGCTAAATAATACCTGAACAACCTCTGCTAAGCAATACCTGAACAACCTCTGCTAAATCTTACCTGAACAGCCTGTGCTTAAGAATACCTGAACAGCCTCTGCTAAATCTTACCTAAACAGCCTCTGCTTAAGAATACCTGAACAGCCTCTGCTAAATCTTACCTGAACAGCCTCTGCTAAATCTTCCCTGAACAGCCTCAGCTCAATCTTACCTGAACAGCCTCTGCTAAATAATACCTGAACAGCCTCTGCTAAATAATACCTGAACAGACTCGGCTAAACCATACCTGAACAGCCTCTTTAAAATCTAACTTGAACAGCCTCAGCTAAAATTAACAGTAAATCCACCGCTTTACCTTACATGTAACTGAGAGCTAAAGCAAAGTGTTGTAACTGAGAGCTAAAGCAAAGTGTTAGAATGTTACCTGAACAGCCTCCGCTAAATCGTTTATAATCTGACGTCTCATATTTGACATTGGCATTGATGAGTCGTCCCTATTTGCATCACTGAATGACAAGGAGATTCTTAACATAGCTTCCAGATATGCGGGAGTTTTGTTTAGGCTTGGACTGATCGTCGGCGACACATCAACCACTATAAGACCTGAGACTCTCTCTGGCTGCAATGAGCAGAGAATGAAGCTGCCATGAGGTCAATGACATGAAATGTAACTAATAAATTACAATTACATCAGGAAAACCTTCATTTAAATTACAATTAACATTACATACTTTTCAAAAATACTTCAATTATAAAATACATTCAATTATAGCAAATTTTGTAATTAATTACAGTAAATTACAATTAATTTTTTAACAAGAGCTGTCCCTCACAAGTGACGAATGCCCATGTAAGACATGTCTCACAGTCTTTGTCCTCTCCATGTGCTCAATAATTGTGGTATGTAATTTTAAAATCCTTGCATGCATGACAGACTTACCATGGATACAGTATTCTATTACTTTTAAACACTAAGTGTGACCTTGACCTTTGAGGTAGGGACATGGTTCTTGCACATAACACATTGTCTTGATGTGCTGAACATTTGTGCCGAGTTATTTTAAAATCAATCAATGCATGACAAAGTTACAGAACGGACACAAATGTATGCATATATACAGGATTCCATTACCTATATACTCCAAGTGTGACCTTGACCTTTGAGGTAGGGACAGGGTCTTGCACGCAACACATCGGCTTGATGTGCTAGACATTTGTGCCAAGTTATTTTTAAATCAATCCATGCATGACAAAGTTATAGTTCGGACACAAATGTGTGCATATATACAGGATTCCATTACCTTCAAACTCTAAGTGTGACCTTGACCTTTGAGGTAGGGATGTGGGTCTTGCACGCAACACGTTGTCTTGATGTGCTAGACATTTGTGCCAAGTTTTTTTAAAATCCTTCGATGCATGACAAAGTTACAGTCCGGACACGAATGTGTGAATATATAGAGGATTCCATTACCTTCAAACTCTAAGCGTGACCTTGACCTTTGAGGTAGGGGCGTGAGTCTTGCACGCGACACGTTGTCTTGATGTGCTAGACATTTGTGCCATGTTATTTTAAAATTCTTCAATGCATGACAAAGTTACAGTCGGGACATGAATGTGTGCATATATAGAAGAGTCCATTACCTTCAAACTCTAAGTGTGGCCTTGACCTTTGAGGTAGGGACGTGGGTCTTGCACGCGACACGTTGTCTTGGTGTGATAGACATTTGTGCCAAGTTATTTTAAAATCCTTCAATGCATGACAAAGTTACAGTCCGGATACGAATGTATGCATATATACAGGATTCCAATACCTTCAAACTCTGTGACCTTGACCTTTGAGGTAGGGACATGGGTCTTGGACGCGACACGTCAACTTGATGAGCTAGACATTTGTGCCAAGTTATTTTAAAATCCTTCAATGCATGAGAAAGTTACAGCCCGGACACGAAAAAATGTAGGGGACGCACAGACGGTGCGATTTTAATATGCCACCCTTCGGGGGCATAATTCAATGCAAAATAACAGACCTACAATAACAACTAGAATAACAGAAATACATAGAACTGCTTTTTCTATATGTACCTCAATGTTATTTTCAAGGGCAGATAATTCAAGATCAAGGCTGTTGACCTATTATAGATTTGATTCTCGGCCAACATACCAAGTTTGAAGAAATTCTCATATTAGGATTATTTTAGCACTATTTACACACTGGAAATGGCGAACACCTTTACGACAGTTTCAACTGTAAATCACAAACTTATCAATTTTAGTAACTTTCATCCTACATTTGTGAGAGCTGTCGTCATTGCTGTTTTTCCTCCCATACTGTGACCAATCAGAACAGCCTGTTCGAGCTCCTGTTGATCCATAAGTCTGAGTACATCATCTCGAAACAGGAAGTAGTTCATTTCTTCTGTATGTATACTTTCACCATGATTCCTTGCATCTACTGCCATCACCTGAAATACATGCTATACAATGTACTTTAATCTGAATACAGGCCACACTGTACAAAAACCTTCATTTGAATACAGGCCACACTGTACAAAAACCTTCATTTGAATACAGGTCACACTGTACAAAAACCTTAATTTGAATACAGGCAACACTGTTGGCCACACTGTACAAACATCTTAATTTGACTACAGGCCACACTGTACAGAAACTTCAATCTGAATACAGGCCACACTGTACAAAAACCTTAATTTGAATACAGGCAACACTGTTGGCCACACTGTACAAACATCTTACTTTGACTACAGGCCACACTGTACAGAAACTTCAATCTGAATACAGGCCACACTGTACAAAAACTTTAATTTGAATACAGGCCACACTGTACAAAAACTTTAATTTGAATACAGGTCACACTGTACAAAACCCTTAATTTGTACACAGGCTACACTGTTTGTCACTCTGTACAAACATCTTACTTTGACTACAGGCCACACTGTACAGAAACTTCAATTTGAATACAGGTCACACAATACAAAAACTTTAAATTGAATACAGGCCACACTGTGCAAAAACTTTAATTTGAATACAGGCCACACTGTTCAAACTTTAAGATCATGATCTACACACATAGTCTGATCTAGTTCCAGAAATTACTGTTACCTGGCTCAGAAAATCAATGAAGCATCATAAAAGTTCTGCATGTAGGTTTAATTATTCTTATCTTAGCATACAAGCTAATCTGCTGTGAGTGGTAAGTTCATAAAATTAATAACACAGAAAGTTTCTACCTGACTTATTGCTGGATATTGATTCCTGGCATAGTGCTATATATTAAAATGCAAATTATGCTTTTGATATCCAGTAATATGCAGAAGTAGACTAAATTTAGTGTAAAAAATAATAAATAGCGTTTTAGAAGTTCTGCAAAATGCATTATTCCAAACCCGTAATTTTTCAATCAGTTAAGTACATAGGCGATGGATTGATTCCTTCTGACATCTTAATTATAAGATACATTTGAACGCATACCAGTATTTAAGATTGAAATTGTAAAAATTGCTTAGAAATTTTTCTTAGAAAGTTATATCCATACAGTTGTGTAATAACAATACCTTTCTACCAGACCTTCCAAACACCTTAGCAAGAGATTGCCAGTTCTGTTTAGATCCCATCAGGCCATGTAATATAATGATAGGCTGCTGTTCTAAAGCTCCGTCCACTCTCTTCTCATACGAGTAGAATGACAAATTAACCGCACTACTGAAATCAAGACATTCAAAAACATAAGCAAGATTTTCCATACAGCTGTTTTTTATTCAATGCTTCTTGCTACATTAATATTCAGGGTTTCCTTGGTTACTTGCCAGATTATACCAATTACACCAATAGTGACAAAAACTCAGATTTAGCATGTCAAAGAGGTTTCGTGAAAGTTCACATCTTTTTTGTATTACCGGTACTTTACATTTTTATAGATTCTTGTGAGGAATACATTTACTTCAATTATACTTGACATAGTGAGACTACCGGTAAACAGAGTATGAAACTCTTTGAATCTGAACATGTCCATTTGTTTATGGCCAAAGTTTTAGTGGACTTTGACACCAATTACTTAATAAAAAGGTTAAGTGGTTGTTTATTATAGATATATAGTATTATATAAGTTATTATACTTAAAAGGCCGTCCATTTCTGACTTATGAGACACCTTTCCTATCTTTTAATACCAGGCACTAGGCAGGTAGGCATTCAAACCATTATTCAGCACGCTGGCGACTCACCAACTGGCCATATCAGAACATACCTCTTCTGGGATTCAAACCAACTACCTCTCGCTACTAAGGTGGATGCCTAGACCACAGGAGACAGTTTAAAATATGTGAAAGGTTTCAATACTTATATAATACCTTTCTGCTGATAATGTTCTCCTTTCCAAGCACCTCATACAACATTGCAACAACTGTGGTCGCCTTAACAATCTCCTTGTAAACATCCTTCACAGTAATATATGTGAAACCTACAACAGGAAAAAAGCAGATTATAAGACTTTCCACAGCCTACAAATCATACAATCACCAGTATGTAAATAAATACTTTAATCAAGTATTAGGCTAGCGTTGTAAAATTAGACTCCAAAACATAATCAAATTGAATCTGGAAAGGTATTTAGATTTATGATCAGAAAACGATCAAAAATATATTCCTTTTAGTTTTAATACCTAATAACATACAGTTATATACTTACAACTGTATCAGTCACATACTGCTGGTTATCTTAACCGGACAACAAATTGATTTATGCTATCACAGTTGCCACGGACCTCATATATGACCCAACATGTGCATATTTTGGGACCTATCTAACAGACCTAAATATAGGGTCGTGGCATCTGTGATAAGAAATGGACTAAAATTAACATTATGGACTACAGTAAAACTTTGTTTACTCGAGCATCGATAACTCGAAAACCCTGGATAACTCAAGGACTCCTGTCTGTCCCAGCCATTTCAACTATATGTTTAACCAGAAATCACCATGGATAACTCAAGCATCAATTACTTGAGAACCCGGGATAACTCGAGGAACACCTGTGGCCCTGCTAGGTAGATTTCTTACTAAATTACCTGCGGCAACTCGAGGTCACTGATTATCAGATTTTTCTCACCTTCACTGGCGCATCATTATTTTGACACGTCATCAGAAAAACTTTCATTGTAAATTTATTGTTTATTCATAATTGAAACATGCAACAAAGATGATGTTTTAATGCGTTTTTGCAAATGCCACGAGTAATGTTAATAAGATACATCACAGCAGAAAAACTAGTAAACTTTCCATGAATCGAATAACTCGAGAACTCGGATAACTCAAGCATTTTACTCGCCCCCTGCTCGAGTTATCGAAGTTTTACTGTATATATAATATTACATCATAACTGCAAAAACATGGGCTTCTTTCAAAGCTCCCAAACTTTAAAAATGAAAATGATGATATGACACAAATCGCTCACAAGCAAAATCAACTTACAGGTCTTACTGTAAATACTTGCATCCGAAAAGGACACTATACGAAATATGTCTACTTCGTTTGTTTTTATTTTTCAAGCGACAGAAAAACGTCATAACCATTAAAGCACTAAAGAATATAGAGCAGTTAGTCACCATTTATGCGGATAAAATGCAGAAATAAGAAAAATAAAGAGAATTATACAACATTTCGAACGATAACCTTCATACTTTCATACAAACCTTTGCAGTTCTTTTTGTTTAACGTGCGACTTTCATATCTAGAATGCGGAATGGCAAAATGAACTACAGCACTTTTTTTACAGAAACAACTTTAAAACAGAATCTTTTTGAGAAAATATCATTTATTACTTAATGAAGTGATGGAA
This sequence comes from Saxidomus purpurata, assembly GCA_022818135.1. Classification (NCBI taxonomy): domain Eukaryota; kingdom Metazoa; phylum Mollusca; class Bivalvia; order Venerida; family Veneridae; genus Saxidomus; species Saxidomus purpurata. Next base: position 34,712,487 of record JAFMSR010000007.1, read on the forward strand.
TTTTATATACAAATACAAATAGACCAAATAGAAGCGGTCCAAAGGAGCGCGCTGGGCTAAGTCTGACTTTGACCGGAGTTCAAGCGTCACAGACATGTTACACAGTCTAAAATGGCGCAGGTTAGATCTCCGGCGCACTGACTCTCAACTGTCACTTATGTATAAAATTTCTAACGACCTGGTTGCAATCCCCATCCAAGGAAATCTCATCCCTCTAACTAGGAAATCCCGCCATTATCATCCCTTGTCTTACAGGTAAATCACCGCAACCTCTGACTACTATAAGTACTCCTTCTTCCCTAGCTAGGACCATAGTCCTATTGATCAGGTCGGCATGACGTCACTTCCGTAGTTACCAATTATCCGCCATATTGCCGAGGTGAAAACAAGCACCTGGCAACCGCATAGTTCAAATAGGGAGTAAGCTTTAAGAGAGTCTTATTTCTAAGCCCAGACAAAATTTAAACGTGAAACAAACCATTTCATATATATTTTTACTTATTTCAATGTCTTAGCGATATTTGTCAGATTGTTCTTTTAAAAATTCTTGAAAATGATTGTTTAATGACGTTCGGTGAAATATCATGCACGACAAGAAAAAGACAGAAAAGTATTTTTAATTCGGCCTATGTAAAAGATCTATATATTTAATTATTTTCTTTAAGTTTCTTATATTAAGATAAATAATTTATTGTTACAAACTTGTCCTAATTTGATATATAGTAGTAGTTTTATTCGGTAAAAGTGTACATGACATGGCAATGACATAATGATGCATAATGATACAATATATATAACAATAATCAAATTATTAAAGGAGACTAGAAATATGACATGACATAAGTATACGACAAAATATAAATATATGAGCCATGTAGTGCCCACCAATACCAGGGATAACACAAAAAAGAGGAAAGGATTCCTCTTATTTCCATTGTGGTCCCATATAGATTTCCAAAAGTGCACAACTTTTCTCGTATAGGTTTAAGTAAAATCAGGTCGAAACACATCATTATATACGAGAATGTTATGTTGAACATTTTGTCACAAAAATGTATTTTATTACAGGACCGTAGGATATTATTAAATACACAGATTTGTTTTTTAGATCTAGTTTTTATAAAAGGGCTGGCATTTATATTCAAAATAATTTCAAAAAATCACGTAATTAAAAGTAAAGGCCCTATATTGAATCAATGTGAAACAGATACTGTACATATACTAAACGTCACTTACATGTTGCAGAACACTTATAGCTATCCCTAAAATCCATTCAATAAAATTAAATAACACAAACAATATCTCATTTTACAACGTTGCCATGGTTAATTGATGGAATTTATGTGGATCTAGCCCAAGGCATAAGTCACAACAAAAGGATGCGATATGATTTGTTGTTAATTGGCGACCCCTGCCAGTAATCTAACTTGTCACACATCATTGCATATTGCACACTGGTCAATTGCATTTGATAATTACATAACAATTTGCAGAGTGCCCAATCTAAATTACGCAACTTATTTTTATTGTGTACGATCGATCTAACATATGAATTTATGAGTGTACTTCAAAATCCCCTTAGTCATAATCCCCTTGGTTCAAAAATGGCATAGTAGTCAGAATCCCCTTGATGAATTTTACAAGGTATTCATAATCCCCTTGATGAAATTTACAAGGTGTTCAAAATACCCTTGATCAATTTGACAGATTAGCCATAATCCCCTTGAGGAATTCAAAATTCCCTTGTACATATATTTTATGGGAGACATTTATACAATTTGTATATACAATGTATATAAAAACAGATTATAAAGTGAAAACATTGTGTGCAAAGCTTGATGGCCTGGTATTCCTGCCACCCAACGATGTGAAAGACGGCATGGCAATACTCTGTGAAGAAGCTACTGATAACTTACAGTGCCTGATAGAGTATTTAAAGTCAAATTATGTGAATGGTGCGTTTTGTGCAGTTGTAACAGCAAACGGGACTATGAGATTCTGCCTTTCAGCGCCTCGCTTTCCTCCAGAAGTTTGGAATGTCCTTTAAGCAACAATTGAAGACCAAGACAGAACTAATAACCAGTGTGAGTCCTGGAACAACTCCTTTAATATCTTGTTGGACATACTAACGCTTCTCTTTGGACTGTCATTGAGTTTATTAGAAAGGATGCAACTATGGTGGCAGCTGACATTCTGCGCTGCGAACTTGGTGAACCGCCGCAGAAACGGATGAAAAAAGCCATGAAGGCACATCAACAAAAATTGAAAGCCCTATGCCTTCAATGTAACACAGGAGTTAAGTCACTTGAAGATTTTTTGTCAGTGATTGGACGTGTTATAAGAATTAAACAAACTCAATTGTTTCCAGTGAGTAGACTGTGTTTGAAAATGTGCAAAAACAGTATGATATGTACATATTGTGATTTCAACAAACTATGTGCTGCATGTTTACATTTTTTGGAGGGAATATCAACCATTTCCCACTTGCAGTTATATACAATTATTGAAAACAGAGCGGCAAAATGAGAATATAACTCACTGGTTTCAGCTAAAAAATTGTGTAGATTGTCATATGACAGAATTGTGCTAAAAAGTATGTAATAAAATATAGTGATTTTAACAAATTTTGTGCTGCCTTTTACTTGCATATGTAAACAACTTTTGAAATCATTGTTGCACTTTTTAAGTGGAAAAGCTTTATTGTCTCTAGTTTTACTTTACTCATAAAAATGTGCTTATTTCCCTACTCAACACCTTTGCTGTCTTATAATAACAAAGACCACAGTAATCAAAGTGACGTATTACTTAATTGTTTTATTTGTCTCTACATTAACTTCACAATGGTAAATCATTGAAAATAACTAAAATTATTCACACTTCTTTCTCATAAAAATGTGCTAATTTCCCTACTCAACACCATTGCTGTCTCAAAATTACAAAGACCACAGTAATCAAAGTGAAGTAAAAAAGAAATTGAGTAAGGGGATTATAGCCACCCAATTGAGGGGATTATGACTACTCTGTCAAATTGATCAAGGGTATTTTGAACACCTTGTAAATTTCATCAAGGGGATTATGAATACCTTGTAAAATTCATCAAGGGGATTCTGACTACTATGCCATTTTTGGACCAAGGGGATTATGACTAAGGGGATTTTGACTGTCTCCCGAATTTATTTATCATGTGACAATAACGAACCATATATTTAATGAATGATAGACCTATATAACGTTTATACACATACGTTATTTGACACTTACCTTCGAATTAGATTTATAATGTATGATCAAGTCTGCATTTAAATATTATTTAATCATCTTACATATATAAAACTTGGTAAAAAATAATTCAGCAAATGAAAGTTTCAAGCAACCTTACAAATAATCAGAAAATACTTATTTTTGGCTGTTGATGACAAATTTTATGTACTCCGATGAAATGTTTTTCTATAAGTGAAATTAGACACGTACATGTATTTAGGTAGATATCGTGATTTCAATTATAATGAGTTTTTAATAGATTTACGTCAACATTTTGTTTACAACTAATAAAATCGAGAAAACTATTTTGATTTACGATCTTAAAAGTACATCGCTCTAATTTTAGAAATGTTATTAAATGGAGCATTTGTGTTCTTATTTTCGGAGGCAAGTTTTAATCATCAAAGGAACAAATATCGTCCATAATTGAATAATTTGTAAGTCATGTGCATGCGTTGATTAGATCGTTTCGATACATTTCTAACACATTTAAGAATGAAAAATATCTTTTCCTTTTGATAGAAACAAACAGAAACAGAAGTCGGTGTCATTTGCATATAAAAAACTCGTCATAACTGCTGCATTTTTATACTTTAATCAAATAGTTTTATAACATTACACGGACTTCGCTCTATACGTTATTAACAAGATGGCGGTTGTTTTCACCTCGGACAGCGTTGCTATGCCTGAGCAGGTGCGCGCAACGGTAAATGCCCGGATGTCCGACCTGATCAATGGAATAGTCTCCCACCTGATATTCCCTCCCTTCCTACCCTTGATCAGTTTAATGCTGCTGTAAGCTGCATTGATCATGCCCTACCATAACCTATGGAATGCGGGTTGGGACATGCCACTTGCTAATTGCCACTTGCTAATTACTACTTGATTATTGCTAATTGCAGGCTTGGATATGCCACTTGCTAATTGCCACTATATATATAGCTTATTGCTAATTGCAGGTTTTGGCATGTCACCTGCTTATTGCCACTTGCTACTTCCTTATTGCCAATTGCTAGTTGGCACATGCCAACTGCCACTTGTAACTTGCCACTTGCTTATTGCTAATTGCTAGTCGGGACATGCCACTTGTTATTTGCCACTTGCTTACTGCTAATTGCTAGTTGGGACATGCCACTTGCTAATTGCCACTTGCCACTTAATGCTTCTTGCTAGTTGGGACAATCCAATTGCTATTTGCCACCTGCTACTTGCCAATTGCTTATTGCCTTTTGCTTATAGCTAATTGCTAGTTGCCAATTGCTTATCGGCATGACTACCGATTATGACTAGGATATAACGAACATTAGCTATTATTATTTAATTGAAGTAAAATATTAAGATTTTGATGAAAGGTCCAGTACTAAGACCAAATCGCCTTTTCTTTTAAATCTGGAAATGTAACGGGCGTCTTCTCAGAAGGAAAAATATGACACACAGCGCGAAATGTGAACATATTGTGTTGAAAATTTGAGTTTAACAAAAGAACTGATAAATTTTAGTTTGCCTTCTCAAAAACGAAAGTAGGTTTTCCAGTTTTCAAATATCTTTGTAATTTTCAAGAAATCTCATAGAGAGATGTTGTAAATAGGTTGTACATTAATAAGCATTAAATTAAAAGTTGAAAGAACTTTACTTCCAATGATGTGCAACGTATATCTCTGACTGTTTACAACATACCATAAAGTGAAAGTAGGACAAAAAGACCACCCAGGGCAATTTAAGGAAATACAAAAATATTCACTTGTTCTTCTGCAGGAGCAATACTCCACGGCTATTGTAAAATTTTAGAAGCCAGTTTCAAACTGTATGTCCCTGTTACAATTCTAGATTTAAAAGCAAATTCGATTCAGTCTTAGTAATGGACTTTTAAAATGGAACATGCATACCAAAAATATATTATATTCAATCACTTCGTGATCTGATTCATGTTCGTGAACATCGAACATGAGTTACCATTTTAAGTAAACAAGACATCTACAATGGTATATAGATTATAAATTCATATTAGTTTATTATGAATCATTAATAAATTCAAATTTTAATATACATAATCTTGCAGCTGAATTCTTAACAGTCTTTCAGATGTTAAAAATTGGCAAAAAGCAAGTGGCAATTAGCAAGTGGCAATAAGCAAGTGGCATTTAGCATGTAGCAACTAGCAAGTGACATGTAAAAACCCGCAATAAGCAAGTGTCAACTAGCAAGTGCATGGCAATTAGCAAATGGCATGTCCAAATCTGCATTTAGAAATACGCAAGTGGCAATTAGCAAGTAGCAATTAGCAAGTGGCATGTCCCAACCCGCAATTAGCAATTAGCAAGTAGCAATTAGCGAGTAGCAATTAGCAAGTGGCAATAAGCAAGTAGCAATTAGAAATTAGCAATAAGCAAGTGGCAATAAGCAAGTAGCAATTAGCAAGTGGCATGTCCAAACCCGCATTCCATAATAACCTGCCTCCACCCCTGTTTTTATCTTTTAATCATTAACATAATTATTCCCCCTTTTCTCCTATTTTGACCTGTCTTTTATTTTTATTTCTACTAACAGTCTTTGTGGCTTGAAGCGCACGAAATTGTCTAAGTCCATGTAAAGGGTTCGACAGTACAGGAAGAAAGATAGACAATTTCAATACATTTTTTCTGTACTGAGTAGAACACTCATTTGACGTCAGTGTATTTTACTTCAGAAAAGTGACGTCAGATTAAAAATCTAGTATCTGCTATGTGCATGGGGAAATATGTTTTACTCTAGCATCTTGTTGAAGCACAATGCCTGAAGTTTTCATTAGTGTATGCTATGTTGATCAAAATATGCAACCGTTGAAATATCCACGTGGTTCTTGATTTTGTAACGGTAGATACACACGGAGGTCCATTGTGAATTTTAATTTGGCACTTAAGGAGGTCACTGCTGAAAATCAAAATAACAAGAAATTGCATCGACCCTGTTTTTATAGAGACTAGCATATTGCTAGTTAATTTCTGTAAAATAATGATGGGTCAATGACTTAACCTTTTCGCAATATAAATCTGTATTGGTACACCATCAAAGCGAGGTGCTAAATGCAGAATTATCGTAATTGTTTACGTATGTGGTGTATTGTGCAGAATAGGTATCAAGTTTTCATATTTTCTAGTGTAACATGACATACTTTAGAACGAAGAATTAGTGATAGCGGTATTTTTGTCATCTGCATAAGGTTACGCATCCTATCATTACCCCACCCACTTTACTATAATTCTTCTTTTTTTTCAAATGATTTCTTCATGTTAAAGGAATAACAAGGTGTTTGCGATATTTTGCTAACAGTATGATTAGGACCTTTGTATTAGAACACAAAAATAAAAAATGGGGAGTGATGTGCATAAGAAAGAAATTCTATAAAAACTGACAAATGTGTTTTTTAGATTTCGACAAGCTTTGAGATATGACGGGCATAGGTCTGTAAGAACGAACTGTAACAGGAACTTGTTATTACTGTGTTTTTGTAAATTATATCATTTTCTTTCAAGTCTGATTATATTGATATATAATTTAACTGTTCTATAGACGTGCAGAATACTGTATACATCCAGAAATATAATACTCTACATGTACATGTATGTCTTTGATACCTTAATGTGGTCACAAGTTAATTTTTACTACTCTGCTCAAAGAGTTTTGATGTCTTTAATTTTATGAGATTTCATTTAATATGATGAAAATACTTTAATGTGTGATTCCGATCCTGCGTGTGCCATGTATGCAAATATAAGAACTAACTACTATTGTAAAAAAAATTGAACTTTGACATTTTCATGACCTAGATCTTATTATATATTAATATTAATCACAGTATAACCTTTTTCTTGAATGGATTTTCTATCAAGACTACGTTCAATGCGAAATGAACTAATAACACTATTTTAAATGGTGTCTATATATATTTATAACATTTCTAATATGATAAACATGTACTGGATTTGATACTATAATTGCACAAGTTCTAATGTATTGCACTTTATTACTTGAATGTATAAAATGTTGCAATCAGTTTATTATTTGTTATTTATACTAACAATCGAAAGAATAGTCACCGACATGATTATGACAGAGCCTTACTGGATACATAAACCGTATTTCCATTTTTAGGCTTAAATTCGAGTTATTTTTTTTCAAGAGCTAAATCTTATTACAGAATGTTATTAATAACTGCATAACACTCTGTTCAGTCTTCTTCTTACAGAGATATTCAATCAGAACCCCGTTAGAATTATTAGAAGAATACTTTCAGGTTATACCGTGTACACATGTCTTCAACTGACTTTCATTATCATTTGTATGCAAAACTGTTGCTCATGACATTATCTCGTATGTTTTCAGACTTGCTCTTTACTAATCGTGTAGCCTAATTTTGCTTATGAGACATATACACAAACAAATATAAAGTAACATAAGAAGTAGATACAGTAACTTAAGAGAAAAAAATACAAGAGAGTTAACTGCATCGTCTGTACAAAAAATAACCATATTATGTCAACGAAAATATAGTAATAAATAAACCTAATCTTCAAAAAACATGTAGTCTTTTTTATACATAACTTTAATGTCGAAAAATAAGAATTGTTCTAGCTCACTTTAGAATAGCATCACATAAGTTTAGTATTGAACAAGCAAAAAATAGTCGAATAAAAAAGGAATGAGAGTATGTAATAATAACAATTGTCGAGTAACTGTAAGTGACTATTACTTTTCTATTGATATGGCTAAACTATTTAGAACTACTGTCCTTACATAAAGCAACTCAACTGTAAAAAAAATGATTAAAATTTTCAGCAGTTGCCCTTTTCAAGAACATGTTGTTAGCAATCTACATTGTAGTTAAATTAACACGTTGTTTTAAATAGAAGAATTATTATGGCAATAAAGTACACGAAATATGCAAATATGAAACCAGATACCATCTCCAAAATCAACATTGAATCGACTTCTAATTGTAATAGAACACACGACACAGCCAACAGAAGAACCATGAGGTTGGTCGCGTATGAAATATGTATATGAATAAATCACAAATTTTCATCGAGGTGAGAAAAAAATCACACTGAAAGTATAAAGCGGGTATCATTCCATGATCTTTGATAACGCATTTGATTTGCTAAGTAACATAAAATTCATAATGAGTCATCTAAAGGTCTAACTACAGCATACACCATGTAAAACAATTCTATTTTAATGGCCATATTTCTAAAACAAGACTAAACAATGATTGCAATAAACTTTAATTTATGCAAGACATATGTCATTTATTGAGTTATTGCATAAGACACACAAAGATGTTCTAGAAAAAAACAGCAAAATGGTCATTTTGAAATAGTTAGATATATAAAATATGCATGAGAGCGACACAAGGCGGGAGGAACATTAAAATGTATTTATGACATAATATGCATCTTAAAGAGAAACTATTAATTTCGTTATTAATAAGTGTGTTGTTTTCCGAAACAGATGTACACTATGCAAATTTTGCTTTACTAACCATTAGTACTACAAGATTGTAAAATACATTTGGTTATAAATATATACCAATTCAAAAAAAAAACTAAAGGAAGTTTTATTTATGCAAGGCGTGTGACATTTATTGATTAATGACGTCAAACTAACCGTCCTAGCAAAATGAGACAAATGTTCTAAAAGAAAACAAATCAAACAATCTTTACTAATCCATTGAAAATGTAATCATTTATTTTCCTTTACCGATAATACGTGCGAGAATGAGTGTGAGAGCTGAACGTTAAAATCAATAAAGAGCCATTTCTCCAAATGGTATATAGAGCGACAAGCCAGAGGATTTGTCAATATTATACAGGTAACAGTACTCCATGATGAAACAACAGATCAATACGGGAATGGCCGATGATGATACGTAAAAACATAACATTAGCAGCATCGCAGTGAGTGCCACAGTGGAGGAGGTGATTCATAGATTATCGGACAGCATTTCGTTCGTTTTGTGCAATCCGTTCGATTCCTTAGACGCCGAGAAGGGTAAACCTGTGAAAAATTATATTTGGAATACAATCAAAATGGATTCAGGGAAGCATGTGCAAGTGTGAATGGTTCGTGTGAAGACATACATGTGAATATCAATCATGTAATTGCTTTAATGGTGTGTATGTGTATGACTAAAACCTATTTTTAACATTAACTTTTCTCGATTTAACACATGAAAATAAACCATAAACTACATAACGGAATTGCCAACGGCTAATTAAAATGTCCTGACACATTTTAATGACAGCTTTGTGTCTTTTTTATGGATATAAACATGTAAACGTAACATGAAATCAATTAGTGTGGATTAAAATGTTATACCATATTGTTTATTGTTGTGGAGATCAATATCAGAATTGTATTATGGATTTATGTGTAATATCTTCCAAACTGTATAATGAAGGATTTGTGTAGCATTAGCTGAAAGCAACAATTAAAATGTAGCTTCCACATTCATACAGTGCTGTAAATAATTGTAAAATAATGTAGCGTTGGGATATAATTTTCTTCACCTTTTTCTAAATTGTAACATATTGTACTCGATAGACACGTGTATATCCCTCACTCTGGATTCTATTTAGCTCAAAGGTGATATAACTTTACATTTTGTTCTTTTATATATCGTCAGTGTTTCCTGATTGCATAATATCCGGTGTTTACATAGGTTTACTCAAGTTTCTTCTGTAAATACTGACACACAAGCAATTATCTGTTTTTGGTTAACATTATCTTCCTTGAAACAAAAAAGAATAAAACAAGAAAGATTCTATATTTCTGAAGAAAAAAAAACTCTCACAAAAGTCAAAAGAGATTAAAAAACTACTCTGGATTATCCTTAGTAAGCCCTAGGCGAGACGGAGATTTCGTACTTTGATATAATCCGTGAAAGGTAACAAAACAAAACAATGGAGAACGAAAGAGAATTGTATGAAGATGACGAAGAAAAGGATGATTATGAAAACAGCTGCCAGGAGGCACATAATCTGCGGGGGATGTTGGAACAAAAAGACAGAGATTTGATGCTTGCTGCTGAACTGGGAAAAGCGTTGTTGGAAAAGAATTCAGAACTTGAGAAAAAGTTGGAACAGTCTAACGAAGAGTATAGTCAAACTGTTGAGGTGAGTCTTAAAACAAATAAATGAATGAACTTGTGTGTGAGAGAGATAAGTGATGTTCATTTACGTAAACGAATTAGATCAAATTTATGTATTTATAGTTTACAAACCATGTGTGTACTTTCAGTATACATTCGTATATCTTAAGTTAATTAATGTATTGATTTGAAATAAATTCACAGCACATTTCATTGATAATTATCCCATGACGGTAAAATGAGATCTCTTATTCATTAATAAACAAAATACATTTGCATGCAATTTATTCCTTAGCGGGGGTCTTAGTACCCAATAGTTAGTAGAAATCAGAGATGGGCTTTGAATTGTTTTTACGGTAAAAAATAACTTTTTGCCTGAAAAAATGCATAATACTGAAAGTTAACATGAAAGTGTACCATATTATTGACATAATTTTATATTTTCTATGAAGAAGTATGATTATCGATAACACTGAAGTAAGAATATAATCATTTCAGGCGTTGGAACAAGAAAGACACGGGTTACATCTCAAACTAGAAAATGTGGAAGGCGAATATGAAAATACGGTCAAGGAGCTACAGTATGACATTGCCCAACTTCGAGAGGAGCTCGATAGGAACAAACATGACACGTACGCTGGAGAGAAGGAAAGACTAAATAGACTTCAAGATCTAGCACTACAGGTAGATATAAGACACGCTTTACGAAAACAGAGCTCTTTATGAAGGTCTGTTAATTGAATCCAATATGGATCTCCAGATCCATCGTTTTCTATTGACCTGTTAGTGACATCATAATATATTTGTATATACATGTTCATATGTTGTGCCTGTTTTATATGTATGTTATCCAATATTTCAAGCATTTATGCAGATATACACTTATACATGTTGGCCAATGAATACAACAGTATAGCAAATAGTTTCCTTGTGCATGCAAATAACTAAAAGTTTAGTTAATTGTTACACTGTGTATTCATATTGAAATTAAGTGAATTAGATATTAGACTACAGGTTGTTTTCAAAGTAACTGGCTTGCCTAATAAATTATTTGATCACTCACATCGTTTTAAGAGCGGAGTAAAAACATGTTAGCTTGTAACTGATTCGTAGGCCTACTATCTACGATTGCTATGGTACATGTATATAAATTATGTAATTGTGTACCATAACTACTCTATTGTGTTTAAAATCAAAGTGTTACTGTGCAAACTTTTGGTGACATTTCAACGACAGCTCAACGAAATGTTTTCGTCATATTTTTGACAAGTTAGAATTTAAGCAATTTCAGTCGTGTATAACTGCTTATTGCTAAGGGAGTTGAATAACACCATGACAAACTTTCGAGGACAACTTGTGTATTCAACACACTCAATGACCGTACTGGACAAAATAGCCACAGGCAATTTTGTGTATGTTAGTGAGCAGGTTAAAAATAGGCTGGTGACAGCCTGTGCGTTTCATTTGATGTTCACTTTTAAAACTCATGACAAGAGCACTAACATAAGAGCCTCGATCTGTATTTATATTTGATCAATTACATAACGATAAAATATCTTTAAATAAAGTATGATTCACAAAGATCAGACCTTGTCTACTTTTGTTTTGTTATCTAGAAACAAAATAGAATTTAGATACATACACGTTCATGTATAGCACCAGAGACCCCTGTATACCCTTGGATGCAAACAACATTTTCGAACGCATAGTCGATATATACGTTTATACAATTGCTTGTTTTCCGCAGAATGAAAGACTTCTTGAAGAATTGCAGTACACAAGGGGAAGGGAACAAGAATATGAATCAGAGCTACAGACCATTAAGAATAATGGTCTTGCAAGCATCTCAGCCAAGCAAGCGTGTCAGATAGAACATCTTCAAGAACAGGTCTGTATTTTAATTGAATATATTCATGAGAACACGGAGTTTGTTTTGACGCTAAAGCGCTTTTCAGTTTATTAGGGTTTGTCCGACAGTGAGGTCGGCATTCCGGCTGATATGTAGTTGGCGGAGGATCTCAGTGTCCTTTGATTTAAACAGTTCATGTTCTATCTGCACTGTTTTCCACACGACATCTACACGTCGCCATCTAGCTCCTTAATCTGTCTGTTTCATTCTCAGTAAACAGTCTATATATAGAAGTCAGGTGACGTACTGTGATAGAAATGCCTCACCAGAATACTTTAAATGGCGATGGATTAATTATTCAGAACAATGATACCATCTGGTTTTAGCTTTACCTACATTTGGGAATATATATAATGTATTCCAGAATATTGCTTTTGGATTCAATACAATGCTCAGTGCAACTGACTGAGGTTAAAGGTGCAGTTTTTCTCTATTTGTTGCGAAACATGTTGAGAGCCCTCTTCATTTACAAGTTCCGAAGCTGCTCGTTTACCATCTAGGGTATCGATTTTATTAACTGTGACGTATTTTAAAGTCTTGTTATGGACGGACTGTCTGGCTAAAGAGATAAGGCTTCCGCAGTAAAAAGGGAGAAAACAAATTAAAGGATGGAAAGACCAATGAAAAGGTAGCATCTTGAAGAAAACCCTATGGAACCAAATTCTGTTATACTTACTTCCGCGGCGAAAACTACAGTTCGTTAAAGTCTTTACCGCAAAAGAGGCATATCGAACAAGCTAGTGATTAAGAAAAATGCTCATAAACAGCGCTTATCATCAATGATCATTCATTTCACATTTGCATTACTGAATGCAATTGGATTTGCTACTTAACCTTCTTATGCAAAATGAATATCAATGTTCCAGGAAAGCATTATACCGCCTAAATATTCAGGAAGACAATGTATATGTTTTCTGCCGGTTCAGCATTATTCAAATTATCATGAAAACAATGTCGATCTTTAATAATTCTGTGGTTAAATGTCCATAAAATATGAAGAATGCGTGTCCATTAACAATGTGTACAGAATGTATTTCCTAGTTTTATTGTTAAGTGGGGTGCATTGCGTTGCACTTGTCCGTCCGTGTCGTCCGTCAGCGTCAGTCGTCGTCTGTCAGTGTCAGTCCGTCCGTCCGTCGTCCGTCCGTCCGTACGTCCCGAAACTGTGAACGCACCCTCTTAAACCGGATGGCAGATTTTGCTTAAACTTCCAGGGAGAACAACCTTAATGTGTAGATGGTAGTAAAAGGAAGGAATTTCGCGGCGACCAAATTTAACAAATATGGCCCTTTGTTGATTTTTCACTATATATCTTGTGAACGCAACTCCTCTTAAACCGGATGGCAGATTTTGCTTAAACTTCCAGGGATGAACAACCTTAAGTGTAGATGGTAGTAAAGAAAGGAATTTTGCTGCGACCAAATTTAACAGAATTATGGCCCTTGTGATTTTTCACTAAACTTGTAGAAATTGTGAACGCAACCCTCTTAAACCGGATGGCAGATTTTGCTTAAACTTCCAGGGATGAACAACCTTAAGTGTAGATGGCAGTAAAGGAAGGAATTTTTGCGCGGCCAAATTTAACAGAATTATGGCCCTGTGATTTTTCACTATATACCATATAGAAATTTGTGAACGCAACTCCTCTTAAACTGGTTGGCAGATTTTGCTTAAACTTCCAGGGATGAACAACCTTAATGTGTAGATGGTAGTAAAAGGAAGGAATTTTGTTGCGACCAAATTTAACAGAATTATGGCCCTGTTAAGTTTTTCACTATATACCATATAAAATATTGTGAACGCAACTCCTCTTAAACCGGATGGCAGATTTTGCTTAAACTTCCAGGGATGAACAGCTTTAATGTTAGATGGTAGTAAAGGAAGAAATTTTTGTTGCGACCAAATTTAACAGAATTATGGCCCTTTGTTGATTTTTTCACTATATACCATAAAATTGTTGCGACCAAATTTAACAGAATTATGGCCCTTTGTTGATTTTTTCACTATATACCATATAAATAATTGAACATATAAATTTTACATTTGTAATTTAATTTAACATGTACATAAGGTTACCTGTAGATCATTTTAGGTATATGTACAGAAATGAAACAGTGGAATGAAAAAGTTCCACATAAAAATCTTACATACAGATATGCTTGCTCTTGTTTATGAGCACATCTGCACAGTGGGGGCATCCGTGTCCTTTGGACACAATTCTAGTTTTTTCTTTGTCTTCCTTCATCATACCTTCATAACATGTGTACTGGGGATTTTTAATGAAATCTTTAGTATGAGTTATTACTTTTGTCTGTTTTTTTTTAAAAGAAACACTTCTAAAACATCGATACTTTCAACAACAAAAAATCAAGAAAAAAGAACAATGATTCAATCAATACGAAACTTAAATAAATGTCAATACGAATAATTTCAGTTCTGAATTTAATTTAAGTTGTTGATAGAAATACGTTGGACCGTCTGATGTAAATAGTACAAATTTGCTGAATTGGGGTTCAGATGGGATGCTTATAAAGAAGTTTAAAAATTGTCTTAAATGTAATTTTTATTTTATTTTCACCATGCGATAAAACAGTTACTATATATAGTCGGTATTATGGGCATATAATAGAATACATTTTGTATACTGGGGTAATATAAAGGGAAGGTCTGTGGAAAAATCCAGGCTTTCAGCCTCGATGTTTTCCACAGACCTTCCCTTTATATTGCCCAAGAACATAAAATGTAGTCTGTTATATGCACATAACACTTTTCATATCCTATAACTGTAGCATGAAATATGGCATATTTATTATGTACAGTAATGTTTCCAGTATTTGATAGTAAACGTTCGTTATTGATAAAAAATCATCAGAAAGTCAGTGTGCATTCATTGTATCAAACTTGTTTGTATGATATATTGCAAACATTTGTGACATTCAATTATTGTAATGCTCCGATAAGTATCATTGTCTTTTTAAAGACATTATTGAAATGAATTTGTACTGAAAAATATCAATATGCGAGAAGAGCGATGAAAATCAGTTTCGTTGTAATCTTGTAATTGATATGGAATGGAAATGCCACAAAATTTTATTACATCTAAAAATTATTCACTACAACTTTTAGTGAAAGCTCTTTATGAAACGTGTTGTGTGATTCTGAAAATAATTCAGTTTGAAACACAGCAGAAGTGATACGTAGTTGTTGTTCATATATTGTAGTTTTGTTTTAAATGGTATATATACATTTTATCAGTTTCTTATAAATCTTTACGAAATAATGTTTATACAACTGCTTGACACCTTTATATGACATTTTTATTTATTTGTTACCTCATTGAAAACTTCAAAATTGGTATTGCGAATAAACCTGGTCAAAGACAACAAGAATCAAATAGTACTATTGAAATACCATTTTCTTATACAACATAGGTGCTAAACGAATTAAGCAATTGTTAAGATTTTGATCATTCATGGGATATTCCGTTACAATTACTTCTTTTCTTATCATTATTTTCACGGACACTTATTTCCGAGGATTTAGATTCTTTGCATCAATATTTGTTGGTATCCTGCATATACCAAGACAAACCCTTGTCTGGGCGAAACATAGCTATTAATGATCTGTACTACTAAGGATTTGTTCCCTGGAGACATTGCTGGAACACACAGACAGCCATTAACAGAGACACACCAAGGCAATCTCGTGTTTCTGTCATTAAGTGGGCAGAGTTGTATAATAACAGTGCAAACAATTCATATCGATATTGATGCAATTTATTTGAATATTAAATTAATTTTCTGGCATAATGCATATTAGCGATAAGAGTCACTCGAAGGAGGGCTGTTTGAACATTACTCGTTTGTACTGTGTCCTCAAAGTAAAAAGTTACTTAAGGGTTGTTGTTGTTTTTTTCGTTCTTAAGCGGCTGCCGTAATGCACGTTAACAATGTTGTAAATGAAGACTTTTTATTTAAAAATGAAAATCAATGCAATTTTTTAAGTAATAAAAATCTTTTACCGTAATGGACATGTATGTTAGTTAAACAACTATTTATCTACTGTGATAGCGTTAAATAAAGTTGCCCAATTAAAACCCTTCTCTCTCAGTAGGTATATATACAGTAAATGTCATATTTATGCATACGTTTAAAGACTACTTATAAAAAAAGTGCTAGACTGTTGTGCTTTTTTTCACCTTAAGACATTTCTTGATGTTTCAGATTTTAAGACGTGTGTCATGTAAACAGCTTGACTCTAATGGAACTTTCGCACAATTTCTTTAAACAAAGACGCCGTCTTTGACTGGTATGAACCCTTTGGCAAAGACGTCGGCTGGTAGAATGTAGTTTCTAAGAATGGTGTATTTGTAATAAAATTATATTTCATGGTAGAGCTAGTTTGACATTTAAGCCAAAAGGTTTTTTTTACACTTTTCTCTTCAGACCTTTAAAAAGACCGATTTAACTTGTGTACAACTATACTGCGTTCACATTAGAAATCTAAATATCAAATAGAAAAAAAAATCATCGATATAATGACATTCATATCAGAGGAAGAGTCAGCTTCAAAGCACGGGATATAAAAGGAAGCAGACGATAGTATTGCAGCCTGAAGTCATCCTTTTATTTCAATTACAGATATCGTCATTAAAAGAACAGAACAGTGATGTGGAGCGAAAATACGAGAAGATTTCTGACGAGAGGGAATCTCTGTTGAGCGTTATTGAGGAGACACAGGACCGCATAAAGATTCTAGAGCGTCAAAAAGTGGACCAGGAAACGCTGGTAGGTTCATGCAATCGCTGGCGAATATAACAATTTTTTTTCAGACTATCTGCAGCAGTAAATCCACTAGTATTTTGCAGAAAAATCCTGATTTGTCCAAATTATTCGCTTTTTATTTGTTTGTGATCGGGCAATGCACTAAAGACCCCAGTTATGAAATTACAGAACAGAAAAACGGCAGTACGCTGCAAGATATTAAGCGGAAAATCTCAGTATATTGTTTGAAATGGTGTAGAAATATCTTACTTTCACAGTTTTTAAACTTTCATATCATTTTGACAACTTGAATATGCTAAATTAGAAAGCTTGGGTGGGAACAGGGAAACTATTAATAATAACCTTCTTGGTCGGTGAATGATTTGATAGTTTTGATTAAATATTTTGACCAAATGCTGGTATGTACCGTTTCATTTAGTTCTTTTCGTGTTTTACCAAATTCACATCTATTCGCGTACTTATAATCCTTTATATTACGACAGTTGTCAAATGCTCACCCCATTAGCTAAAAGCTTTACATTGACATAAGCTAGTTTAATTCTCTCTGATCACGTAATTTTCTTTTCGTGGAACCATACGTTTATTTCCCTGAACTGGACAAAAACAACCATAATGTTTATGGTCATCGTTACCGAGCCATAAAATTAATCACTGAATAAATCTCTCAGGTTGAGTACGAACGGGAAAATATGAATAATTAAAAACTTGTTGCCTTGAAGAGTTTACGGAGATAATAGAGCAAAACTTATTGATTAAGGATTATCATTTATTGATCGTTCGTTGGACGCAGACGACACGCAAGCGTTAGATCTGATGACTTATTGAAGTCCGTGTACAAAGAGTCCTGGCTCATTTATTTGGTCTCTTGGCGGCATAGATGAAAGGGGTTGTAATGAGTAATATTCGTTGTTAAATCGTTTGAGAGAAATTTTTTATAAGAAAATTGGAGACATCATTAAAGTAAAATGAGATGACTGTCAGTATCTGAAGAAAACCTTTCATTTGGAACATTGTACTGAAACTATACGAACTGTCATATGAGCTTTATATAAATTCGATATGAACTCAGTAAATATTCTGTATCCAAGTGCCAGGCCCTATTACTATTTGATTATGAACTAGGTAAATAGTTCTTGCCCATAAAATATGCAAATATCATTTTACCATTTATATCGGCGGGTAATCACATGATCAAAATAGTCTCTAAACAAAAGGTAGATGTATGAAAAATGTTAGAAAATTTTGAGAACCGTTTAGCTGTAAATGAAAAAATAGCCTATCATATGGCAACATAAAAGTATTCTAGAACTACTCATGTCTCAATCATATACATGTAGTCACATTCCGGTTGTGCTGAACACTTCAAGAAACTGAAATAATTTAGTTTTGAAGTGTACAGCACAACCGAAAGGTGACTATGACCGAGACATGTGTAGTTATCTCTCCCCCACCGCCACCCACCCCTAAATAATGAGGGAGAAATATTGTTGTTGGTCGAGTTGTCTGTCTGTCTTTCTGTCTGTCCGTCCGTCCGTCCGTTCGTCCGTCACAAATCATGTCCGCTCCATATATCCTGAACCCCTTGAAGGATTTTACAATAACTCACCACAAATGTTCACCATATTGAGACGATGTGCAGAGCGCATGTTACAACCACCTTGGTTCAAGGTAAATGTCACAATTAGAGATCAAAGGTCATATGACTGTAATTCGTGTATGCCTGAAGTGTTCAGCATCGGACAGTTCATTTCTGCGACGAGATGCAATATTGCAATACCGGTATTCCATATAATGGGGGCGACATATTGTTCTGCTCGAGTTGTCTGTCTGTCAGTCAGTCACAAATTCCTAACACATCTGCAGTAGGCCTGTCGTGCCATGAAAAAACATCCCACTCTTGAGTACAATTCATTATCATTTTTGTAGACACATCACCCACTCAACAATGGAAATTATTTTCCCTTAATTTCTTCTTCACAATTATTTTATTTTAATATCCTGTTTCAGTATTACAATCATTGACAAACTGCCATGGGGGAGACATATGTTTTTGTGACAAAAACAACCATCTAGTTCTAGAATACTTTTATGTTGCCATATGATATGCTACATTTAATAGCTTTCTTTATTTTGTAACATTTTCATAGATCTACTTTTGTTTAGAGATTATTTTGATCATGTGATTCCCCACCGTGATATCCAAATTTACTATTATATGAGATATATTTTTCTTGAAACCATGTTATACTATTAGAACTCTCATATGGATATTGTATTTCTAGATTTTTTTACCAACTATGACATTGTCTCTTTTTTTATTGTTTATAGTCCTGGCCGACTGCGGGATTTCTCCCCTGTGGAACTCGCCAAGACCCCAGTATGACTCCCATGCATACTGGTACCTATTAAAATTTGAAAATCTAGTATGGAGTTTTGTTTTACCTGACTACAATACACAGTCAGTTTTGTCCAAAGATTATGATTATTTAGCAAAATTGTGTTAAAATGCCAGTAAACAAAAGATAGGTGTGCGAGCTTGCAGACCAGACACGCGTTGCCAACGTAGTGAGCGTACATTGGTGCTTGAACAACTTTGCCTCGTGTTCTTTAGTTGGTGTTATAACGCAGTAGAAGAGAGTGATTTTTTTGTAGAAGAATCGCGCAGCTCAAAAAGAGGATAAAAAGGTTATTTATAAAACGACGGCCAAGTAATTAATGTACAGTTTAATATTTCAGTTAGCTGATTGAAAGGCTTACTTAACAAAATGTAAAATAAAGAGTTTTATAAACAAGTGTAAAGATTTATAAAAGAAAACTAAACAGTAATATTTCCGGGGATTTTGTTTAATGTTTTTAGATAGTTCCCAGTTGACATTGTCTATTAAAAGAAATGATCAAGATTTTGCTGTATGAAACTGTGGAATTTCGTTTTCTATTAATTGAATTGCCTATTGCAACAGTGTTAATTACGCAATTACCATAAAGCCATACGTTATGAAGATGACACTGTATGTCCCTATATCTTTTAAAGATGAAAATGTTTCTATTCTAGCTACACCAGAAAGATGAAGAGATACGAGATCTACACGAGAGGAACTCGCACCTCAACGTTCAGATTGATCACCTTACGGAGAAGGCGTCGAACAGTAGCGGCCATTCCATGACCCTGTTTAATGAATTGTCTCAGTTACCAGGCAGCCAAGAACTAGCCATGACAACTGGCTCCCCTATAAATCCTGTAAGCAATGTTTAAGTATTGGTTTTACGGCGTGACTCATCTTTACTGTAAAAGCTTTTTTTCTTTTTCTTTTTCTGTTTTAGTGTAAATACACGCTTCTCAGCAATAGGTATAAGTATTATCTATTCTGATTGTATTTTTATATTGGAATTAGAAATTGTTGCGCCCATTTATAACCAAGTCTATTGCATAAAACGTTTTTTTCGATGTAGATTACAATCCATTTTTCTTACGCTTTAGGTTTTTGAAGAAAATTCTTCTGAAAGTACGTTTGTATTTTTGCAGTTTAGATAAAACAAAATCACTGTTACAAAATGTGAATCTGAATTATTCTTATTGCACGTAATTTTCATAGTCAATGAGTGAAAGTTATTCACACTTGTATACAGTCATTCTTTGGGAGACCGGAATAGGAACGCTTAATGTCTTTGACTTTCGCTGTCAATTTTTTAAACGCGGGCCTATGTAGCTTCATCAGGTATAAATACATTCATCACAAAGGCGACAGAAAAAAAAACCTAGAACAAAACAGAAAATTAGAAGTCATCAACAAGTAACGCGAGGAGAAGATTTATCCAGACATTTTTATGGTATTTTATTCCCGTAATTATGGGCATACGTGCGATTTCTACAGGTGAATTACAGCACTTTACAGACAGCTTAATTGACACGAAGAACACTTTAGATTTGGTTTAATAATTCTATGGCAGTAAAACTAGAAAATGCTTTCTGCAGGCAGCGAATTAATTACTGTAACACAAATTGATTCTACGGAAATTACATTTGTGACAACAAATTATAAAAGTCTCCCTGTGAAATACGCATGTATCGTTATTTCATCTGACGGCGCTAAAAGCTCTCCAGCTGAGAACGTTTAGAATTACATTTTGTATAAAATCTAATGCCGCATCTTGTAAGGCATAGTGAACATTATAAAAATTAATTTCAAACCGAATTCACCTGAAACGTATATCTTCTTCTGCATTTACGTTTGGAAACATACAAAATTTAAGATAAACATAGTTAGGGTATAGTATAAACTGGGGATAAATCAACGATGGAAAGAAAGCAAATTACATACATGTATGTACTTTTACAACATTTGCAACTAACTGTGTGACTAAAAAAGTTAAACATATTCTATCTCGTCTTTAACATTTTCGATTGGGTGGAATTCAGGACTGCCGTAAGCCTCTCGGTATGGCATTTCTGCCTTCTTGGCCATTTGAGACCATAGCCATTAGGTATATGCATGGAGTCAAGCCATGAACTCGGCCTTTCCCACGAATGTCACCTTTATAAATCAGCCTCGTATGTGCAGTCTAAACATGCATTATCTACTGTAACACTATTAGTATCTATTAGTTGTTTTCATGATAAGCCCAAAGAGGCTGGGATCTAAATAGCGTTATTTACTTTATACACGTTAAAGCATTGTGAGTGTACGCTATTTATGGCATAGGCCTACAGTCTCAATGTATTTTTTGCACTAAGATCCATAGTTTATGTCCTAGCTACAGTCCTTCAGTCTGTGATTAGAGTCCTTTGAGAGATGAAAGTAACAGTCCGCAATAACGAGGAATAGAACTACATGTATGAACATATTTTAAAACATGTAGCGGTTTAGGCGAAAAGCTATTAATTTGAAATCATTATCCATGTCATTTTTAATTACAGTATCCACCAAGTACTTTCGGCGACGATGACATTGAGTGTGATGACGATGATTTCTTGATGACGTCACCATCACCGGTGAGATTTGAAGACAGAACTGTGCCACACTGTCAAAGACAAGATGCAGAGGTATGCAAAGAAGACATGAAAAAAACTTTTAAAAGACTTGACAATATCCTCGAGCAACCCTACAATTTGAATGTTCACAATATTTTTTTGCTTATACGCAGTAAAAGCTTCATAAATCCATAAAAATATAATTTCATGAGAGAGTTTTCACAAAAAAAAGAATTGTTGTTCATAATCACTCGATTTCCCCGGATGTGATTAAATATAATTAGATTGTATTCATTATACAAAATTTGAGAATTCATTGAATACATGAAGATAATGATTTTGCAGGTTGTAAATTGCAAGGTGATAACTACTGAAGTACATCCGAATGGTATTTCCGTTACTGTAGTGTCAATGACATAATGTCTTCAATTTTCTTTAAGACTACATTTCGATTCGTCGATACATCTAATTATATTCTGAATAATTAGTCCCCATTAAGTTATACAAATTTTAAAAGCTGTAAGAGTCAGTGAACGGACAAAAATTCTCAAGTCGAGTCAAGTTGTATTCTTGGTTTTTCATTTCCAGATATACATGTAAGTTTTGCGTTTCTTTGAAATTTACAGGTAATGAATAGAAAGAAAGAACAGTGATTTTGCATTATGATATATTTTCCATTAAAGTATCATTCAAATGAAATGTCTGCGGAGTTCCTGAACGCTAATGGCGTGTATTTATGAATAACTTGACCGGAAGTAACCATCCTTCCTATCTTCAACATCACAAAAGTAGATGATGTCTCAGACAAAGGTTTGAGATAATTAAGACTGATGTCGAATAAAATCTGACTTTCTGATACAGATGGAGGAGGAAATTGTGCACGCCTATAAACACCTGCGCCAGCTATGCCGCGAGATCAAGGCGGAGATGGGAAGCAAGCTTGGCGATGTGGACGATGGTGAATCGAATTTTTCGGACGAATCAGGAAGCCTGAATGACGTAGTCGTAGAACTACGAGACACAATACACAGTGCAATACAACAAGCAAATCAGGTTATTATTTACCTTCCGTTTAGTACTTTTCTTATGTAAAGGGTATACCAAATGGCTCGTGTTGATTTGAATAAAACATGTAATATTCTAGTTTTCCTTATACTAACAATCAGCAGACGTGGATTGAGTGATATATGTAACTACATATGTAATTACATGTACCAGTATGATATTGATCGTAACGATTATATGTATATTTGAAAACCCGAATGATAACGAATATGTACCTTATATGACAAAGTTTATATCTCCACAACAATTATCCCTCTCTGTTTTAGACCCAGACTACGCATTTAGAGGAAATTCATTCATTACAACAGCGGGTTGGGGAGCTGGAGCGAGACCTTTCAGACTGTCAATCAAGCCTTCAAAAACTAGGAGAGCAGCTCCAGATCAGAGATGTCCACCTTCAGCAAAAATCTTACAAAATTACAGAGCTGTCTAGACAGGTATATATACATTAGATTATTCATACTCTATCAATTTGGTTTCTCCTGCTTTTTGTCTCGTAAAATCAATAGCAGACATTTCCTTAATCTTGCAAGATGTATCCAAGATTAATGTTTAAAGGGAAGCCGACTTTAAATTTATAAGGAAAGAAAGTCAATAAGCACTCTTTTTGTCCTTAAAAATGGCTGAGTATGCTATCCAGGTCAGTTCAGTTTGAACAATTTCAAAAAGTCTGGCAGGGGCCATACATGAAAATACATGACTTAGCTTTGTGAATCCTGTTGTTGATGAAATATCAATTTATTTCAACAAAGCTAATACTTTTTCTTTAATATTTTAATATTTTGTAGGTGACGTCACAACATGAGGATATTAAGATACTTTCGGCACAGCGAGACAAACTGCAAGTTATGTTAGCCTCTGATACAGGCAAACCTCAGATGTACAGTGCCATGGCACTTCTCAGACATGCGCGGAGAGAGAGGGACGCTGCAATAGAAAAGTATGTTTCAATCATTAAAACCATTCAATCATTAAAACCATCAATCATTAAAACCATTCAAACTTGGGGGACAAAGCATTTTCCAATTCTTTTAGCATTCTTTTAGTATTGAAATGGGCATTATCCTACAGCTGGCAGAAAATAGGTTATAGATGTGATATAGAGATGTCTCATTTCTACACAAAAATGCCGATATAGAGATCTTTCAGAATAAATCGTTAACCAGCCAATAAATTATGAAACAAGTGTTTGTGGAGGTTTTATGAGACTACAACACGTATGATTCCTTTAATTCTAATTCTTTGTTTAGAACTTTGAGGTTTGGCGGCAATCCTTTTAAGTATTGGCATAGATATTGTTTTGATAATTTTTTTAACTGCTCCCAGTTGTAGGGTATGCCCCGTTGAAATAATGCTGTCGGGAAGATTCTTTGAAAAACAGGGATACTGATTTTGCCAACTTAATCTATCTACATTTTCCATTTAATGCCAAATACATTTATATACAACTGTACATTATATGCTTTGTTGATTTTTTATTTCCACTGCCCGATTACTCAACGTTTTTCAGGCGATATTCCACAGAAAAAGATCTTCAACAGTCCAAATATGAGATTATAGTGTTAAATCATCAACTAATGGAGGCCATACATCAAAAAAATAAAGTGTCTCAGCTATTAGATCAATGGCAGGTAATATCATTTGCTTCGGTGGCAGGGACTCGCACCTTTATATTTGGCCACAATTAGGGGGGGGGGGGTGGGGGGGGGAGAAATTTTAGGGGGGGGGGAAAAAAAAATGTGGAAACTAACTACTGTGGCCACAAGGGGGGGGGGGGGGGGGGGGGGGGGGGGGGGGGGGGGGGGGTATAAATAAAGTGTTGCGGATGTCACCTCTGTGCCACCGTATTTGCTCTATGTTTTCTTACCAGCAAAACTTGATACTTGATAATCTCGTCAATCTATTAACATCATTAATTGGCGTAGTAATACAGAAAATGGATAAAGCTATGTTAGCGAAGTAGCTCCGATAATAGCATGAGCTTTTATTTGCGCTAACGATTATAACGAGAAAAGTAGTCACTATTCGTATATAAGTGCATGCAGTGTTATTAAGTTGAACGTTTGGAAAGAGTGAGGGTACTCTAAAACCTTAAAGTACATGACATTGAGCTGAAGAATCAACACAAACGCAGTACTTTCAGTACTTTGATCTCAATAATCATGCGCGAAAGATCGCATTGCATGCTTTTTACGATTAGTTCGTTCTAGTAGTGGCGTTATGTGACCGACTCTGAAAGTCTTGTCAGTATTCTTCTTTGTATTTTTGCGTATTTGCGTCACGCAGGGAAATGGTCGTTTTGACACGTTCTGGTATTTTGCTGTGTTCACGTCACACTGTGCAACTGTTAAGCTGACCGCAAAATGCATTAATTATGTCGACTTACTTCGGCTGTAAACCGCTAACCATACTTTTAGAACAATAGTCTTTTTAAAATTTGTCTTCATTACTAATATTGCGTTTTATTACAAAGAAATATTCATGTTGTAAAGGTTTCTCCTGCCGCATTGGAATAAAACATTTCCAGCACATCTTGGTTATGTTAAAAAGTTGTCTCCCTTGAACAGCCCAAGTGAGTTGGCTGGCCTTTACTACTAGTAGCATGTATCAATAATGCCGACTGATTATCTGCATGGATGTGTATCAATGTCATTAACTTTGAATGTGACCGTGTCTAAATTGTTCCAATGGCATTGTGAAAGCATTTAGACGTTTAAATTGAATATACCTAATGGTGCGAGCCTTGTTCATTTTTCATGTATACCGAATAATTATGTCGTGTTATTAAAGAACTATTTATCAGAAAGTGACTCACGTGTGTTTGTGAATGTCTTATATCAACGTGTGTCTTCTTTTTCAGTCCGATATGGCTAATCTTCTTGGCGTTCAAATGGAAGCGGGAATGAATCCTTCATTAAAACTGGCTGGTCAGGCAGAGGCCGGATTGACACCTTCAATAAATGTGAAACAAAACGATTCTAGTAAAGAAATGAATAAAGAGAATGAAGAACAGCCCGAAGAAAGTGTCACATAGCTTTTCGTGTTGTAGTGTTAGCTTTATTTATCTTTGTGCTATTCACTTATCGTGAAAATCAATAAACAATATAGGAGTTCTGAACCGTCAGAAATTACAAACTTTTGGTTTATACACACCCATATGCCTTGCCTTGGTAATGTGTCTCAAGAAAAAAAACACACCTTTTAGTGGTATTTTACCTCAGTTTGCTCCAAGCTGCACGCGAAGAAGTTATGGTCGTCTCGCACCTTACTTCTAAATTTAAATTTTCGCAATTGATGCTCAATTGTTTTAAGATTTTGTATTTTGAACTTTTATTTTTTAAGCAATATGCTCATTTCTTGCCCAAATACTTTTTTTCTTTTTGAAATGACATACAAATGATTGTTTCATTATTTACCTTTTATTATTTACAAACAGCAATCCATTCTATTTCATTTGACTGTGTTCCGGAAAGCAAAAAAGAATTCGCCTTCCGGCAAACTGGGAAGCCAAATCATCATTTCGTTTCAATGATTTGGAACACCGGAGTCTTTATACACGTTCCAAAAGCGAATGACCAATCAAAAACTCCTCCGAACACCCTGTCTGTTGTAGACATGGATAGGGCGTCACATGCTGGGGATAAAAGTAAACTCGGGAAAAGTATTTGCTATTTTCAGAACCTACCTTACATTTTTAACCGAATTTTTTATCTACGAAAGACTATAATAATTTCAGATATGTTATTGTTAACCACGGTTAGCAATACAATGGACAATTCATTGTAAAAAATGAATGTCAAAACTAGTAAGAAAGATCGAATGTCAAATTTGTTGTGGCGTACTCAAATTTACAGGGTAATATTAGATTTATTCGCTTATTACATTTGTTTCTAGCAATAGTATAGAAGTAAGTAGGGATATGCTTCTAAAGGCACTGCCTTTGTATGGTTTTTGTTAAGGGAGTTGTGATATGGTGCTTTTCGGTAGACAATGACAGTTTTGGAGGGCAACTTCTATATTAAGTGTTTCGTTTCATTTATTGTGAAGCAAATCTATGTTATATTCATGCGCTTCAGTCATCATTTCGATCAAAATAAAAAGAAAAGAAAACAATCAGGTGTCTTTCTTTTTCTATCCTTGAAATGTACACAAATGAGTAACCCCGGAGTGAAAGTGATATTACATTTTCAAAGGGAACATCATAACCTGAGTGATGTTCCGTACTTTTCAGTTTCTATGAAAAATGCCGAGTGATATTCTGTAAAACAGACTTATATCGAACATAGTGGAAATATTTTTATGACTATCCTTATCCACTTTACTTTCATTTCCATCTAGTCTAGTAATAAGGGAGATGAGTCGGAATATGTTACTTCTCGTATGTTAGTGAAAGCAATCATTGTGCGTTTAAAAGTACATTTCTGGACCATAATGCCGTATGAACATTTCATTTAAGGATTGTATCAGTATGTAGTCGTGTATTGCCATATTCCTTCAGCAAACATCTTTTGACGTCTTACATGCGTACGCCGCTTACGCCCGCATTGCCAGTACTAGATTCTTTTTTTATAAATGGTTGTTTTTGTTTTTTCGAAAAAATGCGACACGCACAACTAATTTTCAAACCAATGATAGAATAGTCTTGGTCCAAACCAATAAGATTAATCGTTAGACGGAACCAAAAAAAAAAAGAAATCGTTAACCGATAAAATGGAAGCGTGGCAACTGTAAAAAGGTGCCTGGTTGGCTTTATTCGCGTGGCCCAATTTTATAAATCACAGGAGATAATTAAGCCTCTACTAATTTAATTCCAACTAATGCATAAATTATGCTTCTTGTGGGAATTGCCAACAACAAAGCTAGACATAGAGTTATATGAAAACTTGCGTGTAATCAAGCAGTTCCCACGAGCTGGATTATTTAATCCAATGGCATATACTATTGAACTTCTAGATTCGCCCTGTATATACTAGCAATTGCAAAATATGGATGGATTTGTCAAAGAAAAGTAAAAATTCAATACGGAACATCACTCAACCTTTTTCAGTTTCTACGAAAATTGCCGAGTAATATTCTAAGTGGCTTCCATGGGTTATTGGACAGTAATACATAACGCCAGTCGCAGACAAAAGTTTCTTAGCCTTGAGTCTAACCTGTGTTTTTGTGCGAAATTTCTGTAAACCAGGAGCAAATCAGGCATTCTACACCAATTACTTACGACTTAATGCATTTAAATCGTCCATAGTAAAGAATTTATTATTATTATTATTATTATTATTATTATTATTATTATTATTATTATTATTATATACTCAGTGGTATATTGTGTCAGGTATAAATAGTTAACACACACAGTCTTAGCACGCCAGGTTTCCCAGCACAGCTTACTTTATGGTAGCCCAGTGGCGCAATCGTAGCGGGATTGGAGGGTCCCGGGTGCGATCCCCATAAGTGCCACGGCAGTCGTGTCCTTAAACAAGTAACCAATATGTCCATATTACCTTTCTCTCCACGAGATTGATTTCATATGTAATGGGTCTCGAAAGCGATAAATAATAATAATAATAATCTCTTTATTTTCAGAATGTAACTCATTAAGACATAACAAATATTAAGTGCAGTACATTAATAGGTGATAAATCTTATATACAATGAGGCCTTCTTAAACAATTTTAAAACAAATTCAAACAAGTATAAACAACACAATATGAATAAGACTATCGTAATATGCATACATATTACATTAAGATATAGAAATAATGACAGACATAAAAGATTATGTTTCACTTACAATATAAAGTAGGTTGCAAAAAAGTATTTACAATTTATCAGTCTTAAGCAGAACTGCTTTTAAGCTATATTTGAACGCACTGAAATTTGATAAAAGTCTTATATCAACAGGTATTTGGTTCCAAATTTCCATACTAGAGTAACTAAATGTTTTCTTGAGATAATTTGTGTTAGGTGTTTTGTGTGTGATATCTTTCCTGGATTTTGACCGCAATTCATAGGCTGTATTTGAGAATATAATTAAATCTTTGATATATGAAGGTGTCAAATTATGAAGAGCTTTATAAACTAATATGCCAGTAAAATATTTGCATCTGCTGGGAAAAGAAAGCCATTTAAGGTTATTGAACATCTCAGACGATCGTGTAAATTTGTTGACATTTAGTATAACTCTGGCTGATCGTTTTTGCAGTTTAGTAATTCTACTTGCATCGGTCATGTTAGCTGTGTGCCATGTTAAACATCCATAATCAAATGTAGGTGCAATATAGGCGTTGTAAAATAGCTGTTTCATCTCATGGGTAAGGGAAATGTGATTCTTTTTAAAAGAAATAATTGTGAAACCAGTTTCGTGCAATTATTATGTGTGTTTTCCATGTTAAACTTTTATCAATATGAATTCCTAATAGTTTTTGTGAATCAACATGAATTATACTAGTATTTTCAACATACAGTTTCAGATCATTCATGCCAGCTAGTTTTTGTCTGGAACCTATAGTCATACATGTAGTTTTGACAGGGTTTGTTGCCATATTGTTTTTCTAACACCAGCTTTGTGTTGTTATAAGATCAGTCTGTAGTTTAAGTTGAATGTCATTTAAATTTTTACCCTTATTATGCAACGTCGTATCATCAGCATACATATCAGTTTCAGAATTCAATTCAAGAGGCAAGTCATTAACATATAGTAGAAATAAAAGAGGACCAAGAATGGATCCCTGAGGAACACCCGATGTCACCAAACAGAAATCAGAATTTATGCCATTTACCATTATTTTTTGAGTTCGATTTTCTAAATATGATCTGAAAAAAATCACTGTGTTATCAGAGAAGTGGTAAAGTTTTAACTTATGCAGAAGAATGTTTATGATCCACTAAATCGAAAGCTTTTTTAAAATCTAAAAACACTGTTCCAATAACATAACCTTTGTCCATAGATGTTAACCAGGAATCTACTAGTCTAATTAAAGCAGTTTGGCATGTATGGTGTTGTCTAAAACCGGACTGATGCTCATATAATATATTCGTTTTCGATTAGCAACATGCCTTTCAACTACTTTAGATAATGTGGGTAGTATTGATATTGGTCTTATATTGGTTTGATATTATTTTTGTTTTTATGTAAGGGTATTACACCAGCTATTTTTAATTTGTCTGGGAAGATTCCAGAAGATATACAGTTATTGATAAGAGCTGCAATCGGTTGAGCTAGGTGGTCTTTTCAGATCTTTAAAATGTTCGGCCCTATTCTATCTAGACCACACGTTTTGTTTGTGTCTAATTTGTCAATAAGAATACTAACTTCGCGTGGAGTAATAAAACCTAAATTAAATGAATTGTGTTGTAACTTTATATTAAGATATTTTTTCAATGTGTTGAAGTCTTGATAATTGAATTCTGTTTTATTTATAAGCTTTGCTACATTAACAAAATGTGTATTCAAAGCATCAGCAACATTCTGCTTCCCTTCAATAATTTCATTTCTTATCTTTAAGGTATTTGGCATTGTTGGAGCGGATACATTTTGATTAGAAATTTCTTCTATATTATTCCATAAAAACTTTGAGTCCTTTTTATTTTTTATGGCGTTATTGAAAAAAGTCTTTTTACTCTTCTTAATAATTGAAATGCATTTATTTCGCCATATTTTGTACTGAATCCAGTTCTTGCATGATTTATATTTGTCTCTAATATTTCGGGCTTGCTTTATTTCATTATTGTACCAGCTAGGTTGCCGTAAACGTTTCACTCGTTTTGATTTAATTGGGGCATGTTTTGCTAGTACAGAATTTAAGGTATCATACATAAAATCGAGAGCCGAATTTGGGTCAGTTATTGTTTCTAAGATATTTAAATTAATTCTGTTAATGTCATTCAAAAACAAGTTTTTGTCAAAGTTTTTGAAAGATCTGTATGTAATGGATGAGAGATTTTCCGAATGACTTTTATTTGATTTACCGCTGTATGTGAAGGCAACTGGGGAGTGATCGCTTATACTTATTGATGGTATGACGATTTCACATACGTAATCTGTAGATGTAGAGTAAATATGATCAATAATTGTCGACGAGCGTTTAGTTACTCTAGTTGGAGAATTTACAAGTTGATGGAGTCCGAAGTCATGTACGAATTTTGACCATTTGTTATTATTAAAGGAATGTGGTGGTATAAAGTTAATGTTGATATCTCCTAAAACAAACCAGTCACAATTTGACAATTCGGCTACTACTAACTGTTTTTCATCTATCCATGACTGGCGACTATTAGGGGACGGTATACATAATTTAATAAAATGGGTCGTTTCTGAAGAAAACTTAGTGGTAACCAAATAGATTCTATATCAGACGATTCCATATCAAAGGGCCAGGTATATGTTATATTGTTCTTTAAATATACTAAAACACCTCCACCACCTTTTACCAGTCTGTCTTTTCTTTCAATATTATAACCTTTAAAATTATAAATTATAAAATTTAAACTACATATAGTAGATCTATGTAAATGTTTATACTGTAGCAGGGTAATAATTTTGCACCTCCAAATGCTGATTGGTCCTTAATTTGGAATTGGGACACCAACAATATTCACAAAATGTCCACCTCCGTGTGTATAGCGTTACAGTTTATAGATATGTTTGGTGAGCTAATACATGACATAACTTTTACATAAAATGGACAGCAAGCAGCAGTAAATTAAAGCAGTTTCTGGAGAAACATTTGACATGAACTTGAGAGACGATCGTAAGAAAACAGTGGAGAAGGAAAAGCTTTTTCTTTTTGTTTTTCGAATACATTAAAGAAATGAATAAGAAAAGACTTTGCTGCGTTTGTATCGTGAAGACGAGCAACTTGTTATTTCTAATAAAGGAATTGACGGTATCATATTCAATAAAGCCTTGAAAGGTAAACAATCCAATAATATGTTATAGATAGAGTACTGTTTGCGAGAGAAATTAGGTTTTTTCGAGGCGGCGTAGCCTCCGAGAAATGGCGTAATTATTCGAGTCAACAGTAATCTATCTATTTTGTATCATGGCGCATTTGTTCTGTTGTGCTACTGTAACTGTTCTCAATTGTAGATATATCATGTGTTCTATTACAGATAGATCATAATGAAGCTCCTTCCCGATACACAGTGCAAATTATCAGAAATACAGTACAATGTTTTCCTATAGATGTATGCAGTGGCCGTAATACAAACATTTTTGTATCATCTTGCAGAAGCCTATTTGCCATAGCCTTAACGTGTGTTTACAGTGCTACTCTATAGCTTTCCCGCTTTCCAACGTTACGAAGACCAAATTCCATAGACGCATGATTAAACGTTTGTGAAGAGTCTCTCTTCCAAACTTTTTAAAAACTGACGCGCACCTGCCGTTAATACACGAAAGGGGTGTCAGTGCAGTATCTATAGACAGATAATTAAGTCATTGAATCACTTTAATGCTTCGCTAATGCCAAACATTTCAAACAGCGAAAGTAGGTAGGTAAGTAGAAAATTCGTCTCAGTTCCTTACTGTCAAACCTTCATTGCCAGGGAGTCATTAAAATAAATATTACAAATAAATGTAAAGCATTACAGCTATGAATAGCTATTGACTGTCTATAGACTCAAAGGACAGGGATTTGATTAAAATAAAGCTTCACTTGAAATTGTGCGGCTTCTTATATTTGCAACAATATACAGATAGTTTCGTAAACAATTATAGGCCCTCGGATATCTTTACAAACATCTCATAAATCTATGTATTCAAAAAAGTCTGTTTCTTAGCAATAATCTGTTGTGCCCTTGGTCACGGACCTTTATAGAAAACTTTGTGTCATAATGCTATTCTGTGTGTATATAGTTCCTGGGACGAATATATATATTGATTAACTAATATTATTGCTGGTCCGATCGCGCCACTTAAAAATAATTTCGTTTGAATTTCATTGTACTACTCATTTTAATATGGCTCTTGAGCATGCGCATTGACAATTTGAAACTGCACAAAAACTTGCATCCTAAATTCAGGTAAATAATTATCACAATAAGCGAAAAAATTGCGTGATTGGTATTTATTTCAGGTCATAATCATTTCCGACTATTTTCCTTCTGCTCATCTTGTTTGCAAATGATTGCAAACAATTATACATGCTGATGTACTAGCGTAGGTCTCGGACATGCATAGTAGTCGGATAGTTGATTGATTTATGATTCAAAAGGCGTAAATATACTTTGTCAAGATTAAAGAAAGCTTCACTTTGAATTGATTTTCGTAACAATTAATTAATAAGCTATGTTGAACTTTTATGAGACAGTCTTATATTTGTAAAAAATTAAAACCAAACCTCACCGCAGTTAAAAGTTTGTCCACTCACCATCGATTTGCGCCTCTTGTCCAAATTTGTGCCTGAACAAGAGGAAGGAATGACAGTGCACAATCAGTGTGTGTCCAAATACAATTCAAGTTTTGCAGTAAATCACAGCTCTGCATCACTTCACAAGTTGGAAAGCGTAAGAAACAGATATGACTCGTAAAACTAAAACAATTTTTAACTACCCTAAACCTACTGGCAAGCAAGGAAAAGCCGATGGATTTTGCATGTTTTTTTCGTTTATTTTAGAAATAGATGAGACAGAATAAAAACGTTGACTATTTTGCAAATCTTGGCCTTGACCTCCGTCGAGGGAGACAATTTTGATTCACATTGGTTGCGCATGCTCTTAAATATGGGGCCTTAAAAGGGGTACTTAGAGCACACGAAAAATAGGCATTACAGCAGGAAATGTCGGCGGCTTGCATTTATCGCCGATATATAGCTCATGTCACGTATAATACAAAAACATTTGAAAAGAATCAAAAATAATTATTTCTAATGGATTTTAACAATAAATTGTCTTTGAGAAATTATATTAATTTGCAGCTTTGTAAGTAGGTTTATATACCTACATGTGTCATTGTTGCCGGAAGTATCCGTTTTCTACTTAGTTAAAAAGATGTAAATTGTTTTGCTAAATACCCTGCACAGCCTCTGGAAGTCGGAGCTAACATTAGATGAGAACTCCCGACATATTTTCTATGTGTTTTGCTTGGAAATATAGCCTATGATTTCCCTGCATTGAGCCTCCCTCAAACAAAGGGGAAATACTATACAATCAGTACAAATTACTTCCCTTGAATCGAAGAGTCAAATCATCCCGATATATTAGTGTACGGTTTGCAAATGTTATCAATACCTTTTTATTGCGTGTTGAAATGTATTTTAACACGATTTTCTATTTTTTAAGAAAAATTGAAGTAATATTTTCGCGGAAATCAGAAGTTGACAGCCGTCACATGACCCCCCTGTGACTTTGTTGACATCATATGTCAAGGTTGCGAGTACGCTGAAATGAAAAACCGATATCTTAGTAAATATTTAACACTTTGACTTATGATTTCTGTCAGTCAGCTTCAAACAAATCCTCCGATAGATTTTGATCAAAATTTCCTTCATACAGACTAGTTATAGAGGCATGTAACGGGAAAACTAAAAATCCGCCGACAATTCCTTGCCATCGGCTTTTCCTTGCTTGCCAGTAGTCAAAATAAGTAAGTGATGGCTTGAGCAAATACTGAGATATTTCTGTTTAGGGTCAGAATCTCGCTATAGCGGAGGAGAGGTATTGCCCATACAAAAATAACACAATTTCTTGACTCGCATATTATTAGTTGCACTATCCTAAACCTGGTTGAATCTTTAACCAATGAACTCGCTATTTTTATGTAAATTCCATTTTTTCTGCACTATGAAAAAATGGAGATGCTTTCATATTTAGGTTAGGTGATACTGATGCAAATGAAAGGTAGTTTTCAGTTACAGCAGAAATTTGCACTAAGGACAACATTACAAAATCCATGAAAAGGACAAAAGTTTGGGAATAAAGACTGTTCAGGAAAACAACTGCCTCGTCTGAGATATTTTACTATAGATGATTTATCAAAGTACAGTACAAGGTGTTTTATCCAGTTGTCACCCATAACTGCGATGTCGAGCCACCATGTCCACCCGAAATTGGTCACCTAAATGTCACCCTGAACAACCTAACATACTGTAGGTTCTAGCTAAACAACCCTGGCAACACAAATCAAACTTTAAAAAGTTACGACAATTACAACAAAGTTTAAAGACAAAAAGAGCGACATGGTTGTAAAGTTTGTTGTTTCTTTTTTGTGTCGACCTTCCGGAGAAAAGGCGATGCATAGGGATCGCTTTGTCCATCCGTCACATGAACTTAATGTTGGCTATAACTGCCATTTCTTAAGATTTCTTCGTCCAACTTTACAATTGTATTGCTTATGACCAGGGCTTCGATAATCTTCGGTTTTTCGGTTCTGGACCGAATTTTGACTTCAAAAACCGATTCACAAGTCTGAAAAGCCATTCTAAATCGGTCCGAGAATTTTTACATTTTCGGTCCAAAATGTGTTGAAAATCACAATACACAGGCTCCTGTCAACACCTACAGATCTGTTATTTGCCCCCAGGAAGAGCAATAAACGTGTCAGATAATCCGACTGTCACTTCGTTAATCGGTCGGTAATTAGCAATCAAGAGGACCAAAGCCAAATGCCTCTGGCAATACTTTGATGATTGCAGCTATTTACTTTGAAAAGACCGATCCTTGATTGCTTTGTCGGTTATCGTAACGTAGTTTCGGCACTCCCGATGTTCAGTTTTAGAAAATAAATTAAATAACACAATTTGTAAATGTACTTTATTTAAATTCGAAAAAAAATATATGTGGTTAAGACCTGTTTTTTCCAAAATACAATTGTAATTAAGATGCCGACCGCGAAATATTTTTGCAGGCTCTTTCCTTCATGAATGGTCATGTATTAAAAAATAAATTAATATTCTGCAAAAATATTTTCATGGCTAATTATTAACAGATCATTTCCGAGACATTCAAGACCGGAGCCGGAGACTTGCTTTTATTACCTCCCGTGCGGTCGGGTGCAACTGTAAACAGTTTCTCGATAAATTTGGCTGAACTCGGCAGACATTAGTTGCTTGCTTTTCCTTCCGAAATATACGTAAATAAACTTCAGGCATGATAAAATATTGATCAATTTCAACAGGAAATGAATTTTGAAAAACAAGATTGTGTATTTTGTGTATTTTGAGCATGACATTACTGTAAAACCGCATAATAGAACAAGAGAGTAACTTCCGCTGTATTGCCGAAGTGGGTGGGGTAACATGATTTGCAACATCAATAATGTCAGAGACTCAGCCCGGACCGATTGAGTTGACCATATTATCGAAGCCCTGCTTATGACAAAAGGGTAGTGATTGTTTGACAGAGTTATGCCCCTTTTTGTACTTAGATTTTGTCACAAAATTATTGGTTATTCTGACAAAGCGTAAGAGGGCAACACAAGTTTTCTACTGAACACCCATCTAGTAATTATAATTAGGCCAAAAAAATGTATCTGTGTTTATGGCAACAATCCCAAAAATTCTAGGCAGGGTACTAAGGGGCAGTTTTTTTTGTTGTTTTTTTTTTTTTAAAATATCTGTGTTTACGGGAACAGTCCCAAGAATACTAGGTAGGGTGGGAACCCAAAAGAAAAAATTCAAATATTTTGATTTTGGAAAAAAAAACTAGGGTCAGGGGGTTTCGCCAGGTAGGGTCGGGTTGTCCGAAACACAGATATAATATTTTTTTTTTGGCCTTGTAGAAGTTTGCTGTTATTTGCAAACATTTTGTGATGATCTTTTCAATTTTGATATGATCCCAAGAAATTTTAACAATGGGAATAAAAACTGATTTTTAAATGACATAACTGCTGCACTGATTTTTTTTTGTTTAAAATGTCCCATAAAACTTGATAAATGTATCAGTTTCCACCATGTCAGTTATTGGCTTCTATTAGCGACCTTCTTATTCTTTTATGCTGAAAATGTTTAAAGTAAAATAGCTTTAATACTAAACTTCAAAAATATTTTGAAAATGTCCAAACTTTGGGCATAATGCAATTGCTTACTTGTACAGTTTATTATCTAGCCATGCATCTGAAATGTCACAAAAAATGCAGAGGATGCAGATAATTAAAACATGTGAGTCCTTATCAAAATATTGTCCACAGACTTTGCATTGTCTTTGGGCATTTTGAAGAATTTTCACATGAAATGGATCAGCTGCAATTATTTTAATTTTTTTTAAATCTTTCATTAGAAAATAACTATCGCTGAATTATTGGCCAATCAACTATAGTTTTAAAAGCATCCGCAGAAAATCGCGATAATTTGGGGCGGAAAAGAAATATGATCACCGATTATAACCAACCGATTTACACGATTTTTTCTTACAAAATAGCAGCGTAATAAAGAAAATTTGTTTGAACAATTTACATGTATGCATTATTGCATTGCAGAACTTAAAAGTGACTGAAAATATAGACGCAAAATTGTAAGATAGATCATTTATGTACTCAATATGTAAGCCATTACCAATATTCACTAAACTTTCGGTGAATGTTTTTAGCTCACCTGGCACAAAGTGCCAGAGTAAGCTATAAGAATCACATTCCGTCCGTCATACGTCCGTCCGCCTGTCAACCATTTCCTTCAAACGACATCTCCTCTGAAACCACTGGGCCAGTGTTGATAAAACTTTGCAGGGATGTTCCTTGCATGAAGCTTTATCAAAGTTGTTCAAAGAATTCTATTCCATGCAGAACTCTGGTTGCTATGGCAACAAATAGGAAAAACTTAAAACATCTTCTCTGAAACCACAAGGCCTAGAGCTTAGATATTTGGCATGTAGCATTGTCTAGTGGACCTCTACCAAGATTGTTCAAATTATGACCCCCGGGTCAAAATTGACCCCGCGCGGGTGGTCACTTAGTTTTGCATAGGCTTTATATCAGTCTCCGCGAAACAAGGCCGGACCGACGGACATGTCCTGTAAAAAATTGGAAGGTCCGTTCTGAACATCGTATTTTACAGGACCGACTGTCCGGTAAAAAAATTACCCAAACACCGGTTATTTTTAACTTTCATTTGGACTTTCCAGTAACTAAAAATAATTGCGACAAAAATACCAAATTAAGCTATTTTAGCGGACTTCATTGGTTTATTCAAATTTGTTTTGTTATTATCGGATATTGCGTCAGCAGAGGGAGATGACTGGGTGCCGTTTTCGTGTTTACTACAGTACATACGCTTAGCTCGGGTACCAACAACTACCTGTAAGAGTTTTCGTTCTTTACAATGGCCGTGTCAACAAAACACTGAATCAGTAACAAGGATATTTTACCGGGGGTATATCTATCTTATTTTTTGATATATATATATTTTTATCATGGCTTTAAATTTGATGTATTATGAAGGGGCTAAGCCCGGAATGAAAAGGAAACAAACGCCAGGTAATGCCGACCTGCTGTTACTCTCCTTTTTTAGAGACTGTTAAAGAGTAGTTGTGTAGTACAACTCTACAAGTCAGCAAAACATTTCTTTACTGTGTCATTATTTGACAAAATGAAATAAAATTTTAATAATGCATTACTGTGTCATTATTTGACAAAATGAAATAAAATTTTAACACTGAATAGTCATTTTATTTCATGAAATATTAAAAAAGTATTCGGTCCTGTAAAATTTGGTCCGGTCCTGTAAAAGTAAAAATTTTACAGGACCTACTGTCCTGTAAAAATCAACTGTGTTTCGCGGAGACTGTTATATAGGAAAAACTTTAAAAACCTTATTCTCTGATACCACAAGGCCTAGAGCTTAGATATTTGGCATGTAGGATTGTCTAGTGGACCTCTAACAAGATTGTTCAAATTATGATCCCCGGGTCAAAATTGACCCCGCACGGGGGGGTCACTTGGTTTAGCATAGGCTTATATCGGAAAAACTTTTTAAAAAATCTTCTCTAAAACCACAATGCCTAGAGATTAGATATTTGGCATGTAAAAATGCTTATTGGACTTCTACCAAGATTGTTCAAATCATGACCCCCAGGTCAAAATTAACCCTTCCCGGCGGAGGAAGGTGACTTGATTATACATAGGCTTATATAGGGAAAACTTAAAAAACCAGAGGCAGAGAATAGTTATTTGGCATGTTACTTAGCATTGTGTAGTGGACCTCTACGAATTATGTTAGAATCATGAGCCCATGTATTATAGCCAATGGTAGTCAGGTGAGCGATATACGGCCATCATGGCCCTCTTGTTTGGTCTATATCTTGGCCAAGTTCAATAATCAGCTGAATTGCCCCTGTCACTCTGGAGTAATTGCCCTTTAATTGCCAAAATTTGACAAATTAACAGTTATCCGCTCTCTAACTTAAATAACCCATTGTATTATTAGTTAACTGCTTATTTTCTAAAACAAATATAATTTATCATTATTTATAGTCAATGTGATATAAGAAACCTTTTTAGAACGGTTGAATCTGTATAGGGGTTGCCTTGAAATTAAACCTCTGCTTTATGTGGACACAGTTTTTAAAGTCCCAGGATCACTTTGATTTTACTGAAATAGAAAAATAAATTTACTGATATGACAGTGATAGAACTATGTTCTGTTCACTCTAAAACAATGTTGACAAATGTTTTTCTTTCGTATTAAAGTCATTTCTTCACGAAAAAGAGTTACCAGAAAGCCTTTCTTATATTTTGCAATATCAATGAATAAATTACTGCACTATATTGATACATGTACACCGATTTAAAAAGCAAAGTTAGGAATGTTTCTGGTACAAATAAAGGTCATTTCCGCCGTCAACACATCTTTCTTGGTAAAATAAAAGTTACTTGTACATGAACTTGTGATCCTTGGACTTAAAGGATATGCACTGAATTCAATTTACTCAGAGGTTACCCATTTAGCAAGAGCTTACGTTTAGCAATGTACATTTTGTATTGGCATTTTCTAAATAAGGAGAGGTCCTCGCCTGTAACCATTTACACCACCAGGCACCAGGCTAGATGATAATAATATATTTCATTAAAACTTCAAGCAGAATACTTTTAGACCTTCCCTTCTACCAGGACTCCTCAATCATCATTCATTGGCAGCAAAGTGAAGGAATTTGTGAGAGACATAGGTAGGATAAGGCTCAAAATAAAGGACAAAATGAAAGTTGAATGTAACCACTGATTGTCAATGTATTATTTCATCTAGTTTTTTTTAACAAAAAAATTGAAATGTTACAGAAACAAGAACTATCTTTCAAAATGATGGTCGGCACATTTTGAGTACATTGTATATGAAAGCGATTGGTAGCTAGAATTATTCTATAAAAAAAATTGTGCATTCAGAAGGTGCTAATTGTTACATGGTGAGAAAAAGTATGCACCTGGTGAACCCAGGGCCCTTCGCTTACAGGGTTGTAAAAGCAAATGCTCTCCAAACGCTTATACACTTACTGCCCAATTGTGATTACGCCCATACCATGACATGTGCATCAGGAAAACAGACTTTATCCTTGTTTTTCTTATCAAATTTGTTACTCGAAATATTGACCGTTATTCACTTGTTGAGGAAGTATAATTACTCTACTCTTATATTTAACAATAGTTTGGCGGTAACACCATAATTATAATGTTGGTAGATATGAACTATTTACATACTAAATTTATAAAACCATTCAAGGAAGACTGGAAATGCAATCTTGAGTTTTCCATTGACCTTTTTAATTGGGAATTCATGAAGAGTAAATTTCTTATTTAAAAAAATGTTATACTTTCTACAAGTTTTTCATTTCATTGGCAGTTGAAATGTTACCAACTTCCGGTCAAAAGCTATGGTTAAATACAGCTGCACCGAAAAAGCATGCAAACAATAGCAGATCAAAGCTGTTATAAGTACATTTCCTGTGTTGAAAAAGTCGGAAATTGGAAATAAAAACGCAAAATAGTAAGAAACTGTATTGTCATATGATATGAATTGTTAATGTACAAATAGAAAAGTAAGGACATTAGTGTGTTTTGTTTCCTAGGAGACGATGGGTGTTTATTTTCCTATTGATTTATACAATATACAAATGTACAATTATTGGAATACAATAAAAAAATATTACATAATGATGGCATTTGGTTATGTGGCACATATTGAAGAATTGATTTGTTAGGAACAACTTTAGTCTAACAGCCACTATATTACATTGGCATAGGAATAGAGGCTGGCTTTTTAGGGAGGTACATGTACAATGTACATGTCTGAAAACTGGTTTCTTCTTTCATGATATATTAAGACAATAAGTTGTTTGATTATATAATTGTACTATGGAAACTTGGAAAACACAAAGGTAATTGTATATATATGAAAACCTTTTAAAGTGCACCTGCACGGACAGTGTTACATCCAAAACAATTGAAAGATAAATCTACCTGCACAAGCAAAAAGCTCTTTCTTTTTTTTAGTGGGCACTTTGTACATGTATATTGTTTGTCTGCTTGAAACAGGGTTGTCCGAGTGAACTGCAAAATAGCAAAATGGTCATTTATATTGTAAAGTAAACTTTCTTTTCAGATGTTCCCTTGCATCATATA
Organism: Saxidomus purpurata; assembly: GCA_022818135.1. NCBI lineage: Eukaryota > Metazoa > Mollusca > Bivalvia > Venerida > Veneridae > Saxidomus > Saxidomus purpurata. Next base: position 34,754,142 of record JAFMSR010000007.1, read on the forward strand.
ATGGAGAAGATGCCAACACATGTGTGAAATTGGAAAGGACAGTATGGCCTAGAAGACAAGTGTTATAGTCAGGTAAGCAGGAAAAAGAAAAAACACACGTTGTGGTGTGTAATGTAAACATCCTCTTCCCCAGTGCCCACCTCTTTATCTACCACCACCACTTTCAAACTTGTTAAACATCAGTGCAAGGCTAGAAGTTTCTACTCACAACTTCTAAATTAATGCAGATAGTAGTATTAACCTCCATGTAAGTGTTTGAGGCGAACAAAAAATATTCAGAGGAGCAAATCACATATTCCAGAATTATATTCTTGTTGTGCAGGCTTTGAACTTATGACCCAATCACCTTTGATCAAACCACCATTTTGCAGACAGCTACTGAAACCACTTGATGGAAGTTCATGCAACTTGGCATAGATGTTTCTCTAAGAAAGATGTTCAAAGAATCTTCTTGCATGTAGAGCTCTGGTTGCCATGGTAATACTAGGAGAAAAAAAATATTTTTGCCCCAAACTATAAGACTCAGAGCATAGGTATTCAGTGTGTGGCATATTAAAGTGGTCCTCTCCAAAGTTCGTTCAAATCATGACCTTGTAACATTTGGGTGGGGTCTTTTCTCGGTTAGATTTTGAAATTATTTCAACCAAATTTCCTCAAAGGCAAATCATTGTTCAAAGAATATGAGGGGTTTGTCTATTTGGGGTGGGGCAGTTTCCATTACCGGGCATGTGTATTTAAAAAAAGAAAACTGCCCAGGAATTACATGTAAGGTTAGCAATATAGGGACATCATGGCTCTCTTATTTGAAAGTCTATAAATTCAAAATCTAAATATTGTTAAGACAAAATTACATGACTTCTACTTGCCAGACCTTAATGTTATGTTGATTTGGTAGTCTAGACCTGTTTTCATACCTGGCTTCATTTGATATGTAAATGTATTTAAACTTATCCTTCATTTTCCAAGATTCTTGAGTAAAACTTAAACTTAGACGCATATACCAATTAACACTGTTTTACACTGCATAAAAACAAGATGCAAGGATTTTGCCAAATCACTTCTCCTTTTGAATTTCATGGGTGTTTTGAAGTGTTTCATCCAGAACAGTTCTAAACGATCAATTTAATCCCCATTGTACCATAAAACGACAGAATGAGATTTTGAGCCATGCTAAGATAAAAACAACAACCCTTGCAGGATTTGAAAGAACTGGTTCCAGCAATACTTTCTCAATGATAATTTTGAAGAGGACTTAAAACTTCTGTAAGGCAGCATAGATTCCCTGAGAGGCATTTAATCGGACCAGTTTAGATCCATCTCAGATGTGTATAATTATGTAACGTTGGTTTTCATTCAGTGTGGCTCAGTTTACATCAGTACATTATGCTATATTTAATGTTGTTTTGCTAGACTTAAGGGGATTATTGTATTATCCATCTTGCTGTAGTTAATGACAAGTATTGTTTGCATAATGTAGCACTGCCAACATCAAGAACTCTAAGATTGGTATTTTCATGATAACAGATGAAGATGTTTAAGACAGTTCATTGACGTCATCAAGTTCATTTCTAGTTTTAACATTTTACTTGAATTATTTTTCCATTTTCAAAGTTCCATACTAGTTTGTCTGTTGTTGATTGCGAAACAAGTTCTTATAACTAAGATTTATCACTCTCGAGACTCACTTCAGATGGAATCAACCTCGAAGAGAGAGAGGCAATGTGGAATGAATGTAGTTTGCGTAAGGACACTACAACCATAGCACTGATTAGGATCAAACTCTGGCACCGCAGATCCTGAGGGGAGTGTGGTACCACTGTGCTATGGCTACTTGCTAAGTTGTTTCAGCTATCTCAGACAGTTCTGGAGGCAGCCCTTGTATACTTTACACTTTGCCTGATATACTGTCACAGTTTGAGGTTTTATTAATAGTCTTCAATCAACACTTCGTGTTGGTTAGTATTTACTGCCGAAAAGGTCATGGGTTTGAGCCTTGCTAATGACCTGATCATATAGCAGGTTCTTGAGAGGATCTAGTACTGGCTTAAATCACAGTGATGAATTGCCATCTATCGATGCTGAAAACAGGCATTATAGTAAACATTGATTAATTCTTGGTGGTAGGTGACTCTTGTTTTTTTACACTAATGCAAATCATGATCTGTACACCCATGTTGTCAGTTTGCTATATGGTCAGGGAGTTTTCAGTTAGCTCCCTTTTGAACAGGTTGTGTTACTGTCAATAATAAAGATGGATCTGTCCATAGTAAAGATGGATGGTAAATTTTTTAGAAATTTTGCAAGGTCGGGGTTAAAAGCCGCATAAATCCCTTTCAACCTGAGTGCATTAATTTGTCATTATTTGAATAGTAAAAAAAGCGGGTCACGAATACTTGACCCATTTAATCATATTTTGTGACTGTAATGGTACACTGTGCTCTCTTGTCAACTGGTACAATATGATATATACATTGAAGTGCTCCTGTATCAGGGCTGAGATATTATAAAAATATTTGAAGTACCATCATTATGATGGTGAGAAATGAACCACCTATTGTCATGTTGTGATATTTGATAGGAAATTTCTACTTAAAATATCAACCTGAAGTGGTTAAAGGCTCAGTGATGTGGTAAACTGGATTTATGGTAGATTCCATACATGTATGATATAATGGTCTTACTCTCTAAAGTTGTCAAAATAGTAAAAATTGGCCATGGGGGGTCAACATATCTCTCCAATTTGTTTTCTTGTATTGATTAGTTTATGTTACTGCATTGACAAAAAAAGTAAGAAATGATTCAGTTTACTGTCTTATAAGTGACTTTCTTCCTGATACTGCCCCTAGATTTTTGTTTTTCAAAATGACTTACCGTATTTCCCCGCCTATAAGGCGATCCCTTATAAGCGACCCCCCTTGCCATGGAAATGGTGGTTTTGAATAGACTCATTTTAAGACGAGGCAATTTTAAGACCCAGTTACTTTATTTTCTTCAAGTTTGTTGATTTCTAAGCTAATAAGTAATTTTTATGCGATTTTTTAGTATTATAAACCAATCGTGTTTTTCAATTGGATATTGATTTTTTTTGACACTTTGAAAAGATAATTGCGAAATATGTGCCATTGGCTAATTAATCAATGGGGGGTATGAAAACATATGACAGCTTGTATATAATTATTAAGAGTGCCGAGGATCCCCCAAAGTAGCGACAATTACGTCGTAGTTTAAAGACAAAAAAGGATCGAGATGGCAATAAAGTCAAAAAAAAAATTTTTCATTCCCATGTTACAATTTCTTGGGAGTTTTCACAAAATGTTTGCAAAAATAAGGGGGGGGGGGGGGGGGGGGGGGCAAACCGTTATAAAATTGACAAAACAACCGCAAGTACGAATTTAATAACTTTCCTTTTTCTAAAACCCGCCTTAATTTTGATCAGTTTAATTTGGGGGTATTCTAGGCACTTACATTAGATACAATTTTTAGATTGATTTTTGCCCTCTCAAAGTGTCAACAAAAATCAATCCGAATTAGCTACACGACAAGACTGATTCACGGGTTTGTTGATTATATCAATTTTAGGCCTTATACCAAACCCAAAAGACTGACATTTTTAAAGTTACCTTCAGTCTAATAAGCAAATGGGGCGAATGGGGGGGTTGAACAGTGAGGTAAGGTAATACCGTAACGGGGGGGGGGAGCGACGTCGCGCACATAGACACTGGAACATTCATATGCCATTTCACACAAAGTATGTAGGATGATTTTTATTTTTGGTTGATTCTGGGCCTCGCTTATAAACGAGGACCCCACTTTGGGGGGGGGGGGGGGGGGGGACTTTATTTCCTCGTCTTATAAGCGGGGAAATACGGTAATTTTGATCAGTTTAATGTATTTTAGATAATAGATTAGATAATTTAGATTTTTGTTATGACGAAAGGACAAATTCAGTTTGTTGATATTCTTGTCTTGTATTCAGAATGACAGAATCTCTTTAACCCCTGAAAATACTGAACACAGCATCTGCCTTTGTGACCAGTGTAGAACATGATCAGTCTGCGCATACATGCACATCTGCAGTATTTGCTATTTGGTCAGTAAATTTTTTAATAAGCACCCCTGTCGACATGTAATGGTATTGTCCAAATTAAATGATGAGCAAGTCCAATTTAGAAATTCAGCAAGGTCAGGGTTGAACCATAACAAAATGTTGCTGCAGAAAGGATACCAATACATGTTATCAATTCATATTATAAAAATCATCTCTCACTTTTTGATCTTCGCTGCATTTGCATACTTCCCTTTCATTGCAAAGCTCAGGTCCATATAAAACATACTATGATTAATACAGATGTGTTTATCCAAAAATTGACTTGGTTACGTTGGTACTTTCTGCTGGAGGTAAGCGGTTGCAAAATGCAAATGACTGCATATGCAAGGTCATCTCTATATCCAAACTGACATGTATTGAGACGCACAAACAAATCTGAATGGGAATGTTTCAACTTTCAGTGTTCAACATACTTTGCCTTTAACTTAAGCCACTAAATTCAGGGTGGGACCTTGTAGGGCTGTGACAAGAGGATTTCTCAGTAATAGTTGGTAATGATCTTTCTCCCAAAATCTATGAGATCATTCCAACATTTCCTGACTAATAGACGAAGCTATTTAGCATAAAATTTAGCTGTGCACAGTTGAAGGGTTTGATAAATAGCGAAGATGAAATAGGAAACAACAAATTGGCAACAAACAAACAAAATTCTGTCTGGTTGAAATGTAAAATTTATCATAATATGGTATGGTATGTAAGGAAGAAACTTCTAGAAGATTTTAAAGTACAAGGTATGACCATACTTTTTGTTTCTATATCAAATTAGAGGCACGTCATTGGAATCAGTGTTACATGTTTGTGTTAGACATGTCTACATCTGTGCCTGTTGCTTTGTAAGTTTTAATTAATTTGCTCTTTTATTATAATTCTTTTTTGAAAGTTTGCAGATGTATTAATGCCCCATTTCATTTTATGACAGAACTGGTTGATTGCAATGTACACTGCTAAATAAAGATTATTTGTTGAGTACCAAGGCCGCGCTGATCATGATCTGCACTGGTTGTAAAGGCAGAATGATGTGGTGGAGCGAAAGTTCAGTTGCATATATTCATGTGTATATTTCATAATTTTCAGACATGTTTGTTGTGAAGATACGTCCTTGAATGTTCCCATGTGTAGTTGAAAACAGCATAATGATTGTGTTATAAAAAAAAAATATAGTTATCTATTTGACATTACGATTTGAGATAGCAGACTGTGTTCGTAAAATGTCAATTTTGAACATTCTGTGGGTTTTGTGGTATGTTCTTCCCTGGTTTTAAATCGTTGGTTGTAATTTATGTGGCAGATGATGTGATGCGAAAACATATTCACATGATAATAAACTCATTAGATTTTGACAAAAAATTGATTGTTCAAATAAATTTGACAGCGTAAATTCTTTATCAGCTAAAGAGAGGTTGTTAAAAGGATAAAAGTCTTGAGGCAATTTTTTAGTTTCTATCATTGAAAAGACATTTAGAAGGTGAAGAATCGGCTGAATAAATGTATACCAGTGTTGGTAAAGAACAAATTAGTGAATAGGAATAGATTGATGTCCGAAATGTGGAGAAAACAGTAAAAAAATTAGCGGCTCACTTAGTGAAATAGTGATTTATGACGATCGGAGATAACAAATAGCAAAAAATGTACAAGATTTGACAAAAAATGTTCGCTGATAAATGGATTTTCAGTCGTGTATAGACAGTGGCTGTCAAATTGCGATAATATTGGATTGCTTGACACTTGACGATGAAATGGTTTTACTTAAGAAATAAAAATGTTTTGATTTAAGATTATTGAAATTGGTCAAGATTTAGCTGCATACGTCTTTATAGTTAGTGAAACTTCGTATGAAAACAAATGGAGATTATAAAGTTTGAAACCAAAATCAGAACAAGAATTTTCAAAATTTACATTGATTTTGTTTAAGGTTATTCTATGAGTTCTAGTTGCTGTATAGTGGATGGTGTACACATAGATATCCGTGCAGCGAAATATAAATGTGATAAGAGGCGGTAAAATCTGTCTGGAGACATCATCATTGTTTGTGTTAAAAAAAAAATTTTTTTTTAAAATTTTAAAAAAAAAAAAAATAAAAAAAAAAAAAATAAAAAAAAAAAAAAAAAAAAAAAAAAAATTAAATATAATTTTTTTAAAAAATATTTTTTTTTTTTTTTTTTTTATTAAAAAAAAAAAAAAATAAAAAAAAAAAAAAAAAAAAAAAAAAAAAAAAAAAAAAATATATAAATTTTTTTTAAAAAAAAAAAAAAAAAAAAAAAAAAAAAAAAAAAAATTTTTTATTTTTAAAATTTAAAAAATTTAAAATTTTTTTTTTTTTTTTTTTTTTTTTTTTTTAAAAAAAAAAAAAAAAAAAAGAGAGGAAATAAAAAAAAAAATATTTTTTTTTTAAAATATTTGAAATATTTTTTTTTTTTTTTTTTTTTTTTTTTGAGAAAAAATTATGAAGGGGGAAAATGTTTTTATAAAATAAAAAAAGGGGGGGGGGGAAAAAAAAAAAAAAAAAAAAAAAAATTTAAATTTTTTTTTTTTTTTATAAAAAAATAAAAAAAAATTTTTTTTTTTTTTTTTTTTTTATTTTTTTTTTTTATTATTTTTTTTTAAGGGGGGTTTTTTTTTTTTTTTTTTTAAAAATTTTTTTTAAAAAAAAAAAAATTTAAAAAGCTGTTTGTGTTTAGTTTAGTATTAATTTTTTGTGAAAAAGGGGAGGTTTTACTGTCCTACTGACAGCTCTTTTTGTGTGACTGCTACTGCATTGCATGAGAATGAAGTGTTTTCAGCAGACAGAATCCTGTCTTACTGGCTGGTGATATTGATGATATATCAGAGACAGTATAGGTACATTGTGAGGTAATTTCGAACTAGAATGATGGGACATAAGGTGGTAAAGTTTATCCTATTCTTGGATTTTAACGGAAATTTGGTACAGTGATTCTGTCTACAGGAGTGATGCCTTTCAAACTGAGAAAGGTAAGTTTTTTTTTTTTTGGGGGGGGGGGGATCGGGGGGGGGGGGGGGGGGGGAATTTTGAGAAAATACAAGTTTGAATCTCTTTAAGGCTTTTGCTGGGGCCAGCAGTCTTGGGTTTCAAAGATATTTGGCTGTGAGTAGTCAACCTTTTAATGTTTTGGGTAGTTTAAAGGTAAAGTCACAGGCAGTGCCCAGTCAGTAAGAGAACAAAAGTTTTAAAACTTATAGGTTGGGTTGGTTGTTATTAAAAAGCCAACTTTTTACTTATCGATTTTCTAGTCATTTAATCTTGACTAGTTAAATCAGACTTTTTGAAAAGGTAAAACTTTGTGCACATTCATTTCACGGTATGAAATTAAAGCTAACATATTGTGTACAGTCAACTTGCGAAGGATAACTAAAAGGATATTAAAAGATGGCTGGTTAATAAAGGTTGTTTGATAGTAGTCAACCTCTTAATTTTGCGAGACATAAAATTTGGATTTTTAGTCAGGGTAGTTTACGAGACAGAATTTGTGACAATGACCTACGCCAGAGAGAGCCCAGGGCCCCGCGAAGTCAATAAGAAATTTATGAACTAAGTCTGAAATCATTTGTTTTATTCATATATTTATAATTCTCCTTTTTTTTTTAAAAATTTTTTTAAAAAAAAAAAAAAAGGGTTTTAAAAAAAATTTTTTTAAAAAAAACACAAAGTTTAGTTTGGTTGAATTTATTTTAAAAAGATTACTAGTCCAAAACTGTTAGGCATTCTTTAACTTAAGGTATTATTTCGATGCGTATCTAGTCATTTAGTTTTGCGGAGGGAAAAGGGAGTTTTTTTAAAAAAAGAAAAAAAATGATTTTTATTATTTTTGGGGGGGGTTTTTTTTTTTTGGTTGTTTATTAATTAAAAAATTTTTTTAAAAGGGGGTTAATTGAAAGGTTTTAAAGATTTGATTCGATAAGCATTAATATGTGTCAAGTAAAGAGCGGGATGGTTCGACGATTGCGTGGTAGACTTAATTTTTGTAGAGTTCTGTAAACCGATCAGGGATGTTATGTTTGAAAGCTATGTAAACTTTTGTGACAAAAAAAAAAAAAAAAAAAAAAAAAAAAAATATATTTTTTTTTTTTTTTTTTTTACCCTCCCTTTAAAAATTTTTTTTTTTAAAGTTTATTCTTATTGTTTCTTGGTGAAAATGATAAACAACGTAGCCACTATAGCATCATTTATTTGTCACAATTACTGTTTAAATCAAATGTATACAGATGCATCTGACTGGATGAATTATACTCGCTACCGGTCGTAGACATGACCGACATATATATTATCAAGTGCACTTAAATTATGTGGCAAGTCCCCAAACAACCAGATGCTTCGGTCAAAGCCTTTCAAATAGATATACACACACATGGATGAAGCGTTTTAATAACTAAGATCATGTTACAGGGCATGCATCTTCATTTTTAACTGCATCCCCCATGTAGGTTGATTGGTTACAGGCTTACTTGTTATCATGAAACACTAATAGAACAGGGCTCGAGTTAACTACCTATGGCTGCTATTATTTAAGAAGGTGTCAGTTTGATAGTTACTGTAAATCTCTTTGAAACAGGGGGTTAAAAGTTATGACAAGACAACATATTAAATTCTGCGTTAATTTACATACCTTTGAGAACCTCTGAAGGGTCAGTTCTTGTTTTTTAAAAAAAGTTTTATAAGAGGGGGGGGGGGGGGGGGGGTCATTTTAAAACGTATGAAGAATCATTGAACTGGACAATCAATCCTGCTGGTTCTCAGTGTTGTGAGAATGTATGATCATTTTTGGAGAATTTTTAATCACTAGCGTGATAAGAGATTCTGATGACAATCATGAACCGGGGTAAGGTCAAGATCCTGCTGGTTCTACTTTGTGACAATGTTGATCATTTTTGGAGAATTTTTAATTAGCGAAAGATGAATTCATGAAAGGGGGGCTTTTTGGGAGCCTTTGCAAAAAACAAAAACGCAAAAGTAAAGTTCTCTCGAATACATCATGATCTACAGTAATTGGGATACGTTAGTATTGTAAGAGTTGTAAGGTGGGTGGTTGATAATTTAGGGCATCCACTAAGAAAGGGTCAACTTATTGCAAGTAGCTCTAATTTTACCGAGAAAGATATCTTACTTACCGGTAGAAATAAGCTTTATTTGTACCAAACATTTGAATTGATGCAGATGTTACAAATATAGTGCAGCATTTTTTTTTTTTCAATGATACTGCAAAAAATAATAATGGCTTTCTGGCTACTATTTCTCATGATGAAACGACTTTAACATGAAAGAAAGGCATATGTCTACATTGTTTTAGAGTGTATAGAAAGCACATGGTTCTATCAATATCCAGTCAGTAAATTTATTTGACTATATATCAGTAAATTGAAAAAGATCCTGGGACTTTAAACTTTGTCTCCTTTATCCACCGCACACAATACAGTATTTGTATCATTCACAAATGCATTTTGTTTATACATTATGCATTTTGCAGTGACAGAAATCTATATTAAAACTGTACATATATTTCCGTGCGTGTCTACTGTAAACTTCTGTCCTTGTTGAATTATAAATGAATTTCTCGGCAGATGGTACAAATAAACACAGTTTGGTTCATTTCCAAATTTGTACGAAACAAATTTTGACAAGTGGATGCCATAGAAACTTTGTTAAAAGAACATTTTGCTATTGATATCCGATGTTTCATGACTATTTTTCAGTTCGGACATGTTGAGGGGTACCCTGTCCCAAAAACTTAAATGTTCAATATATATTTTAGATTATTATATCAGTTGTTGATGCATGCTATATGTTGCAGCTACTTCATTTATTTATGTATTTCAACCATTATGTTGATGATGTCAAGTCATTTTGCCTTTACAACTAGTGCTGCTTTGCAGATCATGATCAGATTATACATTAATAGCATTGTTTGCTAAGATAGACATTTAAAAAAAAAATTAATAGGGTATTAATGTAAGGGTTTAAGTCAAGAGAAGCTGTTGTTGTGTGCCCAAATCTGGTTTGTCAAATAGCATAGTCTTTGATGCATTTCGGTTATTACTAAGTTACGGTTGCTCTTCAGAAGGATATTCTATCCTGAAATCAAGACAGGAATAAAGTAATCTCTGATACTATACAATTATTTTTTACCAGCTAAAAAAGTTCAAGCAAAACATTTTATTATACAGAGGGATTTTTTTTTTAAGTTCATAAAACTGATATATTCATCAAGTTTTTTGAATAAATTACTCACTTGAGCAATTAGCCGAGACCAGACCTACTCTTTGATGATAGTGTGTCTATTGTCAATCATGTCACGTATTAAAAATAAAAACATACAGGGGACATAACCACTGGTTCGGCTTCACGGTCTGAATACTTTGTATGAATGGGATTATCCAAAATACAATAATTGGAACATTTCACATTGGTTTAACGATTTACTGATGTATTTAAGCACGTCCTGGTGACACATTAAGACGTAACACGTAAATCTTGTTCCTATATCTGTTTGTAATGACTGGGCAGTCCAGACATTGGTTGAAAAAATATTGAAAGGACAGTTTTATTGATAATGAGACGCAGTAATCGGGACCTCTACCACAGGACGGCAGTTGATTGAGGACTTTAACCAGCAAATTAAAATGACCGTGGTCATTAGTGTCAGAATTTGTGATTACTGATCTTGTCAAATTTATGGTCGAATAGGTGTACTAATGCTCGTGGCAGTTTTAATTAGGAAGTTATTTGCTTTAAGTACTTTAAACCAACAGCTTTCAAACGTTAAGCTGTTATTGTATGTCATACAGGTTTCTTTAACATTTGAAGTTTTGATATTTATGTATATTAAAAGATAACGTGTGAGGTTTTGTAAGAATCAAAACAAATTTTGGACAGGTATGTGTGTTTAACCAGTATGGATTTCTCTGTAACAGGTAAGAATGGGTTGTTTATAATTAAGCCATGTCTGTGCATAAGTATGTCTGCTTTGGAAGAACTTGTGTGTAGGGGATTTTGTGTTGGTGAAATTGCATAAAACAAACATTTTATTTACATTAGATTGAATAATCATAAAAATGAAAAAAAAAGTTCCCTCATTGACCTGATAAATATTATAAGGTATTTAGAAAATTAGGAGTTTCAAAGTCTTGTGTTTGTCACTGATATATGGCTAGATTTATTATGTTACTAAGCATAAAAAATTATGTTGTTTTTTTTTGGGGGGTGGGGGTATTTTTATTCTAAAACAAACCAAATTCAACATAGATTTTAATGAATTTATGCTAAAAAATATTAACTCGAAAAAAATGTTCTAGGGTCGGGGAAAAAGAATTGGGTAGGTTGGGAAACCTGAAACAAACATGTTTTTTTTTTGACACCTTAAAAGAAATCAGGAATGAACATTTTACAAAGTTTAAGAGCTTTTCTAGACTGATGTAATTTTTCCTTGGATCTGTTGAAAACTTTATCATACTGTCTGCCATCATGTTAACTGTGATGGCATTGAAATATATCAGTATTAGATACAGAGTAAAAATTTACCTGTGTGGAAGGTTGTGAAAAATCCTTTTTTATTATGGTAACATTAGAAAGTGGAGAAAAAACATTTTTATATTAAATTTGCAAAACAAATACCTTTCCTGTGTGATATTTTAAACTTTTTACCCTGATCTATTATTTTCTTTAATAGACTTTCATATTTCAAACTGGAAAAATACAACTAAAAAATGCATATTTGGAAGAAATTTGTGAAATCCTGCAACAAATGGTAGATCTCACAAAATTTGTTCTTTATGGAAATGTTAAAACTCTTACTACATTCATTCACAGCAAAAAGTAATTGCTACAAAATCACTGTTACCAGATGTTTAATTCTGTATGTCTACTGTTCTACAATTGTGTTTCGATTTAGTTATGGTGTAACTGAACCAATTCTGCAGATGCAGTTTTATAGTTCATAATTATACATTTTTTTCATTTGCGTAATAATTTGATGTGTAATTTGTTAACCATAAGTACCAATGTCTTTCCCAACGGAAAAGATAATGCCACCTTGGATGCTTAGAAGATATTTGCCTCAGGGGATTGAACAAGTTATGTATTCTAGATTTGATTGTGAATTCCACTAAGCCCTGTAAGCTCATTTGAGCCCCACTGTGTGAAAGTTAATGTACGGCATTTGTGATCAGAGTGGATTTAGATCAGCCTGAACATCTGTGCAGTTTGATGTGAAATGAATCTGTGACTCTGCAATGATCCAGTAACAATTTAGTGGTTGTCAAAATACGCTGGGTTTTCATACAGTGGAGCTTTTCACAAAGTTGGGCAGAATTGTCTTCAGAAACCTGTCTAACATAACAGGCCTTGAATTTAGAGATACTACATTTTCCATACATGTTTATATTGAATAACTCCATTTCAGGCTTTTGAATTTGGAATTTTGGGCCTGGTAATACTTTGCCAATAGCAGGCTTGCATTATATTATGTAACTATGATAAACTTCTTCTGTTTTGATAATACCAGAATTAATTAGTGATCTACATGTATATAAGGTCAGCTGAGGTGGCAGTTAGCAGGTTGTTTTTTCCACAGCAGGGCTCATTTAAAGGTTCAAAGTCTAGACCTCTCTCACCCCATAGGCCTCCTTTGGTAGATTCATATATTGATTATGAAAATATAGTAAGATATAGATGTAATTATATATATAAAACATGACAACTTAGTTGGCCAGCGGGGGTATTGCGAGCCATGATTTATGATTGTATACAGACACCTGGGGGCTAATGTGCTGTAATTTATACCTATCCGTATTGGGTGATCGGACTTAAAAATCAATTGAATCAATAGATAAAGTGTGCAGTGGTTAAACTTTGTAATTCATTTGTTTAATTTGATAGCCTGGGAATAGAAGAATGAAGAGTTGAAATGGTACATTTACTACCAACATGTACAATGTAAATAAAAGTAGCATGTTTTAGTGGTCTTAAACTAGTATTAAAGTAAAACGGTCTATCAATTTCAAAACCCCTTAATTATATGGTGCGTGTGCCTGTTGGCATATTAAGCTAAAGCAGTTTTAATAGGTAAACCTTAAAAAAACAAACTTCCTCTGTGTTTGTGTGGTTAATTCAAAGGTCATTGAATTGAAATGACTAAACTTCTCGCTGATTGAGGAGGGTTATTGGTTTGAGCCCAGCTGCGGGCCCCGATGCTTTGTGAGAGAATAAATTTTGCAGTTTCCTATGAAGGATGGTAGTTTGGTGCTGTTTTTTCTCCGGAACAATTGTCAGGTAAACTGTTGGTCCGTAAATAATTGAAATATTGTTAAAATGGGAGTTAAACCACAAAGAGATCAGTTTACAATTCTGGATCACACCGTGGTGGGTACACTCTTACCAGGGATGTTCTATTTTGTATTCAAGTAGGTGAAAATATTAGTATCTGGGAAAACATTTTCATGACAGTTGAAAATCATTCATTAAGTTAAGACATTGCAAATAACTGTCATTGAAGAAAGACATTTTCACGTATGGGTAGGTCCAGAATCGTAAGAGGCCCATCAATATTCCTTTAAAAGAAAAAGAGATTTGTCTCTGACATGTAAAAAGCAGATTAATCTGTTTGAAGTACATTGTGAAATATCGTTCAAATATCTCTCTTAAAAAATGTTATTCCAGCTGAGTTCAAGATCCGTTTTACGTGTAATTTGGATTAGGCCATCTCAGAGAAATGAAACTCTCATTGTTGTTATAGGGAATTGTTTGCAAATCCTGTTTAAGCTGAAGGGCTATTCTCTGAAGCAGATATGTTTATAAAAGAAGGTGAATGACTGTATAGTTGAGCCACACTGTATGGAAACAAACATCTTGTCATTATAAAAATATCCCCGTTGAAAATTATTAGATTATGATACAACTGAAGTATAGAAATTCAATGTTTAAAGGCGCAGACACACGCACATGCAGACACGCATGTTTCCTAAGCAAGCAGTTTGAATCCAGTTGTTAAATTCTAATCTGGGCTCTGGCTAGTAATTAAATCACTGTTGAATAACACTGTTATGCCTTATGGGCCCTGTATTTAGGCTATTACAGTAGCCATTGCAGAACTTTGCCCTGTCTGACACAGAACCCTATTACTTATTTCTTTTAGAGAGAAATACAATTCTGTCTGACAGTTGTGTAAACATGCCTGCCATTGGGTAAACTTTACCAACAGTTGCACTATTTACATTTAAGAACCTAATTGCATTCAATTGTATAATGATTATTTAGATTTTAATCAGAACTTGACAAGTTGTAAAAAACACTTTCGGATTTATCACGCCATGTAACCTGTCATGATTGCTCCTTTAAAAATGTTTATAGATTAAAACTCTCCACTGCTTACCATGGCATGTTTCCATATTTCACCAGTTTGTACGTCTTGAAAGATAAAAATCTTATTTAATACAGAAAAAAGAGCATGTTTTAAAATACTAAAGCATTTTATCTATGGAGATCTAAAAATTGATAAAATTTGATAAAAGCAGACGGTATTGTTGTGCAGGGAAACATGTTTAGAAAATTTGTATCAAATAACATTTTGAAATTGTTACATCTTAATATTTGTTTTAAAACTCTGGATAAATTTGCGAAAAACTAAAAACAGAAAAGAGATTTACTGTATACATTGGAAATAAGAAGTATTCAGATGTAAAGGGAGTTTTAGTGCATAAATCGTATTACTACATGGATGTGAATAGTATTAATAAACTGTGCTATAAAGTTTTCTTTTGGGAATGAAATGACAAATATTTTTAAAATCTTTATATCAATTTCAGTTTCTGCGGTTACGCCCAGATGTAGACAGTATGAGCTCATCGAAGAAAGAAGGATCGTCAGGGCGTAGCAAGCCTCCTTCTGGAAGTAAGGTAGCAGCACCACCTACAAACATGAAGGAATCTAAGTCAGACAACTCTGGGTTCACAACTCCTACCAAGAAACAAGCACTGTCTGGAAAGCCAGTTAACTCCCCTTACGGAAAACCCGCGGCTTCCTCACCTATGAGCAAGAACTATTTAAGTAAAAGTCATGAAAATTTAACGTCGCATCAGAAACAGAAACTAGCTGCCTTACAGGCGAGACCGAAATCGAGTCTTGGATTGCCGGATACGAAGAAAAAGAACGCTAGTAACAAAGAAAACGTGCATGTGAAAGATAATGAAGGGTTTCTGAAACCAAAGCCGTTAAAGCCAAGCATGACTAGCACACCGATGAGGAAAGCAACAAGTCAGCAGCAGATAGATAAAACGGGAACCGGACCGTCTGTTAAAACACAGCAGAGTAACGCAAGTAAAGGAAACAATATGAAAAGGGCGCATAGTACCCAGAATGTAAGTAAAGAAAAGGCAGTGAAAAAAAGGACATCAGCGACACCTGATGTGATGGCATATAACGCTGAACTCTTGGCAAACTTTGAAAAAGATAAGAAAAACCAGGAAGCTAAAATATCAGAATTGATCCAGCTTGCAGAGAGTCGGAAAATGGACATTGAAAAACACAAATATGAGATTAAGAAATTTAAAGAACAAACCCCTAGTCAAGAATTACAAGAAGAAGTGGAAATATTACGAACTCAGAATGCCGTGTTTAAAGATCAGTTAATAAAACTCGGAGTTCCTATAGAATCGCAGATCACAGATGCAGAAAAGCTGAGTTTGAAACAGAGCCAGAAAGAAGCAGAATATCTGATACCAACGAGTGCAAGCTGTGATAGTATGTCAACAGAAGGCCATCCTGTGTCCATGATGCCAATGGTGTTAGGTTCTGGTGAGTGACACTTTTTATGCCCTCAATGGTGGGCTTATCACCATTTAATTTTAAATCAATTGAAATTAAAGGTAACGGAATCATGTATATTTACATACATTTGTGTCTGGGCTGTAACTTTTGTCATGCGTGAAGGAATTTTCAAGTCATAAGGTACAATTGTTCAGCACATGAAGTGCAAGACCCACGACCCTACCTAAAATCTCAAGGTCAAACTTGAGTTTAAAGATTCTTCAGTCAACTTATTCATGTCCAGGCTGTAACTTTGTAATGCATGGAGGAATTTTGAAAAAATATGGCACAAATGTTCCACACATGAAGATGATGTGTTGCGTGCAACAGCCACGTTCCTGTCTTAAAGATCAAGGGCACACTTAAAGTTTAAAGATAACGAAATCCTGTATATGCACACATTTGTGTCTGGGCTGTAACTTTAGACGTCTCACATGAAAGACTCAAATGTCAAGGTCAAACTTAATAGTTAAAAGGTCCTTCAATCTACTTTTTCGTGTCCAGGCTGTAACTTTGTGATGCATGGAGGAATTTTGAAATAATGTGGCACAAATGTTTAGCATGTGAAGATGACGTGTCGCATGCAAGACCAATGTCCCTGCCTCAAAGGTCAAGATCACACTTAAAGTTTAAAGGTAACGGACCTTTCCTGCAGGATCAGAAAGGGGCATGGCGTTTTTGTCTAAAAAGGGCACTTCTGGGGGGGCTAGGGGCATGTTTAAAAAAGGGCACTTTAGTTTTCTCATGTACATAAAGGGCGGGATCACTTTGTCATGTATATATATTTTTCTTTCTTTACACTTGCAACTGCATGTAATTAAAGCCTTGTTTATATGACATAATCTGGCTTAATTTTTGCCATTGGGCTTAAGAATTTCTAGATCCTGAGGAGAGGGCCTCAAAACAAAAGTAAACCTTCCCTCACCCCATTTGAGTTTTTTTCTAGAGAAGATTTTTTAAGTTTCCATGTCGCATTAAATGAAGTTTTCACACTCTAACATACTTTTTGACCAACAGATTAATTTTAATTTGCCTCTAGCGAATCAAACATATGATCACCAACGTTTTCACTGGACGCTGGCGCTGTGATTGACAGGTAATATTCAATATAGAAGTTCATGTAGGCGGATCTAACGTGACTATTATTATCGGGAGGCGGAGCACACGTCTGCCGGCGGGATTATCGATTTAATTCGGCGGCATGGTGTGTATTAGAGGACGTGTGACACTTTTATTTTAAGGATTGTCGGTAGGCGGAGCACACGCTGCCGCTGTTTAGGATTTCGATTTAATTCGGCGGACACGTGCGTGTATTCAGGGCGTGCTGGCAGTTTCATTATTAGAAAACAGGCGCGGTGGCGGTAGGGCCTTTTGATGCGGGGGGGGGGGGGGCCTGGGCGGCCATCAAAAGGGCAGGACGGCGCTGCGCCATCCAAAAACGGTCTAGCGGAAACACTACGGACCTTGTATATATACACACATTCGTGTCTGGACTGTTTTACTCTCTTACGCATTGAATGATTTAAAAACAACTTTGCACAAATGTGCAGCACATGAAAATGACATGTGTCGTCACTGTCAAGCATGTCCCGCATCCCTCCCTACCTTAAAGGTCAAGGTTATACTTACAAGTTTAAAGGTCATGGAGAAGTTTCTTTAATATCAATATGGATAGTGGTTTCAAGTCAACATAGCCAACAATAAATGTAATCTTGCCTTTTGTCCTGGAACTTAATAGCAATGTTACCAGGAAACAGTAAATTGAGTAATATAAATAGTTGTGTAGGAATGCTTAAGTATGAAGTAAACATTCGCAAAACTGAAAGTACATTTCTGTTCAAAACAAGTAGAACCTGCCTGTGTCTGGTATGGTAGTTGGAAGATAAAACACAGAGGATCCTTTAAGTAAGAGATTTATGAGCAGTTCTAGAATCCATTTTATGTTTAGGTATCTTGAGACTTGGGGACCTCTGTCATGATTTTGTTTTGTGTTTTGCTTTGATAATCATTCTGTTTATCGTTGTGCAGATTATGAAATTGATTTTTGAATTTTCAGGTATGAAACGTTCACCATCAATTACAATGTCGGAACCTGGTATGTCATTTGCCGAGTACTGTAGAAGTACTCCGGACCACTCGTCACTTGACATGCACGGCAAGTGGGATACACGCAGCAAGAGCAGTGATGCCCTGAGCGACATTTCAGTCGCGAATCTCACGGAACGAATCCTTCAAATGGAAGAAACACACTACAGCACCAATGAAGAACTTCAAGCCACTCTACAAGAATTAGGTGATCTACAAGACGCTGTTAATGAACTTACTGAGGAGAATGAGAGGCTTGCTGATGAACGATCAGTATTACTAGAATCTCTTTGTACACAAACTGAAAAACTAGAGCATTGTCGGACTCAGATAGAACAATTGAAGTGTTTGTTAATAAGCGGAGACTTACCAAACAAATCAGATCGGGATCAACATTTGTTAGAACTTCTAAAAGGTGCTCAAGATGAAAGAGAAGAGTTTCTAAGAAAGTTGCATGCTGCAGAAAGTGATGCTAGAGTCTGTCAAAGTCAGACAGAAGCTGTTCGGGAGAGATCACAGCTTCTAGAGGATAAGATCAGTGCACTTAGGTCAGAAAAAGAAAATTTCGAGAAACAGGTTATGGAATTGAAAGAATCTCTTGCTAATGATCAAATAGAAGTTGCTCACTTTAAAACACTTTTAGAAAATGAGAAAACTAAAGTGCAGGAGTTAGAATCATATTGTAAAGCTAATGATCAAAGTGACTTAGAAGAACTGTTGCATAATACAAGACAAGAGAAAGATAAACTAGAAGAGAGACTTGCAGATGTGCAAGACACTCTAGCTCATAGTCAGAATGAAGTGACCAGGTTAAAAGATCAGTTAATCACAAAGGATGAAGAGGTTAAAGTTCATAGGAACAATGCGAAATCCCAGATTATTGATATGGAATATAAGCTTGAACTAGTCAAAAAAGATAGGTATGACTTCCAACAAGAACTGGAACATTTACGGGAACATATTGACCAGTTAGAACTAGATAGTGATAAATATTTTGAAGAGAGAAAAAACTACACTGCTAAGATACAGGAATTACAAGGTGAGGTCAGTGTGATGAGGCAGCTGAAAGAAGTGGCAGAGACTGAATTGCAGGACAGTAAACTGAAACATGAGGCTGAGGTGGAGGAATGGAAACAGTTTCAGAAAGATTTGCAAGTTGCTGTGGTAATAGCAAATGATTTTAGATCAGAGACTCAAGGAGATGTGGAAACTTTGAAGTCTGATAATACATCCCTGAAAGAATCAAACCAGTCCCTGAAGTTGGAAATCAACAAATTGAAAAGTGAACTTGATGCATTCAAGATTCAAGAAAAGTCGGGGGCTTTCAATTCTCAGAAGTCATCAATTCTGTCATCAGCAGAACTTAAAGGTAAAGTTATCAGTAGTGTAGACAAAGAACTGTCCCATCTACGTGAGGGAAGAAGAACGGGAGAGAAAACACAAACACTGTCTGTGAAAAATCTGATCCGCTCTATAGAAGACCAGGTGAAAAGTGGCTGCTCATCAATTCATTCTAGTTCATGTAGCTCAAGACGTAATTCCGATTCTGAGTCTTCTTTAGTTGGCATTAGAGATTTTAATGAAATTATGAAATCCCCTTCATCTCCAGTTGGTGATCAAGGACTACTGTCTCCGGAAAATGGCACAACTCCGTTACGCTCTGTACTCAAACGGTCTGGAGAACGTCCCTCCCCACTGCAGCGACACTCTATGGGTGGAATACCATTTGATGTGGCAGGTTCACCTGGTGAATCTCCAAAGTCTGCACCTCCTATCTCGAGAAATGACACTCCGCCATCACTGACATCCATTCTGTCAAGTAGAACACCTTCAAGGCGCAGCAGTGGAGTAAAGTAAGATTTAGTTTTTTTTAAGTTCTTAAGAATTTTTATTTCATCATGGGATTTTACAAATTAAGATTTTAAGGATTCTTTTGTGTCTTTATTTAGGATGTCATTAGAGTTTCCAGTGGGTTCATAGTCAAGTCAGAAGCAAACTACATGTAGTTTTTTGTCTGTTCTTACAGGCATTGTTTAACGGCAGTTCATGAATTAAATCTATAGAAAGGACTTTGAGAAAGAAATGGCAACTTTCGTTATACAGTCACCATGCAGCAAATAAATTTGCTGAGAATAGTAAATGCATCACACATATACAAAGGTTAATTTACTTCCTTGCTACCGATCTGATCAGAAATTTGATTTTTAAAAGTTTTACATGTCTAATTGATTCTTTTTCTTGAGGGGAATCTTCTTGTTAAGTTTCTGTGTCTTAAATCAGTTAGAAATACTGCTTGCATTAGTAGACGTGCTAAAATATAGTTGACAATTCTTTGTACAGTAGTTTGGAGCCTGGTTCTGTGGACAGGAAGGAGAGCAGTAACAAGGATCCGCTAGCGGGTCTTGCCAAGTTTTTCAAAGGATCAAAACGTAATGCATTGCTCAAATGGTGCCAGCAGAAGACAGTCACTTACAGTGTGAGTATCGGATCTGTCTATACTGTCAAACAAGAGGGTCAAGATAGCCCTATTTCACTTAATACTATATGAGTAAAAATTGTACATTCAAAGCTGTTGTAAAAAGGTAGTCTAGGGATAGCACAAAGTTACCACAAAACCTTTACACCAACTGAATTAAGTTAATATTTAGTTAATAGCTTGTAGCATCCTTGAAAAAACCAGTACTGGTGTCATAGGAGGAGGTAAGGTTGTGACCCAAGTGGGGCTTGAACCCGCAACCTCCGGGATGAGCGGCATACACCTTAACCTCTACACCACCGCTCCCCTCTGAATTTGTAAAATGGACCTGTCCATTTATCAGTTTGGGCAATACCATTATTTGTTCAAAGGGCTGTCGTTTGAAAATGTATTGGCTGAATAGCTAAACAGTGCAGATCATGATCAGGTTGAATGGGTGTTGAGGCAGACTATGATTACAGAATCATTTGCTGTCAGCAGAGTGAAGGTTGAAGTGCATGCCTGCTTTACACATGTGTATTGATAAAGATATTGACAAGGTGGGATAAAACTAAACAGTGTGAAACAGTCTGCAGGTCGTGATGGAATCCTGCAAGCTTATTACACCTTCAGAAAGACTTATTTAAGAGAACCAACATACATTGTGTAATTTTTGAGAATGTTAGTTTTTAAAGTTTGAATGGAACTTTTTGTTTGTCCAATATTAAATGAAATAATTTTTGTTTGTTATCGTGCTTGATTAGGCTCTAACTCTTTCTCGGTTGTCCCAAGGTTAAATGAAATAACCTGTCCACAGGAACATTTTATAGCATTTCTATTTTTAGAATGTTGATGTGACCAACTTTAGCAGTAGTTGGAATGACGGTCTAGCATTTTGTGCCTTAATTCACAGTTACTTACCTGACCAGATCCCTTATGGTGAACTCACCTCGGAGGACAAGGTTTGTTATTTGTACACACGCTTCGTTTGCTGTTCTCATAGATGCCTTTTCTGATGTTATATGTTTAGCTTATCCATTGCAAACATTGTGAGTTATGAAATAGCATGTGTTAATATAGTTGTGTTTCACAATGAACCCCATGTCCTTGGTGGAGTGGTTAAAGTCTCGTACTGGAAATCATCGAACCTTTCACTGAGTGAGGATCATGGGTTTGAGCCCAGCTACCAACCTGACACTTTATTTGAGATGGTTTGAAGTTTCATATGTGGTACTTGAGTACTGGTCCCTCCCAGGAACAATGGTAGGTGAACTCCCCATCTATATATAACAAGAATACAGAAGAAAACACTTCTTCCTTTGCCTTTTGTGATGATTATAAATGTAGAAGTGAATTGATGATAAATTTTTGTTTTGTCTGTCAGCATACCCTGGTAGTACATACAAAGTTAATCTGCTTTGACAATGAAGATACCACACTTGTATACATCAGTTTGGAAATTCAGAGTATATGGATAATTGTTTTCTATTTCTATTTTCAGAGGAGAAACTTCACATTGGCATTTAATGCTGCGGAAACAGTAGGAATTCATTCAAACCTTGTAAGTTAAAAGAAAATTAACAGTGTTTTGTTTCAGAGGTGCTTGCCTTTGAAAATTGCACAGTCAATGTCAGGGCAAGATGTGTTGATTTTCAAGTAGCCATAATTATAAATGCAGGTCTAACAATAAAATCTGTGGTTTAAGTAATGGTGTGGCAGAAATGACGACCGGCGTTGAAAATTATTACTGGTAGTATTGAGTCATACGAATAATTTAAAAAGCAGTTTTTATATAGGATGGAGGCATGATTTTAAAATTGTCTGGTAAAATAGGAAACAAACAGAATAATAGCTGTATTGACATTTAAGATTCTGCGTATGGCCGTGTAGGGAGAGGTAGTTTCACACAGATATTAACATCTTCAAATTTCCTGAAAACAAATGACTAAAAATTGAATGTAGTCAACGTAAACTTGTTCAAATAATATGCATTTTGATATTGTTTTGCGTTGTCTGTCTGTCCGCCCATCTGGAGTCATAACTCAAGAACCAATGGATAGAATTTCATGAAACTTGAAATAAGCGTACAATAGCATAATGGTGCAGCGCACACACAACTTTCGCCAAGATTGGATTAGTATCTCCAGAGTTATTGCCCTTTAATTATTATTTTCTTCTATATTCAATATAAAAACATTAAAATTCTATTTCTCTGAAACCGGTTGTCAAAATTAAATTGTAATTGGCTCAAATAATTTAATGATCACTCCTTCCAATATTTACACCCTACACTTTCTGAGTTTTCTAGAAATTAGGCCCCTTAATGGTGTGTAGAGCTTTTCTTAAATATTCTATTTAGAAACTTAGAAATTTTTGTTTTCTCAAAATAATGGTACTGATTACTTTAACTTACAACTGAGTTCTGTATCATTGTAAGATGCAGAAAAAAGAAATACCCCTCGGAGAAGAGGTCCCAATGGGTTGGTGAAATTTAAAAAAATGGAATACCAGTAGTCCCTCTTTCAGTTGGGATATTACTGTGCATCATTCAAAGGAGTGCTCATTGAAAATTTACTGAAATTCATTTATCCTGAAGTTCGACTTAAAACCGTTGATTGAATAAATATGCTTGAAGTTGTAGTCCAATCTCTCTTGCACTTATTTTCCATAGTGCTTATTGTCCATATTGTGTTGAAAACTTGATTGGAATTTTTGAAGGAAAGTGAAATTTTATGAAGATATCAGAACAAGCTATTTATTGTATGAGTTATTAGTAATGTTTTGCTCGAACATGGCTGTCCAGTAAGAAGTCACACTTCCTTATTCTTTCAAGTACAGCTAAGTGTTTTTTAAGTACACAGAATTTATGATTTTACTGTTTGTGTATTTTAAATGATAAAATATTCCATTTATAGTTTGATGATTTATGACACTGCCTAAACATTTAGACAGTAAATATTTGTATTTCAACTATATGAGAAAGAAAACAATGGATGTATGTTATTTAATGTAGGTTATAACTCTAGGGTTCAACACGAAACAGTTGAAAGTTATATGAAATAAAGAAGGACTTACAACTGTTTTGCATTAAACCCTGAAATAAACTGTATTTCTTAGAACCCTTCAATGTGAGGAGGCAGAAGATGGCCATAAATAAAAGATTAATGGTGATTGGTAGTTGTTCAGGTCTTTTTTCTGCTTTATAAATAAACCTTACCAGTTTTTCTTTGGTACATGTAGAAGATACAATGAGAATGTAAAGCAATGAACAACTTTCTTCATTTCGTATCAGTTATATTTTTATTGTGTTGAATCTGTCAGTACTGTCCTACTTCCATACCTCGGTTTTGTTGGGTACTTTGTATGCTGAACTTGTTGAATACCATTTTTCAAACTTGTTGAATACCATTTTTCAGAACATTAACGATATGGTAGCGATGGAGAGACCTGACTGGCAAGCCGTGTTCACGTATGTCACAGCCATCTACAAACATTTCGAGGTTGACAACAAGGGATCAGTATGAGCGCATGTGTCATGGATATTTAGTGTCAAGAATTCCTCCAGTACAGTGATACGAACAATTTTGAAGACAAATATCGAAGGCGTCCTGCAGTTGGCACATCATTTATCAGAGTTACAATGATCCAAAAATAAACCTGATGTCACTTTGTTAATCTATACTAACACCTGGTTGTTTAGGACACCTGCCTTTTTCAACATTTGTTCCTGCTTTTAATTAAACATAAAACAACATATATGTTAACTAGAGCAGTAGATGACTTCCTAGATTCATGGCTAGTTAAAACTATTTGCTCTTTTTCCATACATTGAATTTAATGCCTTAAAGTATTTTATTTAGCCGTCTCTTTGAGGTAAATTAATCCTTGGCCTCATAAATATTTAATTATGTTTTGATATTTACAGTTTAACAAAACAACATGTAAATGAAATCAAGTCATTTCAGCTCGTTTAACATGCATATTTATATGGAGTTACAGTCAAGCCTTTGAACAAAGACCGCAGCTGGGAAGCTACAAGTGTGGTCTTTGTTTGCAGGTGTTTCTACTAAAGATGAATAGTGTACTGTGATCTCCCTGCTGGTCTTTGTTCACAGGGTGGTTTTTATTTGGGGGTGGTCTTCAACACAGGTTTTACTGTATTGGCTTTGTATAGTTGAGCTTAAGAGATCAACTTCATTCAGCAACCACCTGTTTTTAAAAAGCCATAATCCAACGATTGGTTGCCTAACCGAGGTTTGACTGTACAGAATAAGACAAAAACTTACCCAACTTTGTGATTTATGTTGCAGATGGTGTCACCGTCCATTATTGGCTATTTAATCATATGTGATCAATCCAAGGTTATATACTAGTAGGACATCCTGTAAATTCAGCTTTGCTTTGAGCATCTTAGTGTTTAGTTCTGGCATTTGATTTTCTATTTTTTTTGTACAAACAGTTTTAACAAGTTAAGTCAATTGCAGCTTTTTACCTGAACTATTGTTATATGTGATATATGTCTTTATTTCATGTAGGTTTAAACATGTATATTCTAAAAATGTGTAACAGTCGGAAGATGACTGTACTAACAGTCTTGGTAGTGACAGATCTGAGCAAGCGGAAGGGCCTTAGCAGCAAAGTGAATTTTAGGGTCCTTGACCTCAGTTGCTAGGAGGATGGAGGGCTGGTGTGTGCTGGTTAGAGACACTGGATACACACTTAGTAAAATAGAAAACTTAATGCTGACCTGGGGAAAACGGCTAAAAGCAAAAATCAAACCATGAGAGTCTTGTTCACTTAATTCTATTAATGAAGTTAGTGTTATAGAAATAATTCTAGAGGGAACAGTTAATGTATTTGGTACTTGAGAAAAAAATCCTGTTTTTCTATCATTGTCAAATCATGTGATCTAGTTTTTCTGTGAATTTTTACAAGTTTCTCTAACTTCTCTAGTTGCTTTTATTCAATGACTTTTGTGTGTGATTTTACAGGATTTTAATAAAATTGTGTCATTCACAGGGGTCTGAGATAGTTGGAGGCATTCTATTGGTTCGATAGTTAAAACATTTTATTATTTGTTTCTATGGGAAGTTTAAAAATATTTTCAACAGTGTCAGAAAATATAACTTACTGTTTGGAATAAGCAAGGATCAAATGGTGGAGAAACTAACATTTAACGACAAAGCAACCGAAAAAGTATTTTAAAGGTATTCCTGCAACATTCAAGTGTGGTATTTATATTCTGAAAATTTTGCTTATGTTATTCCAGTACTAAATACTTTGGTGATATTTAAACAGTCAGAAGTGAGTGATGGGTTTTAGATTGATTTAGATATTTCGTTAGGATATTTAGATATTTGTAAGGATTGACTGTTGAGTGATATGTCTAAATGAAGAGAGACATACCGTCTACAGACCTGCTTAATTAATTGGTATCTGAGCAAAACTTGATTTTTTCATTCAGTCTGAGAAGTTAGTACTTACCATTAATAGAAACTTTTTGTGGGGTATTTGTGGGCATGTGCTTAATGCCCCATTTACCCCATTTAAAATTCTAACTTACAGGTTTGATACATGTATACATATCAGTAAAGTCAAAGCTGCTTGTTCTCACATTTTGGTGAAAAAAATTAAATTCTCCAGCCTCTCTGAAAATGACATAGTTTAGAATGAATAGTCAAATAAAAAGGTCCCAGTATAAATTCTTGTATAGTATATCTGTATATTTTTGAAATTGTAAGCTAATAAATTATAAAGAGTTACAAACACTTCTGAAAATCCAAATACATGTATAACCATATGACATAGCAGTGTTGTAAAACCCAACCACCAGCATTTTCAATGGATTTTTGCAATTTGCTATGTTGATTTTCACTTGAGGTATTGAATCAAGCATTTATACTTAACGACTTTAAAAAACGCAACCAGGGATTTGACGGGGATTTTGTCTTAATTGCAAGTGTAGTTTGGAAAATTCAAGAACACCATACTTTTTGCTATTCCTTCGTTTATACAACAAGTTCATTACAAAATTCAAGCATAATTCAAACGAAACATGATTTTATAATGGAAAAAGAGCAATTTTACTCACTGCTCAAAATGTATGACTTATTAAAAAGGTTGTGTTTCTAAAGTTATTAAGTATACTTGTATATTTTATGTTTTAATATATCATTTTGGAGAAATATAAATTTTTCACCAGAACTGTGAGCGAGCAGCAGCTTAATTAAATATTTATCTGATCGTAGCTGCTGTAATTCTCACACTGTTGACTATTTCAATGGAATCCTTTGTCTAAACGTTACTCGTGTGAATGAGAATAGAAAATATTATGTCTACATACATAAGTGAACAGTATTACATAATTTGCATAATGTTAGTTGTTGTAAAATGTATAAAATATTTTATTTTTTTGACTCAACTTTGCTGTAAAGAGTAAAGTGTTACCTGATGTATTGTTTTTATTTGATGCTAGCTTTTTACAGTCGTGTTTTGCTAATTTGCGAAATAAATCACAAACAAACTTTTTAAAAAAGAAGCCATTTCTAGACATTTCTGATTGAAATATGCATTATCTAGGTAAATGTATTTCAAAAACCTGGTTGATTGGTTAGCTCACAGTTATCTTGCATTCTATTGGTTTAAATATTGAAACTAAAAATAGTCCAGAAATTTGTTTGTTAATCTGCAAATCACATCATGTGTATTATGTGTTAACTAGTGCAATATACTCGAAATCATTGTTATTAACGTCCATTTCTTTTCTCATTTCTCGCTGCATAATCATTTTGTCTTTATGTGTGTGAATTACTTTTCTGTTGATAATACGAAATAAAAATTGCATGACATGTCACAGTCCTTGTTTTGTTTAATGGAATATGAAAAATATTAGGAATGACCATTGTAACTGTTGTTAGGTTTGCTTAAATCTTAACTGTTTCTCCGATTCAATGAGACCCTTCATTTGTTACCTCAATTTGACCGATCCATTGTTGTCTTGGACTCTTGTGCTAAGAACGTAACAACTTTATTTGCCTTCTGATAATATTTTGTGTGTGTTCTGTAACTTGTACATGCCTGCACCAATTTTGAAATGACTGCGCCTCTATGGTCGAATGGATAATAGATTGAGAGTCATGGGTTTGAGCCCTGCTCCCGACCATGGCCCTGTATGTGAGAAAGTTGGCATTTCTTGCGGAGGACCGTGAGTTCTTCCCAGGAACGATGGTTGGATAAACTTCCCACCTGTAAAAATGAGCACGGGCGTTTAACTACAAAATGTCAAATGACTGCAAAAAATGGTTGCCTATTGGACAAAAATTATGTGAAACTAATTCACATAATGACAATATATTGTCTGTTTTGAAACTGCTTCATACGTACGTTAACCAGTTTTCAAAGAACTTCTTACAGTTGTTATCTGTAACACAAAAATTTGAATAAATTGGTAAACGATGGTTTACATATATACTATTTTATCATGATATAAGAATCTGAATGTGAAAATACAGTTTTAATTTTAATTAATTTATACCAATTTATTTAAAGGGACATACCCTATAACTGATGTCAAACTAAATAACCCTTAAACATAAACAATAGAATCTTTGGAAGAATGATAACACAACCTAAAAGTTTCAGATATACATTCCAGTCATTATTGATAAAATCAGCGGTTTAGAATATGCTGCAGTACTGTAAACCATTCAACAATCTATGTAGAGTTGTGCAATTAATGGGTGGATGTGATTTATTACAGAAATCCTTTATACTGACTAATTGTGGTAAAATGAGTCATCTTTTGCCATAGGTTCTTCTTTGAAATTGTATTTATTTATCACTTTACGTTCATTGAACACATGATCTGTTTCATGAATGTAATCTGCTAGATGTAGGGAGTGCCCCTTTAAAGAAACATACCCTACATCTAGCAGATTATATTCGTTTGGGAAACAAGTTCTTACAACTTACAATCTTAATCCCTCACAAGACTCTCCAGTTGGAATCAACCTCTAAGAGAGAGAGAGAGAGAGAGAGAGAGGAGAGAGAGAGAGAGAGAGAGAGAGGTAATGTGAAATTATCAGTGACTTCCCTAAGGGCACTACCACTACTTGGGCATTGAGGGGCAGCTCCATATAACATGAAGGTGTAGAATAAGTTCAGTGTCAGACGGATTTTGTTTCCGTTCTGTTGTAGCAACAGTTTTGAATGAATTTCCTGAATCTCCTTCGTGTAGTCAATATCACGGTAACTGTCAACAACAAAGAGGTCATTACGCATGTTTGTTTCCTTAGCAACAAAATACTTGTATAACCTGTAAATTAAACTTAATATTCTAAGATAGTGCAAAAGTTCAGTTCCTTGTATTGTCAGTGTAAGCGTGTAAGCGATTATACGATGCAAAGTTAATTTTTGCGGGCACATTATCATATGGCATTAAAGTACAGTTTTGGCACATACCTACATACTACATTGTATGTGCATTTTACAGATCCTTTATTACGCCCCACTACACCTCTCAAATAATATCACTTTTCTCGTGCAGTTTTGCAGATCTTTATTACGTCAAACGGTCCAAAACTGTTTGCCGAAAAATATTTCAAATATTCGCATCATTTTTGACCATACTAAAAACCAGGAACCGTCTATAACAGAGTATTCCTGTAAAAACTAAGCATTAACAACTGCATGGAGTATTCGGCAAACAAAATTTCACAATTTTCCGTCAGACGACTTTCAAAAGCCGGAAGTGTGATACCAGCCCGTATAAAATTTTATTTCTCTCGAGGCGAAGAATGTTTGGGTTCAACTGGATTATCGTATGGCAACCGTCATAACTGACTATTATGGATTAAAATTTTATGCCGCACAAAGGCTCTGCAGAGCGTGCGTGCAGTTATGAAATGTGACGTGAATTTAGTCGCAGCATTTCCGATCGTCACATGCTCATCTTAGTTTATACTAATTTATTTTAGCTCGATTGTGACGCACGAGTCACCTTGAAGCTCTCTTAGGTTAACGAAGTTATAAAAGGCGCCCCTTTGTAATCGTCGGGGAAAGGTTTTACAGAAAAAGAGAAAATGACGACACAGTAGCGAAAATCCCTTTATCTAATTTGATGATCTTAGTTCAGTCAGCTCGGGATTATTAGATGCTAAGACCCCTGCTCAGCTGCGTGGCATATGGGGTGACATTATGTACTGTCGGTTGGTGGTCACGGACGACATTCGCAGTTTTTTCATACCAAAGAACTGCAGACAAATAGAAACTGTTGAAATGACTTAAAAAAGGGTTGGAACGAGCGTTAAACTCCTACAACATCAGTAGAAATACATGTATGCATTTTACTCAAAGTTAAGTTGTTACATATAGTATTTTAGTATTGTCATAGCTGCAGTTTCGTTGTCTGCATACGGACAGGGTTTGACGTTTATAGCCTAATTATATGCAAGATCCCTGATGCAGACTTTATTGACAAAATCTTGCGCCGAAAATACACTTTCTTGACAATATTATCATTATAAACGTTCAAATCTGTATTTTTTTCCGCATTGTCACTTTTCTCTTAGAACCCCGAGCTGATGTTTGTATAAACTGAACAATATAAGGCTCGTGTTTTGAGACTGTTCTAACTTTACTTATAAATATATAAAAACATCATATACACTATCACCATGATCTGTATGCTTTCTGACAGGTTGCTATTTTCTGAAATAAAGAGAAGTGAAGACGTCTTCTCAGTTCACTGTAAAAAGGGCTAAACCTTCAAGTACACAAATTGATACACGAAAGATTGCAGGATTTGTAAGAGGTTAAGTAGGGATCGTTAAACTGATACTGGTTTAGATTTATGTAAACTGTCCGCCAAGCAGTGTCCGTGAGAAGGCGCCAATCCCGATTATATAGCTAACACTGAAACCGTTGCCAGACGGTCGAGACAGTTTGACTGATCGTAATTTGGAATAAGTTTTGATTAAAGTTGGATGGGGGACATACAGCTCATTTCCTTGATTGCACAACACAATCTTGTACATTAATATATACATTGTGACCCAGACTTTTTGTAGGTGATTGAAGCTTATTTTAAGTGTAATGTTTTGCACAATTTTACAGCCTGGATTGAGTAATACGGGCGGCCTAGCACGTATCTTTTTTACTACGCTCCTAACATGGACATGCGATTCAGTTATAATTATGAAATCTCAAATTAGTTATAATAATAATAACGGGCTTAATAATTCGTTCAAATAAATTCCAGTTATAGGCGTTGGAAATTTCGTCCTATAAATAAATTTGACCTTAGGTCATTCCAATAAACCAATCAAATTGTTAGTATTTCGTGTGAATTTCCCAAACGTAAAAAGTGGCGGATGATAACTCGAGAGCAAAATGTCGAGTTATCGAATTGGTATGAACTTGAGAGTAACAGAGGATAGTAATCAAGGTGGGCGTCGTTATATGGAAGACAGACATGCTATCAGATTTGTGAAAAATGACGAGGGAGGTTTTGAATTTGCTTACTTCGGCATATTCGACGGCCATGGTGGTGGGGAAGCTTCAAAGTACGCTCGTGATTATTTGTTGGATGAAATAACCAAGTATGATTGCTTCTGGAGCGATAACGATGATGACATTTTATTTGCCATCAAATCGGCATTTATGGACACTCACTATGGAATGTGGAAAGAAGTTGGTATGTCTCAAAACATGCTTCATTTATGGGACACAATCGTCCTACTTTTCAGTTTTTGAAATCGTGTCAGAGTGTAGATTTTTGTAGTTATTGAGCTAATTCTCCGTACAATTTTATTGTCCTGTCTAGCAAACTGTCAAGTACAGACATTACTGAAGACATGTGCATTCATAAATCTTCCGAAAACTTTCATTGAACCTGGTAAAATTTCAAATACCGAGTCAATCCCGCGCGTTTGGTAACCGTCTGGTGATTTCATTCTATTTTCAAAATGAGGCTTGACCTACTTTGTTAATATTTCATAAGATCTATAAAAGCCTTCTTCATATAAATTTGAACAATCAAATTATTACAGCAAACCATGTGATATGCTTACTTAATATTTGACATTGTTTACTTTTCCATATCTTTAGTATTTTGTAAGTTTTATAAATAGCTTGATTGATATTTACATTGGTCATGTGATATCTATTTATAGAATATTATTTGTCTTGCATTTCAGACAAGTGGCCTAGAACTGCAAGTGGCTTGCCAAGTACAGCTGGAACAACTGCCAGTATATGTATTATCAAGAACTCTAAATTATATATTGGTCATGTTGGTGATTCTGCAATTGTCCTGGGATGCAATGAGAGTAAATCTGACAAAATAGTCAGGCCAAAGGCAAAATTGTTAACTAAGGTATCAAAGTGCACTTGTTTATAAATAACTCAATAATATAATTATGTCACACTTCAAATATTTTAGACATGTATTTTCTTTTCTATTTCAGTACAAAATAATCTATGTGCTGCTAAACCCTTCTAAATTATTGATTGTAACTGCTGTCAGTCGAGAAATGCCCTGTAAAAAAAGGGCCACATCAAAAGATATTATATAGTATCTAGTTGTTTGCTCTGATAAGGCCTATCACATCTTTTATACCTTGGACTGGAAATGTTTGACTTCAAAAAAAAAAAGACAGGAAAAAAAACTTTAGGACTTTGTTGTTGCCTGTGTTCAAGGACCATTTTAGTCCAGTGTAAAAAAAAACCCTGTGTGGTCAGTGTGTTAATGTCACAGTGACATCTGTTCGCTTTTCCTTTATAACATTCCAAAAGATTTTCTCAAAACTTAATCAGAACAGTCCAGTACAGCAATACCATGCCTCTTGTTTATTGATTTCTTCCATAAATATTACACCAGTGACCTAGTAAAAGACTGTCAGATGCGGGTTAGCCGGTACCCGTCCACATAATTCCATTTTTTTTTAATCTTCCCTCCTGTAGAGCTTTTAAACTTCCCTTTGTAGAGAATGTTACAACTTTGATGAAGGAAAATTAAAATGCTAATTTCTACATTTTGATAAATTGGTAAATATGATTCAATGTGCATATCAAACTTTTTCTAACTTGAAACTTTGTTTGGTCTGAAAGTTGACAAATCAATAAATTACAATAATTTTGTCAAAATGGTATAAAATTAGAACATGTCCGTTCTTGTGTAAAAATTGGCCTTTTTTAACTGGGCTGTTCTGGTACTGGGAAGTGGGTCTGTCAGATTGACCCAAATGATACATG
Source organism: Saxidomus purpurata (assembly GCA_022818135.1). Lineage (NCBI taxonomy): Eukaryota > Metazoa > Mollusca > Bivalvia > Venerida > Veneridae > Saxidomus > Saxidomus purpurata. The sequence continues at coordinate 34,786,854 of JAFMSR010000007.1, forward strand.
ATGATCATCAGCAGTAAAAAGTCAGTTTTGTTAACCCCAGTTGAGTGATCAGTACCATGTATACATTTGCATTTCATCAGCATGCTCCGGTTCAATTACTTTTATTGTAGTTGTTGCCCTGCAAGGCTTGATTCATCAAATTTTATGATGACCAAGTTATTTCACCTAGATACAATTGGGTTCATTGTAATCAAACTACCCATGAGCGATAAGTACCATGTTTGAATATTTTGAATATCTTTAAATTTTGAATGTCCCAGTTCAATAATTTTTAGTGAAATTGTTGCCCTTGATTTGTTGAATTTAACAAAGTCCGCAGCTGCGCTTTTTCTCCTCTACGACTTAATGGTTACCAACCAAACTGCACATGGGTGATTGGTATGAGATATAGTTAGAATTTTGAAAGTTAATGGTCAAAACCTTTATTTTATTGCATGACATGCTAGATTAATAAATGTTTTGTGGGCATTTCCCTGTTCCATATTATGAAATTGGTATGAAGATTTATTTCATTGATTCAGTCATGTAAATCTTTTATAAATTGTTTCCAGGAACACAAACCAGATGATCCAGATGAGTTGAAGCGAATTGAGTTGAGTGGTGGAGAAGTTGTAGCAAAGTCTGGTGTACAGAGAGTTGTCTGGAACCGACCAAGGACTGATCATAAAGGACCCATCCGACGAAGTACACAGATTGACAGAATTCCATTTCTAGCTGTTGCACGTTCACTAGGTAAAATGTTAATTTATGTAATGATTATGATAGAGGAAGATATTTGCTAGTTTCATTGTTATGTTGAAGGTATGTAAGATACGCTCATTACAGTGACTAAATTACACTGCATTTAATAATGGTTCAGATCTATGAGTTTTGAATTACATAGTAGATGCATCCAGATAATAAATCTAAATGAAAAATTTACTTGAACTTGCAAGTCTAAATTTTAAATCCTGGAGACCACTCTTGCAGCACTGATGAGAAAACTGATTTTGTAAGAAATAATCTGCATTTTATAAGATGAGAAAGGGTTTATTATTAAATCGCATATTAAACCACATATTTAAATCGCACTGTGTGTCTGTCCTTCCAATTTTTGCGTGTCAGGGTTTGTAACTTTGTCTTCTCTGAAAGATTTTAAAATAAGAATTGTTGAGCACATGGACATGACATTTAGCACTCGAGTCCCACATCTTTACCATGAAGGTCAAGGGGACATAGGGATTCCTGTATATATGCACATGATTGTGTGCGGATTGTAACTCTATTACACATTAAAGGATTTTGAAAAGAATTGGAACAAATGTTCAGCACATGGAGATAGTGTTGTGCGTAAGAACCTGATGAGTTTATAGCCTAATACCATGTTGGACTTCAGGCATAAAGCATGCATTTAACATAAAATAATTATTTTTTCACTTTTGCAGAACAATTAACATGACACATTTCAAGAAACATTCCCTTTTTCAGGTGATCTATGGAGTTATAACTATCTGAAGGAAGAGTTTGTCGTTTCACCCGAGCCAGATGTGTCTGTTCATAAACTAGACCCAGTCACCGACAAGTGCCTTGTTATTGGCTCAGATGGCTTGTGGAACATGTTGACGCCGGAAGAGTCTGTCAGCTCTGTTTTTGATCTGGAATGCCAGTTTGAATATAAAGTGATCAATGATCCAGTAAGTTGTTCATAAAACAAAAAAATGGGCCAGTGCTATACCTGTTCATGTAGCAGCTAGCCAGGTATGAGCTGATACAAACATCTGGTTGTGTTGGGACATACATATCACCTTAACTCTGCTATATTTTAATGCCTGCATGAGCAACTTGCATGACCCGCTTGAGCATCTTTGCAATTTGATCATGACCCACACTGTCACTGCTTAGTCATTACACAACTCTTGGTGTAGGTATGAAATAAAGCAGATCAGGTGGTGAACTGATGTTTTAATTCATTGACATTTTTGATACAACCTACAGTGAAGTTTTAAAACCAAGGTTTGGTGTTTTGCATTTTAAAGAGCTTACTTGTTAATGTAGTCAAAATAAAAACTTCAAAGTGTTAGAATATGTCTTTGACTTGAAAGTTTGAAAAGTAGGGTTTGACCATTTCAGATATCTGCTCCATTATTCTTAGTCCACTTAAAGTCACCAAGGGCCAGTGCTGGCAGTGAACAGTGTCAAAATTGGCTACAATAAAGTTAGAATGGTTAAAAAATTGAATTAGCTTTGAACACACTTTAACTAAAGATTTTGTTTTGCATGCTACACGAAATGAGCTATGTGGAAAAAATGACACCATAGAGCACAAAAAGCTCATTGTATTCTATACCCCCTGGTAATTGCCAATATATATCCATACATGAACATTGTGTTTAAATTACTTCCCAAAGTCAATTGCCAATGTTGAAACCTGTTGATATGTAGCATGAGGTTGTTTTTATACAAACTCAGTGCATGTATAACTCTGGTTTCTGTGACAGTAGAAAGAAGAAAAATAATGGTGTTGTCTGAAACTTGGTGAGAAAATCCTGTTTTGTACAAATGTTCACCTAATATCAGACTCAACTAGAAGTGCTGGTATGAAGAAAATCCATCAGTTGTGAGACTCCCAGTAAAATAGGGTTGTTTTTCGATATAAATCTAGAAACTGAAACTATTGAGTTCAGGACAAGACGGGTTGTGCTTTAGATTTCGGTAATAATACAGGTGGTAAGGTTAAGTGGTCCATGTGACAGAAATACATGTACCTAGCAGCAAGTGTGAAAGCAAAACCAAACAAAGATGATGGGGAGTGAAAAGAAGTTTTAAGCCTAGACTTAGTTTACATGTGATGATGGTTTACTATATACTTTACTTGAAAACAAATAATGATTGGTGTTTAAAAGAAATCAGCTTTTTTACAAGTCTTAAGTTTGTTAATTTTTTTTGCTTCTAAACAAAATTTTATTGCAGTGACATTGATACCCACTGTTTATTTCAGACGGTACCTTTATCATACTGGATCAACCCTGCCGAACGATTGGTACAAGCGGCTCTAAACAAATGGAGAATGAGGCTAATGAAAGCGGATAACACGAGTGCAATTGTTGTCCTTATAGATCCATTGGGTCCGCGTAAACTCTCAATCCTGAAAAAGAAACGAGAAGAGAGAATGAGAGAGGTCGCCATGAAGAAATCACATGATAATCTGGTTGTGACTGAACTGCTCGCAGCTAAGGAGAGTTTGACTAAATCGCCAAAGAAAGCTAGTATAAAGAACACTGTATCGTCGCCTGTTGTGCATAAACCCAAAACAGATGATGATCACAAACCACATGTACACTCAAAGGAGGAATCGCATGGAAAGAAAGGAAATTCATGTGATAAATTGAATGTTATGCCGATGCATAAAGGCTTGGATAGTCTTGATGAAAGTATACAGATAAGGAATTCACATTTAGTTTCTCCGGTATCAAATAGTGGTAAGAAACATGAAGGAAAGCTTTCACCGGTATCGCCCAGGGCTAAGACATCGCCACTTCAGACAAGTTCTAGTGAAAACTTGTGTAAAACGGGAATGGTAACACGTAGTTCTCCACAGAAATCACCAGAAGCAGTGAAATCTTCAGTGAGCTCATTGACCAGTAGTGTTTCTAACAGCACAAATACGCATCAGACTAGATCGCATAACCATATGGCAGGTAAAGCACCCAATGTACAGCAGAAATGTTTACAACCGAGCAAAAATACGTCGGAGAATGTAAGAAACTCATCTTCAAACAAAGTGCATTCAGACATCAAGGTTAGGGATTTAGAAAATATCTACTCCACTGAAGTGAAATTGGGCCTTAGAAACTTAAACCTGAAGAATTCTCAGAAAACCAAGCTCGGCAAAAATTTGAACAATTCAAGCTCGCCAAGTGACGGTCCTAGGTCCGCGAAAAAGGCCAGTAGTTGTAAGAGCCTTTCAACCAGGATAAGTCTGAGATTGCGCAGGTTGCGGCAGAAAACGCAGAAAGGCAAATTGAAGAGTCACAGCGAAAATAAGGGATTTAGTGTTAAGTCGGGCATGAAGAGGAAAATGGACTCTACTCATTCCTGTGGTACACCAGCCTCAAAGAAAATCCGTCATTCATGATTTGATTGTTAAGTTCTGTGTGGAGTCACCTGAAGTTTGAAAGTGTTAAACAATGAAATAGTTGTTTTAGAAACTGTTTTTACATATGCAAATTTCTACTTTTATAGCCACGACAGTGTATGTTTCCGTCTTATTTTTTTTTTTTTTACAGAATTTTATCTCTTAGAACTTTTTATGTGCTGAACAAATGCAGTGACTTTACTTTTATTAACTTAGACAAATATCAGTTTGAAGGTGATATGTGAAGATACAAAGGGTTTAGAAATTTATATTTTTTAGCTAATCAAAACATCTTTTTAATCAGTGAAAAAAAAAAATCTTTTATTTCCTATAATTTATTTAAATTGAAAAATAGTCTGTTCTAATGATTTAATCACTGATACATACTTCAGAGTGAAATACCAGAATTAGCGTCTAGCTTGACCAGGTTTGTTACTCCTGATTGGCTAAAAATGAGCTCATTTCAGTGATGTCAGAAATTTTATGGCTGTATGCTGCCAACAGTTGAATAATTCAATGTTTCTTCAAGACAATATAGAATCTATGAACATGGCAAAATGTGCTGCAGAATTTTCCTTACAGGAAATGTTTACATTAGGTCAAGAAAAAAGGGTTGTGGTTATGGTAACAAGTTGAATGGAGGAAGAATAGGTAGGAAGGGAAAATGTTTGATTATGCAAGATTATATCGACCACTGTTCTTCTCTGTACAGGAAAATGGTTCATTAGGCTCAAGACCACACCCAAAGTACTAGGGTTGGTTGGTTATCGGTATAATCTTGCATTTTCAAACCTTCTGAAAGATGAACGTCATGTCACTTAACCATATGAAGAAATATTGTATCTGATGAATAATTTACTACAGACAGTACTTTTGTACACAACTGTATTTCATACAGTAGAAGAAGTGTTTGTATTTTCAGGAACAGTTCTTTCATATTTTTTCTCTTGCTAGATACCTTTTAGTATCCTTAAGATTTAATGCAGTCCCAAGTGGTATTGAATTAGGAAGTGACAGTAATTCAGACTTTATTATAGAGACCACTGGAAGAGTCTTGAACTCTGCATGAAAATTCCATGGCAAAATTAATTCTATTTTCATGTATATGACTTTATTCTTTTTTATGAGTATGTGTTTTAATCAGTTTGCCCAGTTGTTGTGACCAACTGTGGTAGAATTGATTATTAAAAGTTAATTTCCCATTTTTGAACATCACAAGTTGTGTTTTCTGTGGTAATTTAACCATGGTGTTGGAACTAATCTACATGTTTTATGCATGACATGATGCATTTAAGGTGAGCGACTGTTATTCTGTTGATGATGGAGGCCTATGTCTTGCTGACCAGTACAGATCATGAGTTATCTGTTCTTCTATGAAGTCTGATCATGATCTGCACTCAATGTTTTTTCAGTCTTAGGTTTTTCAGTAGACACCCCTTTGAACTATAAATGATACTGTCCAAATTGAAAGGTGGACAAGTCCATTATCGAAATGTAGCATGTCAGAGTTGAATAAAACTAAACATATAAGATAGAATACTACCGGTAAATAGATTGTTCAAATAGAAAACGCTAAAAGTTTAAATAGTCGGCAATTGTTTAAATAGAAAATGCTAAAAGTTTAATAGTCAGCAATTGTTTGAATATAAAATGCTAAAAGTTTAAATAGTCAGCAATTGTTTAAATACAAAATGCTAAAAGTTTAAAAAGTCAGCAATTGTTTGAATACAAAATGCTAAAAGTTTAAATAGTCAGCAATTGTTTGAATACAAAATGCTAAAAGTTTAAATAGTCAGCAATTGTTTAAATACAAAATGCTAAAAGTTTAAATAGTCAGCAATTGTTTAAATACAAAATGCTAAAAGTTTAGTAAGCAATTGTTTAAAAACAAAATGCTAAAAGTTTAAATAGTCAGCAATTGTTTAAATACAAAATGCTAAAAGTTTAAATAGTCAGCAATTGTTTGAATACAAAATGCTAAAAGTTTTAATAGTCAGCAATTGTTTAAATACAAAATGCTAAAAGTTTTAATAGTCAGCAATTGTTTGAATACAAAATGCTAAAAGTTTAAATAGTCAGCAATTGATTGAATACAAAATGCTAAAAGTTTTAATAGTCAGCAATTGTTTGAATACAAAATGCTAAAAGTTTAAATAGTCAGCAATTGTTTGAATACAAAATGCTAAAAGTTTAAATAGTCAGCAGCAATTGTTTAAATACAAAATGCTAAAAGTTTAAATAGTCAGCAATTGTTTAAATACAAAATGCTAAAAGTTTAAATAGTCAGCAATTGGTATATCATGAAATATTTGTATTGTAGATGGTGACTGTAGATTTTTCTTGATTCTTCTGCTCACGGTGGTGAAGAGCGGAGAAATTGTTTACAGATGCAAGCTATACTGCTGTTTCAACTTTTTTGTTGATTGTTGAATTTTTAGTTGTTTTTATTGTTATGCTTATTTATAAGTTAGTGTAAATAACCGTATTTCACTGTACATAGATTTCTACAGTTTTCAGAGTGCAAATTCAAGGACAAAAAGACCTTGTCATCGTCATACTAGTGTGTGTGTGTGCCCGTGTGTGTCAGCAGGTTTGTAACCGTACGTGAGCAGGAAACCAGTGATTTTTTGTGGATGAGAATGATTTGCTTCATGCAGCAACTTTTGGAGAGTTGATGTGATATTGTTGTATCTGTAAAAATCTATATAAACAGTGTAGCAGGTACACACTATTTTCACAATCGGTCTTCTATTTCTAGGTTAATTTTCTCTTCTGTCAAGGCCCATAACTCCTGTGGCTACCATTAGACAGGGATATGTCTATTAGATTTTACTGTTTATGTCCATCGCGCTAAAACTGTAATAAACTTGATTATCTGCACAAAAAGCTTCAATCTTCAGAATAGTCTCGGATACTTCTGTTACTCATCTGTCAGGGGTTGTAACTCTTGAATACATTTGTCAGAATTATACCCCTTACAGTTATTGTAACATATACAGTCATGTAAGTATAAAGATAAGTGATATTGTATGGCAAGAAATGAGGTTTAAATTTTCCTTTATCAAGCACCTTACTAATTGAAATTAATTGTGTGTGAACTTTACTAACCTTGTGTGTAACTGGGAGAGAGTTGTGTTGTGTTTGCCAAGAAAGTGGATTAGATAACTTTCTGTGTGTGACTGGGAGAGATTTGTGTTGTGTTTGCCAACAAAGTGCATTAGTTAACTTTTTCTAAGAGAACAAATAATTTAACCAATAACACATTTATAAGCAATTATGTTTAAACATCCTTTAACTAAATCACATGTTATAGTCGAACCATCTAAAGAGTTGGTTAAATGTGATATTTTAATACAAATGCAGATGATTTTTTTGTGGATAAGATTCTGTTTGAATGATGGTTGCGGAATAGTTTAAAAGCTTGTGTCAGAGTGAAAGAATTTCTCAGCTGATGTTTGTATGTGTTTGCAGTTTTATAATGTGCGTTGTTTGAATGCCAAAAAGCTTGATCTCAGGGAAACATAATTCGAGGGTCGACTGTGAAACTCTCCTATGTGAACTTTTTGAGGAGTTTTGTGGTCAACCCTCGAATATGCTTGATCAAAAGGTTTTATGACATGAAAACTTGACATATATCATTGTTAAGTTTGCCTTTTACACGGCCAGATGTTGGAATTAAGAATATAGATTAGTCTCTGCCTTACTGTTTAAATTTGTTGCTGATCAAATTTGTGTTTTTGTCTATCAATGAAATTTAATGAAACGTAATGTAAATGCAAGGAGAATAATGGGAATACATTTAATTCATATGCCTGAAAATCATAAAATAGTAAATATATACTATGGGGATAAACTGTTTGGAAATTTAAAATTACGCAATAGTGTATGCATTTTTATGGTAACAGGTATTAATGGCTATAGCTTACGCTGTTGCTATTCTGTTACCAATGAAAATCACATATACTGTTGCAATTTATTATCAGAATTACTAAATGGTTAAACCCTATTCTAACACATTCTTAGTTAAAATGATAAAATTACAATAGTTTGATATTTAGACAATATATGTTATATCGAATAGTTAAAAAGTTTATAGAAACCGTGTGATGGAATACAAAATAAATATACATGTACTAGGAGATGCATGATCTCGTAAAAGTTGTAATGTATAAGTGTAACGATTCAAGTGCCATCTTCATTTGTTATTCAGAAAGCAGTCTTTATTGGCACCATTTTATGTTTCAAATTTTCATCTCGCATTAAGTTCTTCCTGACTTGTTGATACTCGTTACTGTAGGGCATTGGTAAAATTTGTCTGTTTTGAAAAGTCATTAAAAAAATAGTGTTTTATACACACGTCAACTCACCGTTTCTCGATAACCAAATATATGTGAATATGCAAACTGTTCCAGTAAGTGATATTTTGAACAGATTTTAATTTTTTTAGCTCACTGGTATATGCTGTTTTACTTTGTAATTTAACTGAATATGTTAAATTTTAGTTTACCCGCTTAGTATGACAAAAAAATCTTTTATTTTTTTGAATGAAATTGAGCATTTATTTAATGATTGAAGATTTTAACTGCTAAAAATAATATTTACAGTTTTAGTTGTCATTGTAGAAGATTTTATGAATAAATGAAAGAACTCATTCATGTAGGATTTGTTAGTTATTATTTGGATCTGTTTTCCAGCAAACCAAGAAATGTTAAAACTGGCTATATTACATGTAGTTGAGACTGCCTTAGCGACTCCCTATCATATGTGACCTTATTACATGCTTTCTATGTATTTTCTTTTTAATAGATTAAATAAGTGACTCCCTGGCGTCACAGAATTCCGGTTCCCAAATCGATAATTGGACTGTATGAGACACTTCCTCTTTGCTTGATAGTGTTACGGTTCCTGGTCTCGTGTGACGTTGTTGGAGATGAGAATGTCTTGTTTACAAAAATGGCAGCTTAAGAAAGCAAAAAAGCCTATAAAATCGCTTAAGAATTAAGGGTCGGCAAGACAGATTAAAATTTTCGGAAAAAGAGCTAGATGCATTATCTGACTTTGAAAACAATGTCTCTGGGTAAATAAAACAAGGAAATAAACACATTGACTTATGGTTTAAAGATGCAGTCAGTAAGAGAGTGAATATCACATGGCCATTAATACAGGAACAGGCCCTCCTTGTTTTGTATCCAAACAAGGCAATTCCTGACATATAAATTAAAGGCAGTTTGAACTCAGAGGAATATATACATGTAGCTCACACAAGAAAATCAAGCAGATGTTTGTTAAACCCAAACAAAGGTAGCTGGTTGAGCATTTGATTAACCCTGAGAATGTTTTAAGAGACACACTGTCATGTGTATTTTTTGCTGTTTCCCCAAAGAAAGGTCTCTAAAACCCTGGGGGTCATTGAGCAATCTTGGTACAGGTCCACTAGGAAATGCTACATATCTAAGCTCTAGGCCTTGTGGCTTCAGAAAAGATCTTTAAAATTTCCCTCTATAAAGCATACCAGTATTTAAATTCAAGTGACCCCCCTGGGCAGGGTAATTTTGACCAGGGGGTCACGATTTGAACACTTTGCTAGAGGTCCACTAGGCAATGCTACATGCTAGATTTCTGTTGATTTCGATATTTTTTAAGTTGTTCCTATATAAGCTTATGTAAAATCAAGTGAAGGAATTTATGTTACCAACTAGTTTTCTCTCAAGAGGTGCACAGGGCATCCTATCGTCGAGGTGAACATTTGGCCAGACTTTCATTTAAATCCATCAAGCAGTTTAATAAATATGGAGTAGACACAATTTCAGAAGTCAAACCTTTGACCTTAAGTTTTGTTCTTGAGCCAGTGCGACTGGATCATGGGTTCTACGCATTGTCTTGATGAGGCTATCATTTGACTAGAGTTGCATCAAAATCCTTCAGTGTTTAGGAGATACTGTGTGGACAGAACCAAATCTTTGACCTTATTTTTTGACCTTGAGTTGTCATGGCCAGATAGATCTTGGGACCTGCACTGGATGAGGTAAACATTTGACCCAAGTTTCATAAAAATCCTTCAAGGGTTAGAGATATGGAGCAAACAGGAATGTTAGAATCTAACGTTTGACCTCAAGTTGCGACTTTGAGCCAGTATGACCGCCTTGTTGGTTGTACATGTCATCTTGATGAGGTGAACATCTGTCCCAAGTTTTATCAAAATCCTTCAAGGGGTTAAGGAGATATGGGGTTGACAGGAAATGTTACAGATAGACAGAATATGACCAGCTATGTGGATGGGGAAAAAGATGTCAACAAGAATATGGGATAGGCACAAGAAGCTTTTTCAGGAGCAAGCTTACATAATAATGTCTCCGTTCACAATTAAGAGGCCATACTGAAGACATACAGACGGAAGCCAGTAGTCCTGCTTTCATTTGAAGGAATGGTAACAATGCAAGTATAACAAAATTCACAGATCAGTAGTAATTTGTATTCACTTATAAATCAACAAAAACTTAACATCATCATGTAAGAAAATACATACAAAATTATAAAAAATAAAAGTTATTCATTAATTTCAGGTGGGTACACGTTTTCTATATGAATCTCTATAAAGAAATTCAAAGGTAAAGTACAAGTTCATCCAACTATAATGGTAAAAATGCACTTCTATTATACCAGGTGCCCTGGAATGGAATACACTACATAAATAGCTAGCTAAAACACCATAACGATTTATATCGAGAGTATTTAAGTGGCAGTGCAATCTTTGGTATTTAAGTCAGAACACTATGTTCAAGACACATTTAAATGATATTAAAAAACTTCACTATTTTTGCGAAAGTACCAATCACTATGTACTTGTCTCCCATTTTTCTAAATACATGTACGGTAAACTGGGTAATTTCAGACAACAAAATTTTTGCGATTGGTGCGAAGACAGGCGTATCTATGAATTTGTATTTAATAAACAAAAGGGGAATTTCTAAAAGTAAATTGATGTGAAATAAAATCTTTCGTGAGATTTTTTAAATAGCTAAGTGGGAAATTCACGAGAATATAAAAGATTAAATCATTCCAAATATTACCAAATTTACAGTAAGTACATCAGAACTATGACTCACCAATCACACACAACAGGGCTATCTCTTTAACTACATCAGGCATAATCTTGAACTGACGTACTACAAAATCTTCTGTGTGCCTGAGCTTTGCTCTTTAATTAAGCGAAAACATTGAATTTTAGTAGTGAACAAAATGGACTCCATACTCACTCCATTGTTAAAAGTGATACATGTATTACCGTAAAAACTTACCAACATAATTTTAGACAAGACGTTAATCACTGATTTTTAATCCTTAAATAATGAACATGGCATGTTATTATAACCAAAGTATATGATTCTGTAGAATAGTTCTAAAATACCTGTAAAAAATCTTTTTTGACTATCCTCGTAAAAAAAACGGAAAATTTGTCCTCGTATACAATTTTGTTTTTCATTTATGTCTGGCAATAACTCTAATAAGAAATAACTCTGTATAACTCATTGCTAACATTGTTTCAAAGCCTCTGCTTCTTGGTCAAAGGGTAATATAACTTCAAAAGACAAATCAAATGTACTTTTCAAAAGGAAGCATTAATACAATAACACTATCTCTCTAGAAAAATGGCCTTTATCTATATATGCGGTGGTGTTTATACTGAACTCAAATACTGTCATGTCTAATGTGATGCTATAATGCCTAAATGTTATGTTTATGTCTTATCATGTCTTCAATCCTGACAAGATCTGCTTACAGCTTGGCTTCTGTCATGTCTCGTATCTTCATTCTAAATTTGCTTTAGCGCTTACATCACAGTGCTCAGAATCATGAAAATATGTGAATGTACACATCATGTTTCTAGACTTCATCTAAGATGTGAAAGCTCTAAGCTTCCTTATCCATCATGTCCACAGACACAGCTGTAAATCTTTACAGCTGTTTGCAACCATGACCCCATCATGTCTCAAGACTTCATTTTACCAGTTTTGAGGTGGTCAAAATCTCCTCATCATGTAAGCTAACTCTATCCTTGGTAGAGAAATTCATCAAAAGCTGCCGTTTGCTCAAACATATCTCCAGGGTATCTTTATTCTAGATGCATTATCATATCTGTCAATTCTTTGTCACTCACTTCCAGTTGTTTTGTGACATCCATTGCATTTGAAAGCTTCACAGCCAGTACATGTTTACACTGAAAAATATCATATACAATGAATGTAAGAATGTGTAACATTACTTCAGAACCTTAACCAAATTTTATGCTTGCTATATAACAAGACACTTTGAAATTTTCCAGTTTCAAAATTCAATGTACAACATAAACAGACTGGTTTACGTCCATGTCTTCAGTTCCTTCTGTACTCTAAAACCAGTCTGAAAACTTTGGATTCTCATTGGTCAATTTTTGAAACTGAGCACACTGATTAGCCAACCAGACGCAAAGGAATCAATCTTAAGAAATGAAAGTATAAAACTCTTTTACCTGAAACATAGGAAGTAATTCTAGTGGTTTTTTTTCTCTACAGTTTTACATTCTTAAAACATATACCTAAGGCGCTATTTGTTCACTCATACCATAATTTGACGTTAAAACTCACTTTAATTTACATGGGCAGTACATTATTGCGCTAATCATTTTCTAACAGCATCATTTATTTTGGGTTGCAAAATTATTTTCTCTTTTGATATGTATCGTATCTGTTAAAATTCTTCATGTTTTCTTTCGATGATATGCTTTTTGCAGGGGGTATCGCCATAAGAAGAAAAAAAATAATTTCGAATCGCTGTTGCCATGGCAATGGTCGTGAAGGATTTTGAAACCAAAAGGATGTTTCTGTGCAGCAAAATACAGTGGCTATCGGTTTTTAACATTGGTTTTGTATTTAAAGAGGGTGACTTACTTTGTAAGTCAAAACATATAAATTTTCTAGAAAAATTATAATTTACGAGATCAAGTCCTACTTAAAGGACAGTCATATTAATTCATATTTATGCCTTTCTCTAAACAAGGTAGTTCCAATAATCAAGAAAGCTGTCATAAGACTTGTTATTAGTTGCAACAAGAGCCATGTTACACATGGTTAATCCCCCCGCCAGGAAAAAGTTACCTGAAGGTTGTACTTTCGTACATTTTACTTGGTGAGAGGAAATCCTTAAAAAGCCGTATAGTTATGGTCATGCTGAGTACAGTTTTCAAGTAAGTGGAAAAAGAATAAGGCAATGAAGAGAAGGTTTGCAAAATTATATTAATGTTCATTATCAGTATAGGTATGATATTTTTCTATTTGACTAAAAGTAGACAAGGTAGAGTTATTGTTCTTGCACACTGCACTTCCTACCAATGTGCTATGTCAGTGTATTAAGTTTGAAGTAAATCCCTCAAGTACTTTTGGAGTTATGCTCTGGACAAAACTTTTAAAGTAAATCTGATAAAGGGGAATAACTCTAAAAGTAGGCAAGGTAGAGTTATTGTTCTTACACACTGCACTTCCTACCAATGTGCTATGTCAGTGTATTAAGTTTGTAGAAAATCCCTCAAGTACTTTTGGAGTTATGCTCTGGACAAAACTTTTAAAGTAAATCTGATAAAGGGGAATAACTCTAAAAGTAGGCAAGGTAGAGTTATTGTTCTTGCACATTTCACTTCCTACCAATGTGCTATGTCAGTGTATTAAGTTTGAAGAAAATCCCTCAAGTACTTTTGGAGTTATGCTCCGGACAAGTAAATCTGATAAAGGGGAATAACTCTAAAAGTAGGCAAGGTAGAGTTATTGTTCTTCCACACTGCACTTCCTACCAATGTGCTATGTCAGTGTATTAAGTTTGAAGAAAATCCCTCAAGTACTTTTGGAGTTATGCTTCGGACAAGTAAATCTGATAAAGGGGAATAACTCTAAAAGTAGGCAAGGTAGAGTTATTGTTCTTGCACACTGCACTTCCTACCAATGTGCTATGTCAGTGTATTAAGTTTGAAGTAAATCCCTCAAGTACTTTTGGAGTTATGCTCTGGACAAAACTTTTAAAGTAAATCTGATAAAGGGGAATAACTCTAAAAGTAGGCAAGGTAGAGTTATTGTTCTTACACAGCGCTTCCTACCAATGTGCTATGTCAGTGTATTAAGTTTGAAGAAAATCCCTCAAGTACTTTTGGAGTTATGCTTCGGACAAGTAAATCTGATAAAGGGGAATAACTCTAAAAGTAGGCAAGGTAGAGTTATTGTTCTTGCACACTGCACTTCCTACCAATGTGCTATGTCAGTGTATTAAGTTTGAAGTAAATCCCTCAAGTACTTTTGGAGTTATGCTCCGGACAAAACTTTTAGAGTAAATCTGATAAAGGGGAATAACTTTAAAAGTAGGCAAGGTAGAGTTATTGTTCTTGCACACTGCACTTCCTACCAATGTGCTATGTCAGTGTATTAAGTTTGAAGAAAATCGCTCAAGTACTTTTGGAGTTATGCTCCGGACAAAATTTTTCAAGTAAATCTGATAAAAGGGGAATAACTCTAAAAGTAGGCAAGGTAGAGTTATTGTTCTTACACACTGCACTTCCTCCCAATGTGCTCTGTCAGTGTATGAAGTTTGAAGAAAATCGCTCAAGTACTTTTGGAGTTATGCTTCGGACAAAATTGGGACGGACGGACAAACGGACGGACGGACAGACGAAGGGCATTTCTAATATCCCCTTCGCCTTCGGTGGGGGGATAAATAAGGCAATGAAGAGGTTTGCAAAATTATATTAATGTTCATTATCAGTATAGGTATGATATTTTTCTATTTGACTAAAAGTAGGCAAGGTAGAGTTATTGTTCTTGCACACTGCACTTCCTACCAATGTGCTATGTCAGTGTATTAAGTTTGAAGAATACCCCTCACATACTTTTGGAGTTATGCTCCGGACAAAACTTTTCAAGTAAATCTGATAAAGGGGAATAACTCTAAAAGTAGGCAAGGTAGAGTTATTGTTCTTACACACTGCACTTCCTACCAATTTGTTATGTCAGTGTATTAAGTTTGAAGAAAATCCCTCAAGAACGTTTTGAGTTATGCTCTGGACAAAACTTTTAAAGTAAATCTGATAAAGGGGAATAACTCTAAAAGTAGGCAAGGTAGAGTTATTGTTCTTGCACACTGCACTTCCTACCAATGTGCTATGTCAGTGTATTAAGTGTGAAGAAAATCCCTCAAGTACTTTTGGAGTTCTGCTTCGGACAAGTAAATCTGATAAAGGGGAATAACTCTAAAAGTAGGCAAGGTAGAGTTATTGTTCTTGCACACTGCACTTCCTACCAATGTGCTATGTCAGTGTATTAAGTTTAAAGTAAATCGCTCAAGTACTTTTGGAGTTATGCTCTGGACAAAACTTTTAAAGTAAATCTGATAAAGGGGAATAACTCTAAAAGTAGGCAAGGTAGAGTTATTGTTCTTGCACACTGCACTTCCTACCAATGTGCTATGTCAGTGTATTAAGTTTGAAGAAAATCCCTCAGGTACTTTTGGAATTATGCTCCGGACAAAGTTTTTCAAGTAAATTTGATAAAAGGGGAATAACTCTAAAAGTAGGCAAGGTAGAGTTATTGTTCTTACACACTGCACTTCCTCCCAATGTGCTCTGTCAGTGTATGAAGTTTGAAGAAAATCGCTCAAGTACTTTTGGAGTTATGCTCCGGACAAAATTGGGACGGACGGACGGACGAAGACCATTTCTAATATCCCCTTCGCCTTCGGCGGGGGGATAAATAAACCAGAGTATGTGCATAATACGTAGTTCTAATCCACTATTAAGGAAAAACTGGAAAATGATTTATCTGTACATTTTCCTAAACTTACCATTGTGTGCTCTCCCTTTTTGAGAACAGAAAATTTGTATGCCGGACAGGAACAGTAACTGTTGTTGGTAAAACATGTATATGGTGTACCTGAACTGCCAACAACCTGAAACAATATCAAACGGCAATGTAAATTAATGTTATCTAACACACAAACATAACTAGGTATCAACTGGTCAAGGGTGCATTAACAGCCGAGTGGTTAAGGTCAATGACTGATAATCACTTATCCATGATGACTGTGGGTTAAAACCCGACAGGGGTCATCAAATTTCTTAATGTGAAGAAGCTATCTTAACAAATGTGGATGGTTCTATTTAGATAACTATTCATGCTGGAATCATACTGTTTAGGTAACTCATGCTTACCTAGCCCTAGTTGTTATCTTTTACATTTAATATATGGTTCTTTTAACAGGGCTTCCACTAAGTTTCAAATTAAGGAAGTCCTGACTCCAAGGCAACTGGATTTGGAAGTCCCTGTGAAAATTTTATAGAGTCCCCAGTACACGAACCTATTGGACAACGTGGGACATCATCATTTCATCATCATCAATCACCATCATCATTATCATCAAATATTTTACTTAATGTTAAAAAAATGAAAATGAAGAACCTGTCTGTAAAATAAACTTTCATTTTGACCAAAGATCTGAATTATTCAATGCATAATATAACAGTTTAAGTACTTAATACATACATTTACAACGCAACATTATCATTATAATTTTTATTGTAGTTTATTTAGCCCTATTCCTCTCCAAAATTAATATATATTTTTCCCCATTTTTTACAAAAAAAATCCCCTCAAAAAGTCAAAATGTTGAAAAAAATCTTAACTCTATTTAAGAGTTGGCCAAAACTGTTTAAAAACGTAAGTTTTCATAAATTCAAACGCTTCAGAATTATTTCTTTCAGCTATTTGATACATTACATGTGAAATAGTCAGCCGAATATCGCCGATTTTTCGTTTGTCACATATTTTCGCGACCCCGATTTTTGTTTTTGTTTTTTCAACAAAAACGGTGTTCAAAGGATTTAAAAAGAATGATAATTGGCAAAAGAATAACGTCATTAACATACTTGATAGATTTTGTTCTTTATTACATTTTACACTGTATATTTTATACATTTTCTAAAAATTTCCCTCCGAAAGGGCCCCGCCACCTTTCCCCTCAGACTGAAAAAAACACTGTTTGATAACACATCTTTTCAACCTTTAAGTGTTTGGGGGTTTTTTTTGGGGAGGGGGGGGCGGATTCTGTGCTTTCAGTCTCCTCATTACGCTTTCGTTTGTTAGATTCGGCCGGCGCCGAAACGACGAAATGAAGCAAAGTACGTTGAACCATATCAGCAGACAAGCACAATATGACGATTTTTTTTCATATCCATTTTAGACCAAAACTTGCATTTACTCATTTACTTGAACACCTGCATTACCGACGAGACATTAAAATCAAGTTCTAAAATCGCCGATTCACAGTTTTGAAAGGACGTCCATTTTCGGCAATAGAGTAGACCAAATTACCGCTAGATGTTGGGAATTTCAAACAACACCGTGTCATATTAATTGTTTACACTTTCCGGTAATTGAAGTAAAATTATGCCATCACAAGATGTTGGCCCTAATTATCGCATCATTTCAAAATAACCTGACAATCACGGCATCTGTCAATCATAGCCCACGATAATTGCTGGGGGCAGAGTTTACGTCATGCCAGAGCGAATCGAATACTGCCGATTGTGAGCGCATAGCGTGACTAATTACGCGTGGGCGGTCCCGAATTAGAGAAAAATGTTTCATTTTTATTTTGTTTGGACGCTATGGGTTGGCAATTTTGTCGTCCTCGGAAATTTAAGGAAGTCAAGTGTACGCCGGGGGTCTTGTGTATTGGCGTACTGGTCCAATTTTATGGCGTATTTTACGGCCGGACGCCGCTTAACGGAAGCCCTGTTTTAATACTTATATCATATGCAAACAGAGTTGTCTGACTTGCCCGATTCCTACCTGATAGAGTTGTCTCCCTGCTGGACAGACAAGCAATGACACACTCCTGTTGTCTACAAGGTCTAAAGCTGGTAACAGGGGAGCCTGTAGAATATTACTCAGTCTGCAATATTGAATTGTAAATTTGACTCACACCTTTGATCACTTTTGAATTCATAAAATGAAATTCACATTTTTAAAGTCTTTTTAAAATCAAAATTTATTTCTAATTGAAGAGAAAAAATGCCTCATTTTGAAATGTCTCGGTAAGTTAAAACAATAACCTATCATATATGGCAAAATTCTGTAAAATTTCAAAATTTGTGGAAAAAGAATTAAAATACCCTATCCCCTAGAAAAACTATACAACTTTTAATCTGTAACATCACATGGCATATTGATTGCAGCAAATACTTAGAATTTTTTTTAATTACTTGCTTCTTTTCGCATAAATTGACAACTTTGTATAGCAAAATATGTGAACAAAGATCACACATGAAAAACCTTAAAGTTTGTCACATTCATTGGTGGTCTCTGTTCATGGGGGTACATGTATTTATGCACTTTTTTCTCCCTTTTGGTCTTTATTGGTATTTATTCAGAGGTGGCTTTAACACAGGTTTGATCGATAATTTTACCCATCTCAAGGACTTCTATCGAATCATGTGATGGCTAAACTGGTATATTGTTAGGCCGTGAGAAACTATTTAAAACTTACGCAGATAACACTTCATCTGTCACTGCAATGGGAAAAAAATTAAAATTAAAAGCAGTGCGTTCATAGAATTACTTTACCATGAAAAGTATCCAGAAGCGTGATAAATTATTTGTTCATTTTTCCTGAACCTAACAAGTTTGTGAAATATCATGCACTTTTGGTGCTAAATTAAAAATCAGTGAAATTTATCTCAAACTCTCACTAAGAATAATCATCTATTCTTTTACAATGATGATGTTTGTTTATCTATATTTAAAAAGTAATTACAAGCTAATGTAAAGAAACTGGTTTTCTCACAGTCAGGCTCATATTTAGCAGTTTACCTTTTCCTGTTTCCTGATACACTCTCTTCAGCTCCTCCAACAGCTCTTCTGTCACTGCTTCAAAGATACCTATAGATTGAGGACCAAAACTTTATTTATACATATGTGTTTATATGACATAACAGTATTTAGATTATTTACAGATGCGCAAAGTAGTTGGGATAACTATCCCCTTTAAGAAACTTTCTACTTAAGCTCAGTGACTGGTTAGAAATTCCTTAAAATTTTGCAGTAGCAATAAAATTCTTGTACATATAATGTAATAAACATAATAATTGTAGTGGTAATAAATCATTAGAGCTTGTACTTGTGTGCTTTCTGCGCATAAAGGGAAACAACTAAAGATCATTAAAATTTGTAAAAATAGAAAGATGAATGCATTCATGCATCATCAATGTAGTTTTCTCAAGTTCCACTTTAAACTAAGGTTATATCTATAGATTTATTTTATGTTTTTCAGTGGTATATCGAAATATAATCGACATAATATTTATATCCTAATAAGCACACTGTCCACTCAGTTAAAATTATCAAAATTTTCTACCCGGATACTAAACTTCAATGAAGATAGAGCATAATGAATGCCGGAACTCATATGACAATGTTGTTAAAATGACATCATATTTGCTAAGCTTTCTGATGACGTTTTCTGTGATTTTCAACACTTCTTGAAACAAACTGAACAGAATTGCTGGAATCCTTGTAATATCACGATAATTTTAATTGTAAATACCCAAAGTTGTTATTTGGTGCCCATTCAGTGAAATTATAACATGTATTACACCGAAAGCAACAATAATCCGCTACTTCAGAAATAATAAATGTGTCACTGTATTGTATCACTAAATAAAATACACTGTACAGGAGTTCAGATGCATAAAAATTAAATCACGAGTGCAAAGCACATGTGATTTGATTTTTCGCATCCGAACGACTGACTGCATTTTTTTCAACAATAAAATACTGGGAGGCATTAATTATTAAGATTCTAATGCCTAATTTCTTAAAAAATACCCAAACATTATTGTATGCCTACATCATTGTAACTAGAAAACTTGAAATGTGATTAAACGCATTTGATCACATACGTCACATCCTTATGTCATTTACAGAATGTTGTCTTGGAGAAACATGCTTCATTTTCGCCTTAAATGAAATACAACTTGTTCTCTGTTTATATAGGAAACGCAGCTACTCATGTTACAAATAGTATATAAATTAGAAAACAATTAAAGAAAGCTAACCAAACATTAGGGTTTCTACACAGAAACATCAAGGTCAAATTCGAACCCCTTAAGTCCGTTTACCAGACCCTAGTGAGACCCTAGCTGGAATATGGCTCCGAGATATGGTCACCCTATACCAAAACCCTCATAGACCAGATTGAGGGTGTCCATAGAAGAGTAGCTTGGTGGATAAAGTCCGATTTTGGCCAAACATCCAGTGTCACCAACATGCTCCATTCCCTTAACATACACAGACTAGATCTTAGGTGTATTGACAACAGATTATCCTTACTGTATGTAAAAATCCATAATGAACTGATTGCTATCCCAATTGAAAGCTACCTAGTTCCCTCATCCCATGCCACTTTCATTCCTCGAGTTATAAGTTGGTCACAGCAACTACAGACTTTTATAAGTACTCCTTTTTCTCCAGAACTATATACCATTGGAGCCATCTACCAGACGACGACGTCCACTCCCCTACCCTAGAGCAATTCAATGCGGCTGTTTGCCACATCGATCATGTCTCTCCATAGTTGTACATCTAACTGCTTTTACATTTTACTCTTTTAACCAGACCTTGTTTTTTCTTTTGCTTTTAATTTTTCTTTTGCTTTTTGTTTTTCCCTCCCAGGGGGTGGCTCAAAAGGAAGATAGATAGATAGAAATTTTTCTATTGGCTTTTTACATTATTGTTATATTTTCACGTCCATTCTTATGTCCTTTGTGGCTCTGATGTGCCCAAATGTCTAGTTAACACACCAATTTAAAGGTATTTATGATTACAGAAAGATTAAGTTTAAAAATGACAACTTTCCAAGGGTTAGGTTTACCTAGTACACATGCTCAATCGGGGGAAAGAAAAAAAAACGGCAATTATGGCAGGACCCGCGTAGGTTTCAACATTGATTTTAATCAGTCATAACCTGGTGTTCATGTAAGACTGTGGTTAGCTTCAAAGGAAGATAGATTTTACTCTAATTGACAAGTTTACAAGTATCATTAGCTCCATCTGTACGGTCTATTTTTATCATCCAATTTGCTTAAGATCACAGGCCCAATCCTTGTCAAGTTACTGGCAAATCATCACAGACAGTGAGACTGGTCATAAGTGCAATCAAAAAAGGGTCATGTCTCTGTGTTTATTAGCAGTAATACGGTAATTACAAAGTATGGGAGACAACTCTTCCGCTCATAAGAGAACATTGACAAGTCTTGTCAAAATACGGAGAAACAAATGACATGATTCCAATTCAGATCTGTGAACCTGACTTTGCCCAGTCAAAATAATCACCATTTGCCTCCTGACCCTTTTTAGTATTTTTGTTGATTTCTTTTTCGCTGTATTTTCCCGGTTTTGAAGTATCCGCCATTGCTTTAATAATGGACTTCCCCAGTCTTAGAAGTTAGCATAAATATTTATTTCTACATTTCGCGTACTCTATCACTCAACTACTTAAATGTAATTAATTTGTCTTGAAAAAATAGAACAAAGTTTCAAAAAGTATTTTCATGCACAAATATTCATTCAGTATTGAATGTTTTGCGTTGAGTTTTGTTGAAGCTTACCTACAGCGTAATGGAATGATCCGAAAAAAAGGTCACGACCTATTTCAACTGTCAACATGTCTGGTGAATTTGAGAGTGTTGAAAAATCGCTTCAAAAACACTTGCCACCATCTGAATTAGCAGAAGTGAGGCGGATTTTGTATGGTAAAGAAGTAAGGTAATGTTTTTCTCAACTGTCATTCATTTCTTTAGCGAGAGTTCTTTGTATTGTCTGTTAGAAGAGGCCCGTCCAGAGACCTGCAGGAGGAGATTTAATTAGTCTCACTATTTCCACTTTTTTACAGGTTTACCTTTTAGAGTTGTTTGTTAGGGTGTGACAGTTAAAAAATGGCTGATCTATGAAAGCGGTCATGCTGCTTAATTACGCTTGGATAAAATATGTAAAAAGTTGCACTTAAGGATAAAAGTGCTCATTCTAATTTACAACTTTATTATGAAATGCACATGTTCTTACCATTCACACTTGTCAACATCTTAATTAACAAAAGCCAAGCTGATTTTGGTAAAGAAATAATTTTAATTTCAGGTAGTAGATGCCAAATAGATCTATATTAAAGCACATTAAATTATGGCCTCTTTAGCTGCAAGTGTCTGAAACATATGCTTGAAGTTTTTTTAGCATGCAATTGGCTTAGTTTGGCCACAGTTTGGATAGATGACTCCGTTGGATGGTCAGTGGCCAACTACTTTAATTCCATTGAGATGTCAAATAGCTGGTGTCCTACAATCCTGTTTAATTTATACTAATTTATTTAATCTCAATTGCAAAACAAGTTCTTACAACTTATATTAATTGCTCTCGTGACTCACTCTAGATGGAATCAACCTCGAACGGAGAGAGAGGCAATGTGGAATTATCTGTGCCTAAGGACACTACCTGGTGGGGATTGAACCCTGGACCCTCCGATCCAAACATGAGAAATGATTAATAAAAATGAGTTTGAACTCAGCATGCTCAGAACAGAGTCCAACACATGCATTACTTCAGTTCAACTGAAGAGTATCAGCATGAAAATGGAGAGGAAGTTTGGGATTGCATTTGGAAATACTAGGGTCAATATCACACCTTAAATGTAATTGGTGGTCACATTTTGATCCAAATTGTTGTTTTTGATTGACACCTCAATTAAAATCATCATTGCAATTCATGTTAATTCATTCATCTTTCCTTATATTGTTATTATCACTATATAGTATATGTTCACTCAATAGATCTATGTTTCACATGCTTTAATACTGCTATAAGAACAAAAATGCTTGGAAGGAAGGTTTCCTGTATAACACATGCTAAAGGACTGACATCAACGAAATTGTACAAACCAAAATATGCAGCATTAAAATATTGAAATTGAGTCTCAGTTTATCACATTTTTATATCATATTTTTTTTACATTAGCTAGATCCTCATGATTTTAAATACCAGTATTTGATATCATTCTGACTTTAAGCATCTATAGTTAAGTACAAAGATGAAGAATGCAGCTGAAAATTTGGTCATATATTGAAAACCTAGCTGGTTGATGGCCATGTCACTTTATTTTCACCTATCCACTGGCACTGTCTGAAAACCAGAGCTGGTTACAGTTTGCTGTGCATTATTGACAATCCACTGATTAAACTGTTTGCGTTTTAATTTATGATTTCAAATGCCAGTCAGTCTTGAAAGTAGGTCAGATAAAATTTGAATGCAAGGACATGATTGTACATGAATTATTTACACACATTATAGGCACTGCTATTTACATTAGATAAAACTGGTCTGTAATTTGTCCCGATTCATTTCTTGTCTTTTTACTGTACACCAGGCAGTCTTGCCACCTGAAATTTTGTGGATCATTTCCTTCTACCAATTTAAAACCTGACAAAAATGACTACAGATTCTGTGTGTTGAAATTTTATTTTCAAAGAATTTCTGCCTTTAAATATTTTTTATTGGTAGGAATTGCTGTATTATTTTGACTGAAGTCTTTTAATCATATCAGTATATAGGTTATAAGTCTATGTATAAAGGAATAAGCAGATTTATTGCAAGGGAGCGCCAGCAAACTGCAGCAATAAGTTTGTTTATTCTTGTAGTATGGACAGTTGGACCTATAACCAGCTTACAGTTTGCATTTTTAAAAAATATATAGAGATTTAGGGCAGAGCTTAGCTTCCTTCTTGTTAAGAGTTTAAGTGAAATAATTATTTTCTTGTAGTAGAGTTTTTTTTAATGAAATGGGAGCATTTGATTGGATCGGGAATTGGGCAAACTGTAAAAGCTTTATTAGAGCTTATAGAGCTCAAATATTTGAACTCTTACTAGTACCGTGCAAAATTTCTAAAATAAACTTGTCCGTCTTTCAGTTAAGGCAGTACCAGTCATTGTTCAGATTGCTCAGTGAAAATTTACTGACTGAATAGTAAACAGTGCAAATCATTATCAGACTGCACACCTATCACACATTGTCAGTGCTGCTTCTATAGAACTCCCAAGATGTGTGGGTTATATTGAAACCAGATGACTTTGGTATGACAATTAAATGAATATTATGATAATTAATTGAATATAGTCAGAATTATCAAGAGTACAGCCCATTTATCAATTAAAGTTTTCCTTCACCAGAATCACTCAGATGGTTCAGTGAGTTTCTCTTTCACAATATTATCACAGTAACGCTTTGATGAAACTTGGTGGGGAGAGATAGTCACACTTCACTAATTTTTGATTTTCTACACACAACTTTCAGGAGTTTGGAGTTGCCAGGAGATGCAGTTACTGAAGCTGGTGACACAGATTTTGAGATTCAGGGTTATGGGTTTGATGCTGAACGAGAGGAAGTACGAGCTCAGCGGATTGTGAGGGTGGGAGCAATACAGAATAAGATTTTATTGCCTACAACTGCACCTATTAAGGATCAGGTATGGAGCAGGCATGGTTTTGTTTTGGACCACCCATTGTATATCTGAGGGTTGTACCATTAGACAGATTATGTTACTCCATGGGAGACTAATCTTGTAATTTTTTGTGGTAACTCAAAAGTTGAGGTTACCTCCCTTTGCAATTGCAGGTAAAATCAATAAAACTTTCGCAGACAGCTGATTGTAATTTGTTTATAATTATGTCAAATTACCCGGAAGATACTCATCTATACAACATGGTGGAGAATCACACAGATTTTTTTCTCCCTCATTACAAACAACACCACTTGAATATTAATTCTTTCAATGCTCCACTTGATTAGATTTTAAACTGTAATATATGAAATTCCATTATAAGTGCCATTTTGGGATATCCTTTGACCCCTTATGATTTCAAAACCACAGTCTCCAAGAGAGTGTGCAAGCACAGTCATCGCTGTTGTATAAATTCATGCGAATAACAAAAGTTATGGTTGGAATTATTCCAGTTTTATAGTTGCCTATAATATGTAATTATGGGGAAATTGTTATAGAATCCATTATTTTTTTAATGAAATATTAAAGAAAACAGGTAGCTTATTTAAATCAGTCTTTCCATCAACAGTCATTATTTTGTATGTCTATGTACATTGTATGTTATTACAGATAGAATCTCTGCACAAAAGAATCTCAGATATTATAGCTGTGGCTGCGAAATGTGGGGTGAATATTGTATGTCTGCAAGAAGCCTGGAGTAAGTGCTTTGATTTGCCATAAGATTTAATTCTTTCGTTCAAACCAGCCTGATGTCAAGTGATTCTGCATTTTCAACCAGGGTAGATCATAGTGTGGGCAGGCTGATCATGATCTGCACTGTTTGCTTTTCAGTCAGTGAATTTTGAGAAAGTCCCTTTGAACAATGTATGGTACAGCCAAAATTAAAAAATTGATATGTCCATTATAGGAAAATTTAGCAGGCAATTTAAACAGTAAATTTAGAGTAAGGTCCCTTTGAACTGAATGGGGTACTGTTGGAATTAAAAGATAGACAAGTCCTTTTTCAAAAACTAATGAGGGTAAGGATTAATGTATTAAGAATACTCCCCCCAAAGGGATTTTTTTTAATGTTTTTATGTATTATGCTAATTTTTATTGTTACTGAAGTATATTTATGCTACAATGCAGAAGCAACTGTTATAACCCAGCCAAAAACCAACTCAAAAATGGTTTTAAAATGCTTAAAAGTCAATTAGGCTATGAAATTATTGTTTCTAAGCATCAGTCTAGCATGTTTTCTAAAGGAAGATGGGGAGTCTGTTTTAGCATTTACACTATAGAGGGAATGTCTTATGGTAAAATGTATGCAATTACGCTTGTGTCTGTCTTATTTTAGCTATGCCATTTGCATTCTGTACCCGAGAGAAACATCCATGGTGCCAGTTTGCCGAGTCTGCTGAGGATGGACCCACAACAAAAATGTTACAAGAGGTTTGTTAGGCAATTCTATCGCTACAGAATTTATTGTGTTGGTCATATCTAAATTAGAGCATAAAGTAACTTAAAAACAGGTACTTCCGTTGTTTGCAAGACCGTAATTCAGCTATTGACCCTGATGAAGGAAGATACATAGCTTTGTTACTTTGACCAGTGTACACCAGTTGTTGTAGGAATTTAACGCCAACCGTATTTTGGTTATTCGGGCAGTTTACCTAACCATTGTTTCTGGGAAGAACCAGTACTAGACTCCTATCCTCTGTAAGAAACTGTCAACTTTCTCACATAAAAAGACATGGTCAGTAGCAGGCCTCAAACACATGGCCCTCAATCAATAGGTTACAGTGTTTTCAAGTCAGCGACTCTAACCACTAGACCACGGAGGCAGACTATCGTGAGCAGCCGCAAATCAGTACTATTATGTTGTTATAACATGTAATTAATTGAATTCATAAAGGCCAATATGAATATAATTAATTCAGCCTAATAACAAGGCCAATATGAATTCAATTAATTAATGACAATTTTATTAATTAACTATATAATATTTTTGCAATATGTCTTTAAATATTTTAAAATAAATAAAGCAAAAGCGTAATGTACAACATTTCAGTTACGATGATATAACATAAAGGTTTTGTTTCGCAGCTTGCCAAGAAGTACAATATGGTGATAATTTCCCCGATCTTGGAGCGAGATGATAACCACGGGGAGGTACTTTGGAACACAGCAGGTATGACATAAGGCCATTCACATTCTCTTCAATATATTTCACATCACACTTGAAGCAGAAGATGGTAAAATCTTGGCATAAGTTTCTATGTGATTGAATTGCATTTACTATAAACCCCATAAAAAACTTTTTTTTTGTTAACTTTAGGAATCATGTTGTCACATCACCTCGTACTTGATTATACTTACTCTATTTAACTTTTGTTTAGAGGGAACAGTTGTGACCAAACTTTGCACAAAAGTTGCTCATACAGGGAGGAAGGTTTGATATATTGTATATTTCAGGTTTTTTGGTCCAAGATCCAGGTCACGCTTATGATCATTGTTTTTTCATGTCTGCTCCATATCTTTTCGACCCCTGGAAAGATTTTCATGAAACTTAGGTCAGACGTTTATCTCAGTGAGAAAACATACAGAACCTATGTTTTAGCCGCTCGCTATGAAGGTCAAGGTTGTCATCTTAAACTTAGGTCAAATATCCTTCTCACTAAGACATTATGTAGAACTCATTTTCAAGTGCGCTGGCTCAAGGTCAAGGTCATACTTTGGGGTAAAAGGTCATGAAAATATATCTCCTAAACCCTTGACATTTTGCATGAAACATTGGTCAAAACGTGGTGATTGAAGGCTTAGGGACAAACTTAGCAAAAAGTGCATGATATAAATATTTTATTCAGTACATTTATACAACATTAAATAATTGAACATGACTGTAAGCTACAGTTAGTCAAAGGCATTTTGATTAAGAAACAAATTCAGCAACAATTCTGTACAAATAGGTTTCCAAAACATCTACAAAGTACCTAATACTTCTATGTCACCTTTCAAATATAAAACAAATTTTCATCACTTTTTACTGGGCATTTTTAAACCAGCCCAGAATTGTGCGTACTATATACAATTTACATCTCTGAATGGTGCATTCCATTAAAAAAAAGCTAATGTGCTTATATTATTAAGTGCAGTAAGGTAGTACTAGTAATTAAAGTAAGAAGTTACGGTGGTGTTGCACCAAAGGGACAAATACCAAATGTGTCTTTTACACTATAAGCAGTAAAGGTCTCTGGAACACAAACATTATAATGTTGAAATAGTGGTTGTTGTAAAAATTTGTCTGTGGTTCAGTACTTTTTTTAGCCACTGGTTTATTCTATTTTTTAGTAGAGGACCATTTCTTTTATTAGAAAAAGGGCTCAGTTTTTATACAGTGCTTGCTGAAGAGTTGCAAAGTACAAACACAAAAATTTGGTACTTCTCAATGGCAAATAACTTGACCATCGACAGACAGGTATTCAGGTTAAAAGACTCTCAAATTAGTATATGTTAATAAATATGAAAAATTTGACAAAAAACAACAAGGGAACAATGTTGATGGGTCATAATTGGCTACAGAAGTAGGTGTCTTCTGGCCCAACTCCACCAGGTTTAGAACAGTTTCTCCTAACTAACTGTAAATCACAAAGAATTCACGGGACAAAAAATTCGCGATTTTTTATCTCCGTTGTCAATTCACAAGACCATAAATTGGCGAACAAGCGATCTAGCTGGTTGCCACTGTCGTAACAATACCAGTAAAATCTGGAGAATTAGTGAAAAGATGAATTCGCGAAGGAACTCTCTTGTGAAAAAAACGCAAAAATAAAGTTCTTGCAAATATTTCATGATTAACATTAGTAGTTCTCTTTTTACAGAAGCGGAATCATCTCTGATTCATTAATTTCTCTTTTTAATTTTCTACGTTTTGTTTGAGTCAGGGATTCTAAAATACGAACTTTAAATTCTGGATCGTTCGTACTTAGTGTGACGTAATTTTCAACATATTTTGACAGCTCCTTACTCATAGTGTCCATGTTTATAGGGCCTGAAGTACACAAGACTAAGTAATTATGATTTTCAAGTTGGGCCTTTGTTACAATTTCAGTCAAAATATAGAGTTTGATTTCATCCGCTAGTGTCTCTTCATTCAATATGTATATCACAAAATGAGCAGTGTCCAGAATATAAGGGAGCTCTTCCCTCATGTCTAGGCCTATTGTAAATAACATATCTAAAACTTTCACGTTCAAATTATGCTGTGACAAAAATGGCAAAATTTTGTCCTTCACATGAAAGTGCAGTTCGTCAGGGTAAGAAAGTAGAACTCGTTTTCTCTCACCACAAATGTCATTGTCATAATTTACTTCAACATTGCTGTGGAAGTCCTCTTGTCCAGTCCTGTTGCATTGTACAGATTTCTTGCTTGGCATCAAATAGTTTATTTTTTCTAAAAGTAATCGTGCATTGCGGTCCACACAGTTACTGCTTCTCATAAATAACCGGAGATTGTCATCCAGAATTCTATTTTTCTTTAGTTTCTTTTCAGTAATTAAAATGATAGAGTGACTTGAAGATGTAACAAATTTGTTATACGCAATCTTCCAAGCTGCTTGAATAATTTTGGAATTTTCCCAGTTACCTGGCAGACAAAGGATCACACTTTTTGAACAGTCTAGTAATTTATCAATATTTTCAATCCAAGTATATCCTATGAATGAATTTGCATAAAAGTCTCCGATTTCATATCCTTTTTTCTGTAAATAGTTAGCAATTGTTTTTGCTAAAGCCATGTCTTCTGCTACATAAATAAGAACTGCATCATAAAAGCTATAATTTACTTCTGCTGCGTGTTTTTTTAGAAAAGGATGTAAATTAAAGTATATAAAAAGTAAGACTTTTATGTTAAATCGGAAGACGTAACCAATTATAGATAAACTGATTAGAACAAATAAGGTAGTTACTGTTATAACTGATGGTAGAAACACGCGTTCAATGGTACTGAATTCATTTTGCTGTTTGCAAATAAACTGCGAGTCTGGTACTGCAATTAGTTGTGTAACATTGCTTAAACTATCGAGACATTGGACGTTTACCCAGTCAACAATGCGATCTTCTGCATTTAACAACCATGTTTTCATCCATCTAAATGTGCAATCACAAATAAATGGATTGTTTGACACAGTAAGTTTCGAAAATTTTAGTGATCGTATTTGAGTCGGAATGGATGTCAGGTTATTTGAATGCAGGTAAATAGTCTGAGCATTTTTCAGATCATTAATTACAGATGGCGATATGCGTTTGATGTGATTCCTTGCCAGGTTTAGAACTGTCACATTTTTTAAGTAATCCACATGGGTAATATCTGTAATGTTTGAGTTTTCAAACCACAGTTCTAGTTTGAACAATGGCAATGTT
Organism: Saxidomus purpurata; assembly: GCA_022818135.1. Classification (NCBI taxonomy): domain Eukaryota; kingdom Metazoa; phylum Mollusca; class Bivalvia; order Venerida; family Veneridae; genus Saxidomus; species Saxidomus purpurata. The sequence goes on from JAFMSR010000007.1 coordinate 34,816,982, forward strand.
GTTGGAACGGCGCCAAGAGAGACATCCCTGCAGTCAATGATAATTATTGTTTCATTAATTTTTCTTTTAAAGCATTTGCATTTCGGTGGACACTTTTCCACATTCACAGGACAGTACATTTCTTCATCTGTGATGCTCCACATATGTCGTCCACGTAACTCTGCCGGATATAAACAAGTGAAAGTATTTATGAAATATGTGAGGTCAACGTCCTTGCCTTGTTTAAACAGGTCACGAATGATGGAGGTATCACAGTTACATGTGAGTGGGTTACCTTTAAGAAACACATCGAAAAGACTCATTACAGTTTCAAATGTCAAAAACTGCTTTACTGTCATATTTGCAGATGGAATGGTTTCTATTTTATTAAACTGTAGTAAAAATTTGGATGGTCATGGAAATTTTCTAGAGGCATTGATATTACTGATTTTACTTCGACTTTTTGTTCAACAATGTCTATTTCCTTTAAATTGTCCAGAAACCTCGTAACACTTTCTCCGGTAATTTCTGCATTACTAATGTCATACATCTCTAAATTGATTGCATACATAGGCCAGATAGGGATATCGGTTAGAGGGTTAGAAGATAAGTCAAGACTTCTCAGCGAATTTAATTGTTCCCTGAACATATTTTTGGGTAGAACTGCTAATAAATTACCAATAAGGTATATTTTCTTTAAATGAAAAAGTGAATGAAATGGATTATGGTCTAAGCTTGTTAATAAGTTACTAGACAAGTTAATGATCAGAATGCTTTCAAGACCCTTGAATAACTGTGTTGATATATTTGTTAGTTTGTTAATCTGGAGGTACAGGAATTTCAGTAAATGCTGATTTTGAAACAAATTTTCATCCAATGTCTGAAGACCATTTTCAGACAGGTCAAGGGTGTTGTTGATAGTAGTATTATGAAACAGGTTAGGTTTGATATAATTCAAAGCCATGCTAATGATACTTATTTCATCAACTTCCCCAGTAAACTTTAACATATTTGGGTTTATCACACATTTATATAAGCTCAGGCTAGTCTTCGAAAACATAAAGGAGTTTGGATTTGATTTTTTCACAAAGTATAACCACATTTTAATTAGATCCGTCACTGCCATGTTATTTCTTTCACTTTTGTTATTCTTATTCCATGGAAAGTTTAGAACACCGTCTAGTGAGACTCCGTGAAGGTGAACAATGTATGCATTGGGAAATTTTTCTCTGAGTGCTGTTGTCTCAATGTCCATACAGCGTTCAAAGAATAGGATATTTGTCTTTGAAAAGATCTGTTTGCAAGACTCCCAAAATAGTCTTTTTCTAGAGTAAGATCCATTAAATTTTGCGTCACATGAATCCTGTATGATAAGTGCTCTCAGATCTGTAGCATATGGGCACTTTTCGTCTGCTTCAAATACTTTAGGATTATCTGTTATTCTCAACATAATGATTCTCCCAAAACTTAAAAATTCATTTATTTCTTTAACTGCCACTGTACATGCTAAACTTAGTGCTATGTCCCACTTCTGTTCATCTATAAGGACTTTACTAGAGTTGAAAGGTAAAAAATGAACAGCAGGGCTTTCATAAGTACAAATAAGTTTGATAGCTGTTGTCATTTTGACTGTTCGTACCATAGTAGCTTCGTTGTTGGATTCTTGTGTTGGTGTTTTTCCTGTTTGCAAACTATTATAAAGGTCTGTTATGTCGAGCCAACATTCTTGCATGTTGTATATATAATAGTTGACTTGCCTGTTCAAAGGGTTTGATATATTCAGATTCTCATATTCATCTTCAAATTGTGTAAAACGGCAAACTTCTTTTCGTTTTGATGTCACAGCTGTACAGTTACTGAAGTAGCATAATAAAATGGTCACAGAAATAGACTGTAGACTGTATATTTCCAAAAGTCATTTTTGTCATTTTAACCTCTTTTAGTGAGTAGTTACTTATATGAACTGTATATAAATCAAATGTATCCAGCCAAAGTGTATGACTGTATTCATTAACAAGTTATCCATTTCATAAAAGAATAAATCTATAGAATTCCTTTCCTGACAATCATTCTGTTTATAGACTACAATATCATCTTGCTGTATGATGAAGAATGTACAGTTGACGTAAATGTTAAGACGGAAGATTTGTATACTGGATTTGGTCTGAATCCAAATTACTTATTTAAAAAAAGTATTGGTAATCAATTGCAGTTATATTGCTACAGTGTCTTACACAATTTCAAAAAACAGGGAGGAAGTTATTTTTAGCTCACCTGAGTACGAAGTGCTCAAAGATTAGCTATTGTGATGGCCTGGTGTATGTCGTCTGTCTGTCTGTCTGTCCACACTTAAAACCTAGTGTATGCAATAGATACTGCATTTTTAAGGGTGCAACAATACGATCAAAGCCGTATTGTGATATATTGCGGTACAGCCAACCCATATTGCAATATTTGCGATATATTGATGTAACAGAAAATACAATAAAACCAGTTCACTACAGTAAATACAGTGCCACAAGATAACCGTAAACAATCCCGAATCTGCCTTTTGAAAAAAAAGAAGTGCTTCTTTTTCTGATATATTTACATGCAACGCAATCTGTGAAATAAGTAGTTCATTTTTAACTCTGAATATAGCGGTACGGGAATTTGTACCTCGATGCGTATTGGCCTGGCTCTGTTTTGCAATATAAACGGAATATTATAACAGTCGGTTGATTGCGTGGTTGTATTTTTTGAGATGGCTGTATAATTTCGGAGCACACGAGAGGTAGAGCCTCGAGTGTGATGCTGCACGATGCAGCCAATGAGAAAGATACACCTGCAGATCAACCGAGCTATTTCGTGTCACGTTTTTTATGACGTTCATGACGTCACTTGTGTCTTCAAGGTATAAACAAACAACAGGAAGAAAAAGCAAAATGTAAATCATTTATCTGGTTTATTTAATGCAAAAAAGACATTTCAAATGTGAAATAAAAAAGCAAAGTGACAACAATAAAAACAAACTTATTTTACTGTAGCAATGTGGATCTAGTTTTCAACCTTTTGTGTAGGAATATTATATGAATAATGCATGTGTGTACAACTTACACGATGGACAGCTAAGATATGGCTTATTTCATCTAATACGGAGAATTTGATACGGGATGTTGTATTTTACTGCACAAAAACTAAAGAAAATTCAGATAAACATTAGTAGGTATATAATGAACTGGTATATCGTTGCACCACTAGCATATTTCACAGGATATTCATGAAACTTGGTCAAAATGATTGCCTTGATGAAATTTAGGTCGAGTTTGAATATCATAGAAAATCATAGAAAACTCTTGTGTATGCAGTAGAAGTTGCATTTTTCATTGGAACTTCATGAACCTTTTATATAGCCATGAAACAAAGTTTGGGGGGTATATAGGAGTCACCGTGTGGTAGGTCTGTTTCAGTTTTCTTGTCCGGAGCATAACTTGAAAACTACCAATGCGAATTCAATAAAATTTCATACAATGGTCAAGCACATTGAGAGGAAGTGTAGTGTAAGAGAACCATAACTCCATCTTGACTAATTACAGAGTTATTGCCCTTTATTACTTGAAAACTACTGACAACTTCATACTTTGGTCAAGCACAATGAGAAGAAGTGCAATTTACAGGAACAATAGCTCTATATTGACCAGTCAAATAAAGAAAAAAACCTGTTAATACTCTGCAAGCCACATTTATTATCCAATCTTCATGAAAATTTTTTTTTTTTTTAAAAATTTGTTGTTTTTGGGGGAAAAAAAAGGGGACCCAACATTATAAAAAGGAAAAAGGGCCACTATTTATTTTTTGGTCAGAATGTTTGTCTTGTCTAGGTCAAACAGAATGTTTGTGTATATGATATATGTTTTAGGTTGAATTTTTGTCACATTGGATAATAAGTAGGTCTCAGGTGAGTGATATAGGGCCATCTTTGCCCTATTGTTTTATATCAAGGATTTGATTGGACATTTAAGGATCAGGAAGACTGTATTGCAAGTTAGAATCTCATTCAACTCTTTTGTTTAGACTGACAATAAGCTATATCAAAGGCATTTTTTATGACATTGTAAATACAGTGAATGCATTATACCTACATAATATAAACAACTGAATTAATGTTCTATATCGCAGATCAGTTAATGATAATATCTTTATTTACTAAAGAAAAACACATATTGAGACATGTAAGACATGCAGAACATTAACTTATTTTCATTGTGGCCTTCAAAAACAAGAAACAATCCTTATTTCTTTCTTTGAATAGAGGAATGACATATTGATGCTTCTTTCGGTGAATCGGGGAAATATTCCTTGTAAAATACTACTGTTTATGATAAGTAATCCCCACAGTTTTTCAGTAGCTTTGGTCCTATGCCATCTAGCCCTGTAGACTTTGGTAACATCCAAAATTTTCAATAATTGTTTTAACTTCAAAATGGTGAAATAAAATCTATATCAAAATAGTTCTATTTTAATTTTTCATTTATGTATTGTTTCAAATGAGAAAAGTGGTCTTTAACAAGCTTGGTTTTCTTTATAATGTTAGACACACATAGACACTGATTTACACACTCACTGCTTTTCTTTTCTGAACTTTTCTTTTATACACTGAATTATGAATTCATTTTACATTTACTTCTAACAAAACCCCGTGCATTTTTGAACAGTAATAGACTAACAGGATGCAAAATCTGAAAAAAACATCCGCAGACAGGACTCTAACTCGTGATAACAAGTTGGGGTGGTTATGATTTATCCACTGCTCTATAATATCTTTGGTGATTTACAGAACAATATAGAACAAGACAAATTTTGATGCAAAGCATCAAAGGGGGGCAGCGGATGTTTTTTTTTGAAACATGATTTAAAGGAATCAGAGTCATTTTAGAATATCAGTAAACAACCTATCAACGGAAAAAACAAATACATTATGTGATATATAAATGTTATCATAATAAGTAAAAAAACACATTTACTACAGTTTAACCAAAAACGAAACGAAAACAAAGGGGGGGGGGGGGGTCATAAAACAACCTTCCGCATAATGGTAACGATGGCGCCCATTAAACAAGGCTACAGCTGGGGTCAGCAGCCGGATGGCAGGGGGGGGGGGGGGGGGGGGGGGGAAACCCACGTGATACAAAACCCACGTGATTTATTTTTACTATTGGTCAGTTGTTAGCGATGCTTTACATAAACTTTCATTGAGACCCCATGTATCGCATAGTTAGTAGGTGAACAGTCTTATTTATAATGCCTGCATTTACTTTAGAATGGAGTAATGGGGGGAAAATGGGTTTTCAGGGTTTTACACGTTGACAACATATTTTTACGCGATTTAAACTTCAAAAGTTTAGAGATAGCAAAACAACTATCGAGGCGTTTTTCTGAACTTTGATAATCGGCCGCGTGGCCGTAAACAAAGCAATAAAAAAACCGCTAACCTTCAAGTTTGTGGAAAAGTTATTAAATATCCTATGAATATGTCAAACGTTTTGAATTAACGGTCGAAGACGGGTTATGCCTGGTATAGATTGTTTGTAATCAGTTAATACATTTATTTATTCATTATAGGGAGTTTGTTCAAACATAAACATAGTTTTTAATCACAATAATAATGTTGGCGCTCCTATTCGATTATGCAACCCCATGGTAACAAAATTAAAAACCTATTCAATAAATTGTTTTGCCCAACCTCAAACTGGTGAACATAAAATCTATATCAAAATAATCTAATATTATGGAATTTAATACAAAGTCTGAAATATAAGTTGTTATATAAAACTTTGAAGAAACAGTACATTGTGTCTTCATAACGTCTTTAACAGGTTGGTTTATCAAAACATGCCAGTCAAAAAAATTTATGCTAAAAATTAAAAGAACGTAAGCAAAACATTTACCCTAATATCATAACTTAGACTAATGCACTTCTAATCTGTCTTGAAGTGTTAAACTCGTAATTCCATAAATAAGAAGGTGCAATACCAAAATACATTGAATAATTTTAAACCTAATGAACCCTAAAATGAGGCATAAATCTAGCTTTTTAAATTTACTGTATTACATAGTACCGGTATACTACAGAAGCGGAATCATCTCTGATTCATTAATTTCTCTTATTAATTTTCTATGTTTTTTTTGAGTCAGGGATTCTAAAATACGAACTTGAAAATCTGGATCGTTTGTACTTAATGTGACGTAATTTTCAACATATTTTGACAGCTCCTTACTCATAGTGTCCATGTTTATAGGGCCTGAAGTACACAAGATTAAGTAATTGTGATTTTCAGGTTGGGCCTTTGTTACAATTTCAGTCAAAATATAAAGTTTGATTTCATCCGCTAGTGTCTCTTCATTCAATATGTATATCACAAAATGAGCAGCGTCCAGAATAACAGGGAGCTTATCCCTCTTGTCTTGGCCTGGTGTAAAGAGCTCATCTAAAACTTTCACGTTCAAATTATGCTGTGACAAAAATGGCATAATTTTGTTCTTCACATGTAATTCCAGTTCATCAGGGTAAGAAATTACAACTCGTTTTCTCTCACCACAAATGTCATTGTCATAATTTACTTCAACATTGCCGTGGAAGTCCTCTTGTCCAGTCCTGTTGCATCTCACTGATTTCTTGCTTGGCATCAAATAGTTTATTTTTTCTAAAAGTAATCGTGCATTGCGGTCCACACAGTTACTGCTTCTCATAAATAACCGAAGATTGTCATCCAGAATTTTAGTTTTCCTTAGTCTCTTTTCAGTAATTAAAATGATAGAGTGACTTGACGATGTAACAAATTTGTTATACGCAATATTCCAAGCTGCTTGAATAATTTTGGAATTTTCCCAGTTACCTGGCAGACAAAGGATCACACTTTTTGAACAGTCTAGTAATTTATCAATATTTTCAATCCAAGTATATCCTATGAATGAATTTGTATAAAAGTCTCCGATTTCATATCCTTTTTTCTGTAAATAGTTAGCAATTGTTTTTGCTAAAGCCATATCTTCTGCTACATAAATGAGAACTGCATCATAAAAGCTATAATTTACTTCTGCTGCGTGTTTTTTGTCAAACGGATGTAAATTAAAGTATATAAAAAGTAAGACTTTTATGTTAAATCGGAAGACGTAACCAATAATAGACAAACTGATTAGAACAAATAAAGTAGTTCCTGTTATAACTGACGGTAGAAACACGTGTTCAATGGTACTGAATTCATTTTGCTGTTTGCAAATAAAATGTGAGTCTGGTACTGCAATTAGTTGTGTAACATTGCTTAAACTAGCATGACATTGGATGTTTACCCAGTCGACAATGCGATGTTCTGCATTTAACAACCATGTTTTCATCCATCTCAATGTGCAATCACAAATAAATGGATTGTCTGACACAGTAAGTTTCGAAAAATGCAGCGATCGTATTTGAATCGGTATGGATGTCAGATTATTTGAATGCAGGTAAATAGTCTGAGCATTTTTCAGATCATTAATTACAGATGGTGATATTTGTTTAATGTGATTCCTTGCCAGGTTTAGAACTGTCACATTGTTTAAGTAATCCACATGGGTAATTTCTGTAATGTTTGAGTTTTCAAACCACAGTTCTAGTTTGAACAATGGCAGTGTTGTTGGAATGGTGCCAAGAGAAACATCCCTGCAATCAACAATTACTGTTTCATTGATTTTTCTTTTAAAGCATTTGCATTTTGCTGGACACTTTTCCATATTTACAGGACAGTACATTTCTTCATCTGTGATGCTCCACATATGTCGTCCGCGTAACTCAGGTGGATGTGTGCAAGTGAAAGTATTTAAAGAATATGTTGCTTCATTCTCACTGGCATATTTAACAAGGTAGCGAATGATGAAGGTATCGCAGTTACATGTCAGTGGATTTCCATTGAAAAGGACTGTGTAGTGACTCAGTAAAGTTGCAAGCTTTCCAAACAGCCTTATTGTCATATTTGTGGATGGAATAGTTTTTATTTGATTCAACCGTAGTAAGAGTTGCGGATCACCACGTTGACCTTCAAAGTTTGACAATGTTTCTATTTCCTTTTCAGCAATGTCTATTTGCCGTAAATTTTGCAGAAGTCTCACAACACTTTCGCCATCAATTTGTGCATTATTCATGTTATAAACTTCTAAACTTGTAGAGTATAAGGGCCAGATAGGGATGTCAGTTAAAGGGTTAGAAAACAAGTGAAGACTTCTCAGAGAATGAATTTGATCCCTGAATATATTCTCAGGTAGAACTGCTAATAAATTACTACTAAGGTTGATTTCTTTTAATCGCAAAAGTGATCGAAACACGTCACCATGTAAACTTCTTATAAAATTTCGAGACAAGTCTATGGTGAGAAGACTTTGAAGGCTCCAGAATGTTCGTCTTGGTATCTCTGCAAGTTTGTTCCCCTGAAGGTAGAGGAATTTTAGGAGATGTTGATTTTGAAATAAATGTTCATCCAGCGATTGCAAATTGTTGTCACACAGATAAAGGGTGAAGTTGATCATCGTATTGTGGAACAAATCAGGTTGGATATAATTAATAACTGTGCCAGAGATCCGAATTTCATCGACTTTCCCAGTAAAATTTAGAAAGCTTTGTTTGATTTTACATTGATCGAGTCTAAGAGCATTAATTGAAAATGGGAATATGTACGGATAAAGTTTTATCACAAAGTTTAACCACAGTTTGCTGATATCCATGATTTCTGTGTCATTAGTTTCGGTTTCGTAATTATTATTCCATGGAAAGTGTAGAACACCATCTATTGAGGCATTACTGAGATTAAGAATGTGTATATTAGGAAATTTTTCTCGAAGGGCTGTAATGTTAACCTTCATGCAAAGTTTTAAAGACAGGATAATTGTCTTTGAAAAAACATGTTTACACGTCTCCCAGAATAATCTTTTGGTAGAGGAAAGTTCATTTGATTCACAGGAATCCTCCACCACAAGTGTCTGCAGATCCTGAGCATACTGGCATTTGTCGTCTGCTTCAAATATTTTCACTTCTCGTGATAAGTGCAGCATGATTATTCTTCCAAATTTGGAAAATGTATGTATTTCTTTGACCGCTACTGGACATGATAAAATTAGCACTATATCCCACTTCTGTTCCAAAGTAACTTTACTAGAGTTGAATGGTATAAAATGAACAGCACTTTTATAAGAACATAGAAGTTTAACAGCTGTTGTTAGGTTTTTTGTGGGTGTCCTCGTAGCATTTGACCACTTTTGAGTCGGTGTTTTACCAATGATCCTATACAAGGATGTTGTGTCCACCCAACATTCAACATTGTTGGTAATTAAAAAACTAACTTGTCTGTCCAAAGGATTTGATATATTCAGATTTTCGTACTCATCTTCGAGTTGTTGAATTCGACAAACCTTTATCCCATATAAAGCTACAGATGAGCAAAAATAGCCTAGTAGAATTGTCACAGAAATATACCACATCTTTCCATTTATTTCACCATATTGTGTATGTAGTTATAACTAGTTATTTGTTCATTTGACTGAATAAAATCCAATGTATGAATAATTTAATTGACCTGTTCATTCATTATAATATAAGGAAAATAATCCAACATAATCATATGTTTCTTTTCTGTCAAATATATTTTTTTACTTCACTTTTGGATAGTGACTGATCAATCAATATAAATACATCATGTTGTACCCTGGGTGTATTTTTTTCTAGGTCAGGAGGTGGGAGGAAGTTATGTATATATGATTTGGTTGGTTGAGTATTTTAGTTTAAATTCAAATGATGGTACATTTTAAAGTCATGACAGGTTTACTTTTTAGAGTGAGAGGTGTCAACTTTCACTTTAATAGATACCATATTGTCTGTGTTACACACACACTTGGTGATTTTTGTGATCTCATTCTGGAAAGAAAATGGAAACATTGCTGGAAACTTCAATTGTGCCATGATTCAACATTAGTGCATTCAAGTCCACTCATTATGTGTTAAGATATCCTGGTTAATATGTTGAAAAGGTCTTTAGTCCATGTCCTGTTTCCTGTCAAAACTTACTGTACTTGTTTTAATTTGACATTCATGCATAATGGATGGGGTGTCAGTTGTTGGTGAATACGCATTAGCCTCATATCTGGTGCAAGAGACCATATTAGATTCATGAGAGTCCTCACCAAACACAGAGGGATAATTATGTCTTCCCATATGCGGGAGATATATTGTTTTTGCCATGTCTGTTCGTCCGTCCGTCCATCCGTCTGTCCCGCAAAATCGTGTCCATTCCATATTTCCTAAACCCCTCGAATAATTTTCATAAAACCTTGGGTCAGATGTTCAGGTCAAGGTTACAGCTCAAGGTCAAAGGTTTGAGCCTTGCATTTCGTGTCTGCTCCATATCTCCTAAACCCCTCAAATGATTTACATGAAATTTTCAATATCAAGGTCACAATTAGAGATCAAAGGTCATATGACTATATTTCATGTCCACTCCATATCTCTTGAACCCCTTGAAGGATTTTAGAATAACTCACCATAAATGTTCACCATATTGACACTATGTGCGAAGCACATGTTACAACCACCTTGGTTGAAGGTGAAGTTCATGGTTACTAGAAAATGGTTTCCACTCAATAACACGAGTTAGGAGTGACCAATTGCAATGAAACTTGGTGTGTAGGTAGCTGGCATGGAGAGGAAGCTTGGGATTGAATTGCAGGTCACTAGGGTCAACATCAAGGTCACTGTTACTAAAAATAGATTAAAAAATCTGTTGAAAACAACCTTCTAGTTATTGTTTTGATGTCATCCGTTCGGAGCCATATCTAAGAAACCAATGTTCCTTTTCAGTTGTTTGCTTCATTTGGTGAGAGATTTAAATTCAGTGAATTTGCTTATTCAGTATATTTGGTCAGACGTTTCAGAGGCTCAGAAGTTCTCAGACGTTTTGTCAGAAGTTTTGTCAGAAGTTTTGATAGAAGTTATAGGAGTTTTGCCAGAAGTTTTGATAGAAGTTATAGAAGTTTTGCCAGAAGTTTTGCCAAAAGTTTTGATAGAAGTTATAGAAGTTTTGCTAGAAGTTTTGATAGAAGTTATAGAAGTTTTGCCAGAAGTTTTGATAGAAGTTATAGAAGTTTTGCCAGAAGTTTTGATAGAAGTTATAGAAGTTTTGCCAGAAGTTTTGCCAGAAGTTTTGCCAGAAGTTTTGATAGAAGTTATAGAAGTTTTGCCAGAAGTTTTGATAGAAGTTATAGAAGTTTTGCCAGAAGTTTTGCCAGAAGTTTTGATAGAAGTTATAGAAGTTTTGCTAGAAGTTTTGCTTGAAGTTTTGATAGAAGTTATAGGAGTTTTGTCAGAACTTTCAGATACAAATATATCTAACTGCTTTAGCCATAAAATAACAAGTTTTTATATTAGTTCAGTGTACTCTTTCTGTTCTTACAGTGGTCATATCAAATACTGGAGCTGTATTAGGAAAGTCCAGGAAAAACCACATTCCTAGAGTTGGTGATTTCAATGAGGTTTGTATAATTCTTTCATCTGTTTGCTTCTACTTGTCTGTATATCCTTGCTTTCAGCTGTCTGTTTACTAGTCTATGACTCCTTACTTCCACTACACCTGTCTGTTTTGTTTTGCTTTAGTCTGTCTTCTACCAAACATCCTTTAAGCATCTGTGTTAAAAGGATTGCTCTACCAGTGTATGAAGTGCTTGTCTCCAGGTTTTCTCACATTCAGTGGACCACTTTCAATTTTATTAGTAAAATGTTTTGAGTTTTGCATTAAGCCTATATAGTGTAAGCTAACAAAATGTACTCATTCAGAGCTCTTCAATAATTTCAGTCCACATATTACATAGAAGGTAACACAGGACATAAAGTGTTCCAGACCCAGTTTGGTATGTTGTTGATATTTATTCACCCTTAACCTACTGGTGGAAAATAGTCTTAATTATGTTTAACCATTTTTAAGCAAAAATGTGACTTATCTTTTTTTTCTTCATAAAATAGAAAAATTGCAGTTTCTTCTGGAGGGTAGTGATATTGTACTGGTTCCTCCTAAGAATAATGGTTAGGTAAACAGCCCTGCCTGTTGAAATAACGGAAAATGGTTGAAACGGGCTTTAAGTTTTGAAAAACAGAAAAAGCAGTTTAGATAATGCTTCAGTTTGTTGATGATATTAATTTTGATCTTCGTAAAAACAAATCACATGAATTAATAAAGTCAGAATAATATTATGTTATGCATTACAACGAAGAAAGTTGCTGAGCCGAAAGTACTTACAACATTATCATTGGTGCTTCCCCTAGCTTTACTGATGGTGTTTCTAGATAATGGTGGTATTTCTCAACATTTGATCTGTCTGGACAGCAAAAATCCATGTTCGTTGTAGTATTGTTTAGTATTACGGTGTTTAAAAATTGTGTTTTATCATTTTTTTCAGGAAAAATAGCCATCAACATATGTTATGGTCGGCATCATCCTCCCAACTGGATGATGTATGGTGTGAATGGAGCGGAAATCGTCTTTAATCCCTCAGCTACAGTGGGAGCCTTGAGGTCTGAATGTGTACTATCTAACATTTTACATGGTTTTAGCTCAACTGTGTATTTTATGTATGCTCGGGGTGAGCTTTTGTGACCATTTACTGATGAGTGTATGTCTGGCAATCTGCCATATACAGTAAACTCTGTAATACGAGGAATGTTCAAATATGAATGCATCCAGGCACATAAAAATGTATCTTTGGTAGATTTCAATGAAATTTTATTTTGTCCCCTCGAAGTATTCACCTCCAACAGATATGCAAAGTTTCAGTCTTCTAATCCAATCCTTGAAGGCATTTTCATAGTCTTTTCTAGGTATACTATGAAGACAGTGGAATATTGCAGAACTGAGGAGTTTGCGCTGGACAAATTTTCGACCAGAAAGGTATTTTTTTAGCCTTGGGAACAAGAAGAAGTCACAAGGGGCAGGGTCAGGCAAATACGGAGGTATAGGGATTAAAACAACCTTTTCCTGCTTCAGAAAGTCGTATAAACACCTTGTGCGATGACGCATTGTTATGTAGCAATCTTACATTGGCCAAACCATTGTTGCAGGTTTTCGATTTTTGAAATATTTCTTCAGTTTTCGAAGAACTTTAGTCTTGTAAAACTTCGCATTTGCGGATTTGCCTTTAGGTACAGCAACCTGAATGGCAGGACCCTGATTTGTGAAGAATATGGCATACATTACCTTCTTTACACTCACGGTCTGCTTTGCAATGCATGGTCTTGTGCCAGACTTTGTTGCCCATATTATGTTCTGAATCTTTTGTTTTGGCTCAAAAAAGTGAACCCATGTCTAGTCATCAGTGACGACATTTAGGAAAAACCGTGCAATGTAATTTGGAAACTGTTTAAGCAACATTTTAGCGCATTGCACACGTGCCTTTTTTTGCTCATCTGTCAACGGATGGGGAATCCATCTAGCACAGATCTATCTCATTTTCATATTACGTTTCAGAATTGCATGAGCTGCTCCTAATGAAATGCCAACCATACTAGCTATTTGCCTAGCGGTTGATCTTGCATCAGTAGCAACTACTTCTTTCACTCTAGCAACCATATTGGCAGACCCTGCTGTTTTCGGCCGACGTCCATGTGGTGCATCTTCTGTTGAAACTAACCCACATTTGAATTTCTTAAACCAACGAATAACTGTCGAAAAAGACATTTCATTATGCCCATAAACAGAACATATTTCATCAAAAATGTCTTTACACCCTATGCCAAGAATACAACGATTCTTAATATAGGACTGTATTTCAACGGCGTACGCTGACCTTCTTCCAAACATTTTTGTATTAGTATACACGAGTAGGTAATGTTTAGCGAGCGATAGACACAGCTAAAGTGAACGGATTTTAATGGGTGTGATATCAATGTAAAGCTAACTTGTTTATCTACCCAATAATCTTGATTTCCTCCTTGATTTTCGCATTATTGAGTGAGGTAACGTTCTACATGCATTCATATTTGAACAATCCTCGTAACTAGCTCAGTGGGACCATTTAAATTTGTTCCTGAGTATGTTACTGGGTATCATCATATAGCATTTTCATATTAACTATAGAAAGAATAAAATTGCGCCCAGAAAATGTGTACCTTATATCCTGAATTTCGCTTTATCTGGAGTCTTTGTATACGGCATTTACCGTACTTCAAACAACATTACCCCTGAAACAATGTGATGGCAGTTGATTAAACTTGACACTGATGTTCCTGTCATGATTCTCTACCAAAGTTGTTGCAAGAATTCCAATCTATACAGACCTGTGGTTGCAGGCAACCAAAAGGATAAACCGAAAATACTCTTCATTAAAATGAGACATGTCTTATAAAATATGACAACCCAGTGGGGTTAGAGGTGTCCATGTGTAGCAATATAGGGCAGTCAGGGTCCTCTTGTAAAAAACAAAACATGCCCATTAGCCGAAACACTGTGATGGCCCCCATTAGTTGCTTTACCATTTGGTACATAACATTATTCTTTTTATCAATGAAAAAAATATTTACCAATTACACAGCTGCATCTATGTGAAACTGTAAACTTATGTAATTTAATTTTTGATCGTCAAGAAATGTCAAATGTCAGTTGATGTAATGGAGTTTTTTCTCCACTTTGTACATTTCTGCATGTTGTTCTTAATGTAACATAGTAAAACATGGAAAATGTGGGGAAAATGATCACCTAATGGATATTATGTTTTCTCTTGTTTGCAGTGAACCCATGTGGCCCATAGAAGCAAGAAATGCAGCTATTGCCAACAGTTATTTCACTTGTGCCATAAATAGAGTAGGAACGGTAAGTGAAATATTAGAAAGTGTTATGTAGACAGAAGAAGCACAAAAACTGTAGTTCATATAACTTGCCGTCTTGTGTGACTAAGAAAGAAGAGGTTTTATTAGACATTTCTCAGCTAAGGGAACTGGGGTAAATATTAGGTGTAAACTTGGGCCAAGAATAATGTTCCAATTCATAGAGGACTCCAAGAACCCAGTGAATAAAAGTTGAAAAAATAAATATGGTACAGCGAAAAGTTCACTTGAGTCTATAATAAGAGTTTTGACCTATTTTTGCCTAATTTCTATAAAACATATACCTTTTAAAACAATAACACTCTGAAGCAGACGGCAATTATACAGTGTCGTCTGCTCTGGATTTAAGTTGTTAGACTTTAGAACACCCCTATTTAAAGAAATAGACTTGCCCTAATTGGA
Organism: Saxidomus purpurata; assembly: GCA_022818135.1. NCBI lineage: Eukaryota > Metazoa > Mollusca > Bivalvia > Venerida > Veneridae > Saxidomus > Saxidomus purpurata. The sequence goes on from JAFMSR010000007.1 coordinate 34,832,232, forward strand.
AGTCAGAAGATCCCATTGTAAAAATTTGGGTATAAATGGGTTAATTTGAATATTTCAGGAAGCATTTCCAAATGAATTTTCATCTGCCGATGGTAAACCAGGTAAGGTGATTTTCTCACTTGATAAACATTTGTAAATTTCTCATAAACAGTAATTACAGTGTCTTGGTGAATGTATTTATCTCTCTATTAGGATCCCATTCTCTCTGGCGTCTGTCGTATGGGGTACATCGTACATCTGTTAACATTTTCCTTCAAACAACATCTCTGAAACCACTAGGCCAATGATGATATAACTTGGCAGGGATGTTCCTTGCATGAAGCTGTTTCATAGTTGTTCAAATAATTCCATTCCATGCAGAACTCTGGTTGCCATGTTTACGGAAAGGAAAAACTTTAAAAATCTTCATCTGAAGAACAGGAAGGCCTAGTGCTTAGATATTTAGCATGTGACATTACCTAGTAGACCTCTATCAAGATTGTTCAAATTATGACCCCCAATTCAAAATTTATGTTACTTGATGTTACATAGGCTTATATAGGAAAACTTTAAAAATCTTCTTCTCTGAAACGACAAGGCCTAGAGCTTAGATATTTAGCATGTGGCATAACCTAGTGGACCTCTACAAAGATTGTTCAAATTATGACCCACGGGTTAAAATTGACCCCACCCACTTTACATAGGTTTATATAGAAAAACTTTTCAAATCTTTATCTCTGAACCCACAAGGCCTAGAGCTTAGATATTTGGCATGTATCATTGCCTAGTGGACATTTACCAAGAATGCTCAAATCATGTCCCCCATGGCAAAATTGACCATTTCTGCTATTGATGACCTTGTATTATAGCAAATGGTAGCCAGGTGAGCGATGTAGGGCCATCTTGGCCCTCCTGTTATTGACAAGCTTGCCCCACGCTCAGAAAAAGTTTCATCAACATTTTATCATGTTTCCCAGCATCCACTTGTTCTTTACAATTGACCCAATCAGTTGCAAAAACATATTTTGTTTAAAAATCTTTTTAGAGTATAATGTAAAACAGAAAGACTCGATGTTTGATTTTGCAGATTAAAAGGTATGTAAAGTAAATCATTCATGTATCTGTTTTCAGCTCACAAAGACTTTGGACACTTCTATGGTGAGTAAATATCAAAGAAATGTCTAGATACTTGATTAATAAATTGATAATCACAAGGGATTCATTCAGCAAAATTTCACCATGACCTTCACCCTTCTTTTTTGGGCAAGTACCAGTCTGACAATAAGGGGGCAGTGTTTAAGAGTAGTTAAATTTGTGAAGTGCTTTATTCGATAAAATAAAATCCTCACAAAAAAGAATTTCTCATGAAAGTGTGTTCTTCATTCATTTCAGGATCAAGTTATGTGGCAGCTCCAGATGGCAGTAGAACTCCGGTAAGATCAGAGTAAGATCTCAAGTGAGATTGGAACATGAGCCACATTAAACTTTACTTACTAGATCTGGATCCATGCTTTATGCTTTTTGTGGGTTCACAGTGTTACAGTTGTGTCACAGTTGTGTACATAATTCAACAGTGACAGCTAGTACACTCAAACCTGTGTTAAAGACCATCTCTATAAAGAGTCCATCTCCATGTCACCTACAATTACCCTAGCCTCCTTGGTGCAGTGGTAGCGCATTTGCCTCAGCATTGGAGGGTTCGAGGGCCACCAGAGCCAAAGTAGTCATAAATTCCTTAGGCGAGACACAGATAATTATGTCTCCTACTTAGTGGTAGGAGCCATATTCATTTGGTGCTGTCTGTCTGTTGTCACAAAGTTTGTCTGCACAACTCCTCCTACATGCCTGGATGGATTTTACTATAACTTGGTAGAAATGTTAAGAGCCAAATGTAGTTGTGCATATTGACGGCATTTGTCAGTCATTGATTCTTAGGGGATTAATTGCCCTTTTTCGTATACCCTAACCCTAAGTTTGTCTGTGCAACATCTCTTATACTGCAACACAGATTTCAACTAAACTTCAGATGCATGATCAGTGCCAAGCCTAGTTGTACATAATCTTTGGCATTTTCCAGTTAAATGATTCTTAGCGGAGTTATTGTCCTTTTTCATAAACCGTAACCTTAAGTTTGTTTGCACAAGTTCTCTTACACACATTTCAGCCAACACTGAATGATCGTGGACCAAGCCTAGTTGGTCTATCCTCGCATTTTCCAGTTCAGTGACTAAGAGAATTGCAAGGATATGAAAATAACTTAGATGTTGAATTATTTGAAATTCATACATACAGACCTTTCGATCCTACAGTGTTAAGAAGTACATAGTCGTTTTTTTTAAAACCTTTATTACAGCCTCTTTTTACGAAGTTAATTGAGTCCTGATGGAATGAGTCTTGATAGCGATTAATAAAGTTGCATTTATATTGTTTAATCAAGTTACCTGATTAATTTAAGATAAAGTCCACCCTGTGAATTCAGATGGAAAAACTTGTGCCACTTATCTTCAGAATAAATATTTGTTAACAAAGCAATAAAATCTGCTGTAGCTTCCTTAACGATTCTTATTAAAGTTATTAACTGTACTCATCATATACAGGTTTTTACAATTACCAATAGTTAAATTTTTTTTAAAAATACGACTCAAACGGTTTTTAACTTATTCAGTTAAATCAGTAAATGAATCAAGTTTATAGCATATGTATTAGGAATATTTTTTCATATGATGTTTGTTAAATGTGTTTGTTTTATAGAACAGTATACGAATATAACAAACTCTGGATAGTAAGGAACACATTAAAGGCCATGGAGTTCTTTATAAACTCTTATGGTATTTTCAACAATGCAAGAGACTAAGTGTTAATCAAGGGGGAGCCATTAATGTCCATTTCAGGCAACTTACGAGTAGGCTGGCGTCAGGTTGTTATAGTGTTCAACCATCACAATATTACCTTCTAAATTTTGTTAATAGCATTCATAGAATCTTCAATGCATCTCCTAGCTCTTTAAAATAGAAATGAGTTCAAAAACAAAATTTCTCTGGATAGATTTCTTCCAGTATCGAAAAAAGTCTCATTTAGAGGGATTTACTAAGTGCTAATGGGTTATCTTTCAGCAATTTTCATATCTATGTAAAAATTGGCTAAAGCATGTTATATAAAATCAAGACTTTCCCAGATTAAGTGCAACTTAGTAATACACACGTTGGCTTTAACGGTTGTACATTTACGCAAACGTCTTCAAACTAGTAGATATACCTTGATAACAAAAATTGCTATGAGTGCTAGAAATTTGACAAAAGATTGCTTGCCTCTTGATGTTTTATAACATGGATTTTTTATGCCTTTGAAAGCGTTGGTTCCTCTTTATTTGCACTTTAAATGGATTTCAGTAGACCTTACTTTGTAAGCAATGCTTAATACAGTGCTTGATCTTGTAAAGTATACTTTTGACATAAAAATTATGCTAAAGTGTATTTGATTTTGCTCCCTTTTTTGTAACATTGGAGATAACTCTGCCAGACAGTCAGTTTCTGTATTGTTGGTATACTTCGCAGCTTATACTAGAAATTGAGACACAATGTTTTCAGTCTTATACCTTGCATAATTTAAACATGATTAATCTTTACATCCGCGGGACACTATACAGATAGATCCAAACTTTGGGCCTGATATTTTTAGCTCACATGAGCTTTTTGATTGCCTGATGTCTTTTTTTGGTCAACAATTTCTTCAAATGACATCTCCTAAACGACTCAGTCAATTTCAACCAAGCTTCACAGGAACGTTACTTGCATGGACCTATATCATAGTAGTTTAAAGAATTTCATTCTATGCAGAACTCTGGTTGCCATGGCAACAGAAAGAGAAAACTTTATAAATCTGCTTGTCAAAAACCAGAAGGCCCAGAGCTTAGATATTTGATATGTAGCTTTGCCTAACAGACCTCTACCAAGCGTTCAAATTATGAAATCCCTTCTTTTCCAAAACCATAAGGCCTAGAGTTTAGATAGTTAGTGTGTCGCATTGTCTAGTGGACCTCTGAATTTCTTCTCCAAAACCACAAGGCCTAGAACTTAGATATTTGGTATGTAACACTGTCTAGTGGACCTGTACCAAGTGGTGCAAATCATTGACCCTTGGGTCAGAATTGACCATGCCCTAGGGGTCACTTGTCTTTATATAGAATTAACTTTGTGTGATATAGGACCATGATGGCCCACTTCTTTATCCTAAGTATTGTAAGTTAATAACTTAAGATAAAAAAACTTTTGTATTCAAGTTATTGTGTATGCCAAACCTTGTGGAAGGACAAACTATGATGTAATTCTGTCTGTCCGTTCGAGCCCAAAAAGTGAGGGTTGAGTGGCTATGGCAACAATAGGTGACAGTTAATTCTCTTTGATGTCATTCATTCCATATGTCTTAGCATAGCCACAAAACTGCCAATTTTTAGTACGTCCTTCCGTCTGGTTGAATATCACATTAACGAGATAATGCTAACTGGTATCATCATTTAAGATCACAGGTTCAAAGGACAAGGTAACTTTGAAAATCTAAACTAGAGAATGCTTGTGTCCAATATCCCCAGGACTGATAATTGTAGTCTTGTAGTGTGTAAGAAATTGGAGTTTAAATATCTAAACAGTGATGCTCCTCATATTAACCTCATGTTGACCTCTACCAAGTATGTTCAAGTTAAATCCACAGGTCAACTTGATTTTACATAGATTTCTCTTCAAGTTCAGCATTGGCTGACCTTGACCTACTGACCTACTTTCCTGTTTTTGAAGCTACAGTAGTGAACTTTTAACCATGTGTAAAATTTTGAATAAATATTTCAGCTTTGTCCTTGGCTGACCTTGACATGAAATAGAAAAATCAATAGCATATCTTTAGTCAAAGAGAGTGTTATAGTGATACAGTAAAATATTAAGATGAATGTGTCATAATGTTCACATCAGTTTTGATTTATTTGGACATTATACATGCTTGTGAAAAACATTCACCTTTTTTAAGTGACCACTTTTGATATATCCCCGGTGTTGCTACTGAAGACAGGTTCAGTTGCAGATATTTTTCCCTTGTGTTGCTGCTGAAGATAGGTTCAGCTGCAAATACTTTTCCCTTGTGTTGCTGCTGAAGATAGGTTCAGTTGCAGATATTTTTCCCTTGTGTTGCTGCTGAAGACAGGTTCAGTTGCAGATATTTTTCCCTTGTGTTGCTGCTGAAGACAGGTTCAGTTGCAAATATTTTCCCCTTGTGTTGCTGCTGAAGATAGGTTCAGTTGCAGATATTTTTCCCTTGTGTTGCTGCTGAAGACAGGTTCAGTTGCAGATATTTTCCCCTTGTGTTGCTGAAGACAGGTTCAGTTGCAGATATTTTCCCCTTGTGTTGCTGCTGAAGATAGGTTCAGTTGCAGATATTTTTCCCTTGTGTTGCTGCTGAAGATAGGTTCAGTTGCAGATATATTTTGTTCTCTTGAGAATGAAGAAAAAAGATTGACAAAAGTTCTGAACTGTTACAATGCAGTAAAATTCAAATTTTTGTTTCATGTTGTATAAATATGTGAAAGTGAGCTAATGATTAATATGGAAATTGGTACATTATGACATGGGATAACACTATGGTTGACTGGAGAAATGGGTCAGTAGAAAGAAAACTATATAACAGTGTGGTAAAATTAATTGGCAGAGCAGTCTACAGCTGATAGTTTATTTCTAGATTCACAAAATAAAGAATTCAGAGAAAAGGGACTGTACTCCGTATTACTTATTAAATCTGTTCCCAACACTTCCATTTTACTGGTTTTTCCTTCAGTAGTAGAAACAAAAGTAGAAAAAGTGCTCCAGGATGAAGCTTTTTGAAAAGCTAACATTTCCAGTATTGATATAGTTAGATTTTATGCATTGAGCCGTGACTGCACTAGCTCAAGTGTCAAAATCCTACTATAATTTAATCAGCAGGTTTTATGATGTACTTATATATAGTAAAGCACTGACAAGTAGTATATAGCGATTCTATTTACTAACTGATAGAAATACCTACTTTGCACTATAATGACTTTTAAACTAAGCAATACAGTCATGATGTTATAAATAGAGCATATATTAATATCCACTCCACAACCTCGGTCAGAAGGTCAGTTTGTGACCAATTAATATTGTAACTTTCCACACTAACTGTGGCTCTTTAATTTGATTGCTCTCCTTCCTATGGGTCAGTCCATTTATTTAGAGCAAAATATTGGATTCTTCTGAAGATGATCTGGATTTTTCCATTTCTGTGGACCAGTCTATTGATTGATAGGGATGTGTTAGAAAAGGCCAAAAGTTCAATATCAAGGGAAGAAGAGTGCAAACTGTTTGTTGTCATCAGATTGAGAAGATTTTGTCCTCTTACATTGTTTTTTCCCCAACTAGCCTAGATCAGTTAGATAATGAGTATGGTAAACAAATGTTATACAGTCCATCATTGACAAGGACTAAAAATATATGTAAAAAAATAAGCTTACAGTTGTTATAGTGCATGCACTGCAAAACTTCCTTAATATAGTTGAATGATGAAAAAAAGTGCAAAATGGTCAACCGCTTGCCGAAGTAGAACAGTACATATACACTCACTTTTAATTAGCAGTTTATCTCAAACTGTTTCTTGACCTCAGTCAGGTTTTTCTAGCTGCTTGATTTTCATAGTAGTAAACCTCTTCCCACTGCAGCAACATCGCACATGTATATATACCCAGTCTAGACCTCAGAATCAGTAGCAACTACTGTAGGAATATCCATTGTTTACTGTATCCCGATTTTATGAAAAATTTCTTCTAATTGTTGATGTTAAGTTGAACACCGGTTTCGACAGTATTACGGTCATTTTTACAGACGGGCGTCATTAGAGTGTCATGTAATGAGAGCAGACCTAAAAACCTTATATAACTAGATTTCATCGAGACTGTAAACAAAACAATTTTCATCTGAAAAAGGCAACAGGGATTTTTTTATCATAATTGCACTATTTGGTCGTCTAGCGGCTGATGAATATCGGGGAAAATATTTACTGAGATCAATAGTCTAGTCGTGTAACTGTTGCTAGTGGTGGTTACATTGCTATAACAAAAGTACGTACAGAGTACAATCATGTACTTATAAAGTGAAGCGTAAACTTCGCACTATTATGCAGTAGTGCACACCTTGTACTATTGAAATACTTTTATTACAGATTATCTTGTACCTTTAACAGCGATAAAGGTATTTTATGTAGGTCAGTCCATTCAAGAGTGCAGGATTTGTGTAAGAGTACGCCAATTTGGACTTTTGATAAGGCTTAAAGTGTTCCGTTCATTTCAAAAGTAATTATTTTTACCCGTTTTGGCTGAATGTAAGCCATTACCTCCAAATGGACTTGTCTAGCTTTCAGTTTAGACACTATGATTAAATATTTATAGGTATTTACACATTGAGCAGCAAACAGTGCAGATTTTGATCTATATACTGATTGTGATCGGTACTGATAGTGATCAGTCTGTACTGATTGTGATATGTACTTATTGTGATCAATCTGTACTGATTGTGAACTGCACTGATTGTGATCAATCTGTACTGATTGTGTTTGGTACTGATAGTAATCAATCTGTACTGATTGTGATCTGTACTGTTTGTGATTGATCTGTACTGATTGTGATCTGCACTGATTGTGATCAATCTGTACTGAATGTGATATGCACTAATTGTGATCTGTACAGAATGTGATATGCACTCATTGTGGTTTGTACAGATTGTGACCCATGCTGATTGCGGTCTGCACTCATTGTGATCTGCACTAGTTATGATCTACAGTGATTGTAAAGGAAAAATCCTCTTGCAGCCAGCACAGCAAGTGAACACACCATGACTAACTCCCTTGAGTTTTAACCAATAATTCAAGTTGAGGAAAGGAATAATTGTGAGGATTATATTTCAAAGTTGGTTTGGGACTCAAATTTTAGGATATACATGTATACAAATCTGCATGGTTTTCTGTCTTGCTTCTTCTTTTTGGCATCCATAATTTAAACACTATGTTGTCCAGTGTATTGCAGTGATACAATGGACCTCTGTTTGATATCTTATGCAAATAACCATTAATCAGGCAAGTGCTTGAATTGAGGATTGAACTTGCAACTGTTGATTGCTAATCCAGAGGGGCAACACTAGACCATGGATCTGCTCAAAGCCAGTGCAGAGCTCATTCACTCTATTCACCCATTTAATCCTGATCAATGTGTCTTTATACTGTTGCTGACATATTTTTCCACTTGCGAATCCACCAACCCAGCCTTCAGTTCCTGCAGTGCTTTGATTTTCTGTTCTATATAACAGCTTGACATGTTTAAAGTTTTCCTCAGTCAGGGAGACCTTTGTCTGTATAGTAAGATTAGACAGGTGTCTGCTGTCTGTACTAGCTGCCAGACATGTCCTGTTCTCAATTCAGGACACAGTTCAAAACTCAGTTAATAAAGCTGACACTGTTACATCCCAAGAGGTGAAGAACAGTTTAACAATTCGTGGGTCTGCTCATTGCTCATCTTTATCTTCCAAAAATGAACCTGATACTTTTCATCAATGCACCATTTTTTCCGGCCCCACATTTATCCAATGACTTCAGGTTGGTTAATAAACCATACTAGTATACCACTCCTTGTTTTTGTCTTTGATAAAAACCTTTGTCTCTTAGCAATGGACAATCCCAGGTTATAAATAGAGTAATTTTGGTGTGAAATCCAGTGTTGTATGAGTCAGATGGCAGCATCATTAGCACCTACTTTGCTTTGGATTTTCAGAAACTTGAATCCTGACCTTGCTGAATTATGAAAATGGACTTGACCATCTTTCAATGAAGACCATACCATTATTATTTAAAGGGGTACAAACTCAAAATTTTCTGTACGAAGAGTGAACAGGGAATATTCTCTGCGGACTGATCATGATCTGCACACACTGATCACAAAGGTAGGACCACTTGCTGCCATCTGGGTAAGGGTTAAATGTACAAATCTAGAAACTAACCATAACCCTACAAGTGGTAAGTGATTCTACCTCCGAGACTGGTGGAGATCATGTACGCAATAGTGATCATGAATGGCACTGTTCCCTATTCAGTCAAATGAATTTTCAGAGAGCACCTCTTTGTTGTTGTTGTTGTTTTTGTTGTATGGGCACCTATTTCCAACTGTATTTTGGGCATTGTTTACCTAACCATTGTTTCTGGGAAGAAAAACTGTAAACTTTCTCACATAAAGACAAGTTGACAGATGGGCAAGTCCAAATTGACAGATGGACAAGTCCATTTTAGAAATTTAGTAGGGTCAGGGTTAATAGCTAACTAGTCACACCAAATCTTCTCAGAATTAAATGTATCTCAAAAGCAGGTTACTTTTTCAAGGAATTGACATTTGTCTAGAAACCAGTTTACAGCAGAAAGTCAGTACATACAGTACAGACTGTCTTTAACAGTAAGTAACCAACAAGGATTTGACCTTTATTAGAGGCCACTGAATTGTTCTTATTATTTCAACCATAAATCAAGTGTCACAAAGTACGTCTAATACAATGTACATGGTATTAAATCTTGTTGTTTATAGTTAAAAAAAGTCATTAACTAGAGGTATGTGGATCAAAAACTGGATGTTTCCACATTTAGAAGTTCAATATTGATGCCAATATATCACCTTAGGATACAATCTAGGATATTTAAATAGACTATTAGTGTAAGTGTATAATATAGGATTGTTTGAAAAGAATAGAACAATTTATCTTATTCATTGAATTCCCCATGTTTACTTGGACAGCAGGCCCTTAACCGCTCTTATAATCTGTAACCCCCTTTTCATTGAACTCTAGTTGAACAATTTTAATGTCCAAATTAAAAGATGAATATGTCCCTATTAAAAAAAGCTAAATGATACATTGTTATTAAGTAATCATATAGAAATTGGTTAATTGAGTAATTTGTTTTAAGGAATTGTGGTGGTGACAAAGTGTTCTGCTTGGCAACGTGACTGTACAGTACAGGTTTGAATCCTTTCTTCTGCGTTGCAGCAGATTAAATGGTACCAGTATTCTTTCACCTGCTCCTACCACAAAAGAATTAAGTTTGGTTTTTATCAGCCGTTTTAGTTATCCTTGGAGATATTTGAAAATGTTTTCTTATTTAAACAACTGAAGAAGAAGGTTAATTTTTGTTTGAATGTAAAGAAGAAAAGCCCTCCCTTATGACTTTAAAGATTACAACTGTTGCTACCTAATGCACACCTCAAAGCGATCTTCTAAGGAGTGTTTTGCACTTGTAAGTAGAGTGACAGATCAGTACATTTATCAGCTAACCTCTGACTTCACAACTCAATAAATGATTTCACCCTATGGTTGACCTCTGTCTGGTACATTATGTGTACTCTAAAGTGTAAAAGTTCAACAAAGTGTACTTTTTTCCCCATTTTGAAGTACACATGCCCTTTTTGATGTGTACTTTTCATGAAATGACCAATTTACTTCTTTCTGACCTTATTCATGGAGTACTTTAAATCAAGAAATTTTACCAACAATTTTTTTTTATACTTTAATTTATATTCTACAGTATTTATTTATTAACAATGTGGAGGTACTTCGGTCTAAACCTACAGAGTGTATCATCACAATTTCTTTTACAGTCTAACCTGCATTTCCAGTCACCTGTATATAGCATAACCCTGTCTGTAATGGCCATCCTTGGGTCTGATAGATGAAAATCATTGTATAATGAACCTTTATATAGCGTGACCATGTCTAACGCTGTCAGAGGCCATCAACAATGACTCAATATAACAGCCATTGCCAAAGTTGCAAATATCACGCCATGTGAAAAACCTTATTGTACCATTTCCAACAAAATGACAAGTTTATGTCACATGTTATGTACAGAAAAACCTGTAAACAAAGACCACTGTTTGGAAGCTTCAAATGTGGTCTTTGTTTGCAGGTGGTCATTATTCACAGGTGTGTCTACTATATATTAATAGAGCACGGTCATCTCCCTGCTGGTCTTTATTCGCAGGGTGGGCTCTATTCAGAGGTGGTCTTTAACACAGGTTTTACTGTACATTTATTTATTGTAAGTTTGATTGAATTTTTGCTATTTTCATGAATTTCCCACTTTGCTGATTTAAAAAATCTAGCAAAGGATACATTTCACATAGATTAATTATAAAAGAATTCTCCTTTTGTCAGTTAAAAATTTGCGAATAAGTCTGTCTGTTCACAAATAGCGAAATGTTCATCATGGGAAAATTACTTAATTTACAGTATCAATTTTTCCAATCAGAAAAGTTTCCAAACACAAAGTAAATGGATTAAATAGATTTAGATAAATTGGTCACGTATTCCAGTATTTACAAGATTTGACAATTTGAAATTTTCTTGTTATTTTGTAGTAACTCAGGTTAGTTACTGAATTTAGCCGTTTTTAAATCATTCAAATATTTTTAAACTTTTAACCTAATCAATTATTTTGACAGTAAAAAAAAGGTTGTGTTAAGAATGGATCCTATGGACACATTGCAGTTCATTTTAATTAGAAATTAAAAGCCTAGGGTCTTTCCCTATATTGTTTAGGCAGCTAGCCTGGAAAATGAAAGTCAAGCATGATAGTTCCTTTCTTTATCAGGATGTGGTAGGTAGTGATTTCAAATGAGTGACATGTAACTTTTCACATGTATAATATATTTGCAGGGTCTGTCCAGGACCAGAGATGGACTTCTTGTAGCAGAGATGGATTTGAACTTGTGCCGCCAGGTGAAGGATAGATGGTGTTTCAGGGTAAGGAACGTATTGTGTGTAAAAAATATTATACATACATGTACATGTACAGTAAACTCCCGATATGAAGAACACATTTCCTGGACCCATTTTTTTTGTCTTCTTTATAAAACAGGAAAATAATATACGGATATAACATACTCTGGATATAAGGAACAAGTTAAATGGTCCCACTGAGTTTATTGTACATATGTATATAATAAAGGCAGATAAATGGTGGAAAAACATATGAATAGAGGAGGTACATGAGTGCACAAAACCTGGATGATTTTACCGATACTGGATTCTCGTTCATTTGACAGCTGTAGGATGTATTTCTTATTTGGGATAGGTCACTGTGTCAAGGATGCTTTGTCCTATGGTATGATCACTAGTACATTGGACTAATTGACACGGCTGGCCATTGACTTGTCATTGTATATCAGCTGAATTGTTACAAACAGCAAAAAATATAGACTGGCATTCAGTCCTTACATTTACTATTTCTTACTCAATTAACTCCCTTTGCTGCCAAAATGTAAGATGATCAAGCCCTGTCAGTAGATATGGGCCAGAAAATATTCTGCTGAAATAACAAAAATATACTATCATCTAGCCTGGCACTGGTCCAGTGGATTAGGTTGTCACAGGTTTGACACAAAAACATGGGTATGTTTACATGACCATAAAGTACATTGATTTTGTATATAGGTGACACCAATGGAGACTGGTTTTATTCGCTCATGCAGGAAGGCGGTCGAGCCCACTGGGGTTATGGCGTACCTTCATAAGGACACCAAGCTTTTTTCAGAAGCTGAGCTAACGAATAAACTTCAAGCTATCTTCACAACTAGCTAAAATAAATTTACAGATGAACACATAATAATGTATGTTTACAGATGACACATATAATGTATTTTTACAGATGACACAGCGTCTGGATATGTATGCCGAGTCACTGACAGCTGCTGTGAAACCAGACTATATGCCAGATGTTGTCAAGGAGAATTAATACATGTCCACAAACAGTCCGGTAATTTTGTTCAGTCCATTTATTGTGTTCAAACTATCAATCATTCTAGTTATTGTGGAAGTTTAACATACTGCTCTAATCTTTATAACTGGCTACTTAGACAAAATAAATATAGAATACAAATTACCCCAGGGACATGTCATTCAAAATGTGTCCTTAGGCCAGAGGTCTGATGCTACATGTAACTCAGTCCACAGAGCTGTAACTGAGCATGAGAGATTGTTTGTATTCATGCTTTTTGGGTCCACCATCCTCGTTCGAGGTATATAAGCGGTATGACCCGTTAGCATGAGAAAGAGAGAGAGAGAGCTACCATTATAAGGTTGAGAGAACTTGTTTCTCAGTAGAGCTAACACAAATACATGTCTTGTAGTTTTCACTTGTCTTTTACAGTTTAAAGTTAGGTTCTTTTTGATGTTCCATGCACAACATTTAATCATTTGTTTCAACTCAACTGGATTGTACTATAGATCTCTTTCAGTTTTTCAACACTTTCTCTGATTCAATATTTTATTTTGCCTAAACATTCTTTTAATACAGTATATATTATTCTATATAATTTACATTGTCATACAAAAATTAACAATTTTCTGTAATTTTCTTTCAGCTTGAAGAATAGAGTCCGTAGAATGGTGCTAGTCAATAAAACTTCTACGCAGCCTCATGTCTAAACATTCCACTGGAGAGGATTTTCCATCTGTTTGCTCAACTTACATTGTTACCAGAAGCTGAATGATCAGTGACATTAATTGTTGATTTTCATTTTTCAAATGATTCCTAGTTTTATATCAATTGCTCTGCGGGGAACCAATGGTACAAGTGACCAGTCATTAGTTTTGTATACGAAGGTACTGATGGATAGATCAGTCGTTATGTTAATAGTATTTTCCTGGCACTAATAAATATTCCATATATGACAGCAACTGTCTGGTATCATCAAAGCTGTTCTAATATCGAACAACAGTCGTTAAATGATTCTTTAATCACATTAATTCATACAAATCATGTGATCATGTCATGCACTTGCACTAACAAATCTGACAATAATACATACCTGACACATTTTTAATGTATTTCACAAAGTGTTACTGCATTAGATAAATTATTTAGTGCCCATTACTAGATTGTCCAGATAAGGTAGTGTACCTTTCGGTGAAGTCGGGTTTAAAAGCATTTCTTATGAATGCACATCAGTTTACCATTTTGACATATAATCCACTATACAAACATAGTGAATTCATTAACAATAGAAATTATATTATAACACAAATTATTGTACAAATTTCATTTATGGAAATAAAAACAAATGCATTAGTTTAAAGCTAGGACAATGTTTAAAAAATAATTATAATTAACAGACATAACCTCTGGTATATTATAATTAAGGGTATTGATAAAAACATTCATAAAGTAATAATATTAAGTGCTAATTGGTTACTTTGATGCCAATTAACCTAATTATTATAAAGGTATTTATCAAATGTATTCATTAAGTAATTATCAGTGCTTATTGGTTACTTTGATGCAGTCCTACTTGTGATAAAGGTATTTACATGTATCAAATGTGTTAAACAATTATAGAATAATACATGGCTGAGCAGGGCCTTTGAGTGATAATTGCCCCGGTAATGAAATAATTGCCAGTCAAAAAACATTTGATTAAAACACAACATAAAGGGTAGTCTTACGGATGGGCCTTCCTGTTACCGTTTATGTTAGCCTATCACTGGTACATTTGATAAATGGACTTTTTTTGATGGGCCTTTTAGGACTGGTCCTTTCTGGAAGTGGGTCTTTATTCAGGACTATAGGCATAGCATTAACTAGTAATGTAAAATGAAGTTCAATAAGAATATAACCCTTTCAAGTCATGTTATACACTTACCTTAGTCCTAATTTTTAAATAGGATTGCCAGGGTGAGAATATCAGAAGGGGGTGATTGTCCGCAGACACATTCACAAACAGATTCAAATACATCATACCTAAACCAATCGGTCAAAGTTATAAACAGAGGTGTTTACATTGGTCATGAAGCTCAACCAATATAGTTTGTCTGTAATTTCCAGTCAGCAGACTCTGGTGCAATGGCAACAAATGAAAGAAAGTATACAAAACGTCTCTAATACCAGAACTAAAGCATTGTCTAGTGACCCTACCAAGATTGCTCAAGCTATGGCAGAATAGGACTGTTAAAAATCATTATAACCTGAACCACAAGGCCCAGAGCTTAGATATACATGTAGCATTGAAAGTTGGCCTTTAACCAAGATGAAATCAAATTATCCCATGGGATCAAATTTATGAATTGGATGACACTAGATCTGAAAATGCTAACATAGGAAAATTTGACACAACTTCTCCAGTAATTCAGCAGCCAAACTTATTTAATAAGCAGTAACATTGCTATAGCAAATGATTTTAAAGTTTGTTGTCAATATTAGGGCATAGGGTCTAAAAGTATTGATACACATCTGAAACCATTTTGGACACATGCCCGGTACAAACATAGGAAAACATATATAGGAAAACCAGTTTGGTATATAACATTGTCTAGTGATCTTCCACCAGGCAAGTGGGCTTGTACCAAGTCGAGTGATATAGGGCCATTTTGGCCCTCTTGTTTGGTATAGTTTACAAGATTTCTTAGCAACCACTACATAGAAAAGGGAATCTGTTCAGTGGTCTTTTACATATCTGTTACAGTAGTTCTTTATTTATTAAATGATGTGCCTTATTTCTTTCTTTTTGCATTATCCAGTAGTTTTCTCATAATAATTATATTTAAATATTATATATTAAAATAAACAGATACGCTTAAGTTTGTTTTGTGTTGTAACTAACCTGTTGATGTAGCACTCGGGTACAAGTTTTAGGATCCTTTGATGTCCATTCATCCAAACCAATGGGTAAGTTTCAACCAAACTTCCAAGGAATGTTCCGTGAAGTCATTTACAAAATCTAAATTCCATTCCATGCAGAATTCTTGTCATGTCAACCGTAAGGAAATACTGTATTACCCGATTGTTATTTTAAACCATAAATTTGTCCAAGCCTTTTAAGCCGAGTTTTAAATGCAAGTCTTGTTTTATGTCATTGTAGAGCAAAACTTTGCTCGGGACTACATTGGCTCCAGCCCAGTGTGACTTTGATCAGTATATATCCAGCAAAGCATGAACAAAACTTAGTTCTGTATTTCAGAAGCCCTTGGTCAACTTCCCTTGAATTCTAAAACTACATGTACATGTTAAATGCCTTGCTTAAATTTTGTCGGAGTTTATTTTGTTGGGATCCAATTGGTTACCTTTTCATTTAAAACAGGAAGTTAAACTGTATTATGTAACCCCTTATGATTTTTTTCAATACATTGTGTGTTTTGTAAAAGCAATGGTATCCACCATCCGACGGAAAGCAAGTAGTTTTTACCTTATCCAGCAAACATGCACAGTACACTATGAACAAAGAAAAGCATCACTATTAGGTAGTCCGCCTGTGGTAGTGTCACCGGCTTGAAACCACAAACTTCTCCTAGATTGAGGCAATGGGTCAAAACTTTACTACCGACCAGGTCCCTTTATGCGAGAAAGTCGACAGTTCCTCAAGCGAGCAAGTCTCCCAAAGGAATGGTTATGTAAACTGCCCACCTGATAAAATGACAACAGTTGGAATGGGCGTCAACCTCTACATGAACGACACTACCAGGCATACCTTGGTTATGCAAGAAAGGCTCACCTAGATGAAAATAGACGGGGCAACTTCTGAGATTTTGCAAATATCTCGGCTGATTTTGCTGGTCATCTACTTTGTATTATCAAGATACTATGCTTATGAATATTGTGACCAGATTAAGATATTGTTGCATCAGGATTTTGAAGATAGCAGACGATTGTTTATGCAATAATTTTTCACAAATGACTACAGCCCTATGAACAAGGATCAATCTTGGCTATACTACACCTACAAATGTAACCAGGTTTGTTAATGCTACTTCAGTTACAGCCAACAAGCCGCATCTGTCTTTGTTGTTTCATCTGCAAGTGATTTTCCCCAAAAGTCAACTAGTTCTGATAGCAGATAAACACACTGTGTCTGCAGTTCACTTCAAGTGGGTAGACACTAGACAGTCAAATTAAAGATACTGGTACTGAGAAAATCGTTCATGTTTGTGGATGGGTCAACATTTTCTTGCTTCATATATACAGGCTTCTTGTACACTTACGGTGGAAAAACAAAAGTAATTTTGTTCCAATATTTTTATTACACAATGTCTAACAATTTCACAATATTTTCAAATTCTGATGTTAATCAATCAAGGAACAGATAAATAAAGATGGAGATGACCAGTTTTAAAAACAGCCAATGTTTCTCATGATATTTACTAAAACTATTGAAAATATTTGCGACATACGACATACTCGTTTGTAATGCTTTAAACTTGGTCTTGCGTAAAAACATAAACACAAACTCTGCACCAACTGCACAGCTATCAAACAAGGCGACAAACATTTTATCTTCACAGCACTCAAGTCTTTACATATTGTACAGAAAACTAAGTTTCTCATTACCATTAATGTAGTGTATCCTACTGTTATAGTCCAGCTTCCCCTCGTGTATGTTGAAATAGCTGCCAACTCTGTACAATTTACACAAGTCTCTTAGGAAATACCACTACTTTATACGACTTCCCACTTTTAAAAACATTAAAAAACTGACGATGACTGATAATAATGAATGATTTACATGTAAAACATGACACAATGAGAGATGAGAAATGAAGCACAGTGACAATGGATAATTGCTAATGTTATTTCCTGCATGTTGTTCACTCATGATGATGTAGATGCTAGAAGGGAGATGCTCAGTATGGTCTGGATCTTCTGTCATCTCGGCCACCGCCGCCACCACTGCAAGTATAATTCAAACAAATTCAAATAAAACATGAAAAACATTTTGATACTTAGTACATATACTTAAAAGTTCACCCTAATCTCTTTTACTGCAAACCTGCAAAACTCGAGTAAATACAGGCACTGATGCACGCAGCAGTTACCTCTGCCAAGTGCAACACTTCGTCTACAGCATGTGAGCAGCCAACAAGAAAGCAAGATATTGATATTGATGCAAATTATGAAAATATTCAACTTTATCTCTGATAGTACCAACAACTAACATAGGCTGTACATTTTGAGAATCTATCGACACATCACAAATGGAAAACAACTAACTAAAGTGCAATAAAATACTGATGTTAGCCAATTAGTTGTTTTGAAATACAGGTCACTATGACCTTGACCTCAAAATAAATAGGAGTCATCTGCTTGTCCTGACCAAGCAACTTGCCAGTTTTAAGGACAATAGAGTAGGATTTTGACACGTGCGCTATGCCCTATTAAATAATATATAAATATAAACGTGCAGTCACGGCTCAATGCATAAAATCCTACTGTTGGCCAGTGTTTTCTAGATTAAAGGTAGCTTTGACCTCGACCTTTGACCTGTCATGATCAACCAACCAACCCAGTTTGAGGACACTAGACCAAAACATTCTGTAGTTACTAAACAAACAAGTTTTTCTGCTGAAGGTCACTGTGACCGGGACTTTTGACCTCAAAATCTGCATCTCCAATCTAAATATATATAGATATTGTCACAGTACACATGACCAACATTACTCACCGTCCACCTCCGTATCCTCTGTCCCCACCACGGCCACCACCACCACGACCTCCTCTGTCCCCACCACGGCCACCGCCAAAACCACCACGACCTCCTGTAAAAAATACTCATATTTCTAACTCCCTTTCCTAACATCACCATGAAAGTTCACTTGAAATAGTCAGAACCTAAACTATATTCTAACACATAATTATCAAACTGTAGTATTTCATATTCATGAATTATAATCAGAAAGCACTTGTTAACCCTTTCTATTAAATATTAAGAAACCAGTATTTGTACATACCTCTATCTCTATCAAATCCTCCGCGGCCACCACCACCACGGCCACCACCAAATCCACCACGCCCACGACCACCTCGGCCTCCTAGATTTAACAATTTCAAATATATCATTTTCTATTTTATGAATATATTACAGAATCAAGCAATTCGTTTTTGCAGACATTTCTTTCATATTTAAAGGGACGGTTTATGCGATTCTACAATGAAACCAGGCATCAATGTTGCCTTCAATTCAAAGAAACATCCGTTTATAACCGACATCTAGCTTAAGGGATACAATCACAGTAGTTCATGTTCTCAACAAACTATCAATATGTTGTATCTGGACCTCTCACATTGTTTTTATTTTATTTACTATGGTTCATTAAGGATTTGTAGAAATTTTTTGTTGCGCCCCCCCCCAAACTTGAGACAACTTTTAAACACAAACTAGTCTCTTATTTGTCAACGGACAGTGATGTTACAGGAACCATTCAGAGAGAACAGTCTATTCTTCTGTGTTACATATTTTACCAAGCTACTCACCAAAGTCACCACCACCACCACCAGCGCCCTCTGGTCGGTCAGTATTACAGAGATTACACGAGTTCCTCCATCCAAAGTTATTGTTTCCACATTCCTCATTCGGACAGTTCCAGTCTCCCTGGCGTGGACCACCACCTTCCCTACCACCGCCTGCAAAACAAGAAATTTAACTATATATGCCATCTTCTAGAATGCTTTTCATGACTAAGAAATAAAAATAACTTCTTACTACACATTTAACCATTCTCAGAACTAATTTTCACCAAATTTCTCCAACTTGTACTTTCCTTTGTGTTTATGGTCAGTTTAAACTCTCCTCAGTTATATAAACATGTGTTATTTACATGACCACTGTTCCTGGAAAGAACCAGTTCTAAAGTTTGTTCCTCAGTAACAGACTGCGAGAGCGGTTAACATAAGTTGCAAGAACTTGTTTTGCAATCGAGAATAAAGAAAATTATTATAAATTATAAACAGACTGCTAACTTCCTCTCGTGTAAGGTCAGCATGAATAAATATACAAATTCCGAAATGAAAAATTTTCTTGTACTATTAACAAACATTTTTTTATTCCAGTATGAACTTTCAAGGCATGAATTAGTTGGATCACACTAAAACCAACTTTTCCCTTTAAAGCAATTGCATAAAAGAACGCATCATGTATCACTACCTCTTCCTCCACCACCACCGCGTCCACCTCGGTCTCCACCACGACCGCCGCCACCAAAACCTCGTCCACCACCTCCTCCTCTTGCAGCTCCGAAGTCACTGACCTTTCTCTGAGCAATCTGTACTTTGATTATGCTACCCTGGAATTCTTTCTCTGTCAAATGATATATAAATAGAATTACATGTACAATTTAGTACAGGTTTCCAATCCTTTTTCCCTTTTCTTTATTCTACTTTTGACTAGTGTTGTGTTACAAACTTACTGGTTACTTCAATTACCTCTCAGTAATTAAAGTCATACTTAGACATATTAAAGCTTTTACAAAACACTGGTTTTGAAGATCCGAGAATGGTTTTCTAGCACTTTTAAAAACTACTTCTCCCTAAAACCTCTACAATGAGCAGACAAAACAATTCTCATTAAAGTCGCAAACAAGCAAATTCATCAAATTCGCAAATGTGGAGTCACTCAAGTACCTCTATTCTCATTAATACATAACATGAAGCACCATTTAACACTCGTACACCAAGAATTCTACAGGATCACAGATTATCTATTAAAGGTTACATTACACAGCCGGTTTCTTTTCCCCCGATGACCGGATAAATAAACTGCATAATGCATGCAACAACCGACTTACCACTAAACCAGTTGATGGCAGCTTTAGCAGTCTCTGGATCATCGTACGTTACTGTGGCCTCTCCTTTGGGTCGACCACTAATCTTGTCTTTGTAGATCCAAACTTTTGGTTTTCCAGTCTTTTTGTCATTCTAAAAAAGTTACACAATACATTTACTTAAAAATGAATTTATAACCTTAATACTTTCTGTTGAATATTTTATAATCTTATACTGTCTATTAAACTATATTGAAAATCTAAATGTATCTTATCAACAATATTTTACCATTATTGCCCTAAATTTCTAAAATGAACTTGCCCATCTTACAATTTGGACAGTACCATTAACTGTTCAAAGGGGACTGACTAAGGGAACAGTATTCATTACGATCACATATGCACCGGTCCATAAGGTCCCTATTAGGACATAGTAAGCACTAAATGATACCTTTATAACACCTATGCTTCCAAAGTGCGCCAAAAGGTCTTCCTCCACGATACTTTCAAGAAGTCCTGTGATGAAGATAGTGTCAGGAGTTTCCTGGAGCTCGCGGTCACCACCCCAGCCACCGCCGCCACCTCCACCTGCAATACATTTTTGAAACATTTAATGATCCACTTGATTTATTGTCTTGAACAGAATATAAAGAACTGTCAGACATCTAATTGCTTCATTTCGAAAGTCAAACAAGTTATCTATCCATGAAACTGAACATCAAGTAACTAAATTTATACTAAAACAGTAATTTGGTGGCGATTGGAAATCTGACAAGTTCCCGTTCAGTAAGAAAGAATTAAAATCTTTATGGCTAGGACCCCACCTCCCACTGCCCAACAATACTTTCAACTTTGTAGACACTGCTAGTCTCTATACTGTTTAACACTAGTGACCATTTACTCATTATACTACGGTCACAGTTTGCTTTGCAGCATTCAACTCTTTCTATCATACATGTATATCACTAATGAATTTACATAACCATCAATCACAGTAACTTATTGTATGAACCTCTTTTAAAGTTGGTAATTCATTTGTTATTCCAACTTTGTTTAAATAAACCTTTTCTCCCATTTGTGTTCAAAGGCAAGCAACTCCTATTCACATTTACACAACCATTGTTCAATTTACTTTTTCAAGTTACAATGTATGTGTTTTTGTATCTGACAAATTTGACATGTATATGTACATGAAAGGCAATTATCTACAGTATTCTACTAGAAGATACCACCATTTGTCTTTCTTTCTTAACATATCTGACAGCTACTCAGATACAGTTCCTGTTGTTCTATTTTGGTACCATCCCTTTGTTCAATTTCTTTGTTCTATTTTGTAACCATTTTCATTTCTTCTTCATTTGCTACACCATATTTTTGTTATGGTAACAACCATTATAAATCAAAATGCATGTGTCTGATTCTTTAGCTTTTTGCTATGTCAATACTTCACACTTTTTCAGTCATTATTTACAATTACTCTATAATAAAACTGGTCAACTACAAACATTACAATTTTTGCCTTCAACGATAAAAGCTATTTGTTTCAAACACATTTACTCCACATTTTAGCAGTAGATTTCGTATCTTTTTTCACTGAGCAGTTCGCCCACTGACCCAAATTTTAATATATACTTGTTCTAACACAACAGTCACCATTTACCATTAATTTCATTCAAACCTTCTGTACATAAAGCCATTTCTTTTGTAATTTTTGTATCCTTAGTGACCCCACAATTATTTTCTACTGCTATGTTTTACACATTTTTGTTTACAACATGGTATTCACTGCCAGTATTTTTTGTTTATTCCTAAAACCTTTGGATGTATATTTCCATCAAGTTTCCCAGCTGTACATATGTATCTGGCATCCTGTTAAATACCCAGTATTTGTCAGCACTGATCAATGCTCAAGATTATATTCACATTGTGTATTTGTCAGCTCTTGGTGACATATCCCTGCTTGTGTATTTGTCAGCTCTTGGTGTTACATCCTATAAAACTCATCATCAGGTATTTGTAAGCTCTTGGTGAGACATCCCAGCTTGTGTATTGTATTTGTCAGCTCTTGGTGTTACATCCCAGCTTGCGTATTGCATTTGTCAGCTCTTGGTGTTACATCCCTGCTTGTGTATTGCATTTGTCAGCTCTTGGTGTTACATCCCAGCTTTTGTATTGTATTTGTCAGCTCTTGGTGAGACATCCCAGCTTGTGTATTGTATTTGTCAGCTCTTGGTAGGACATCCCAGCTTGTGTAATTGTCAGCTCTTGGTGAAAAATCAAGTGTTTTTGTCAGCACCGGGTGACCCATCCTTTAAATCCAGCTTATGTATTTGTCAGCATTCTGCTATGGTTATTTATTGGATGATCTACTGATTAACCAATATTTATATTTGACAGTAAATAATTCTGCCAGTTTACTTATTGATAGCTTAGAATTGCAAAGGAAAACAGAACACCTGTTATTCCAGCATTTTTCAAACACTTCACTATTCTTTTTCCACATATTTTTCTTTCGCATTTTTACTAAGTGGGACCTATTTATCCTTTACCCAACAGAGGGACCATTATTTACTTTAAAAGTCATGTAACCCATCTCAAATATTACTCTTTTTTTTCTTTTTTAAGTAAAATGACACAAATATGAAAAGTTCTAAAACAAGTTTAACCACCTATTAAAAACCTAAACCAATTGTATTAAAGACAACAGAATACCAAAACAGACCACATTACGATGAAAAAAAAAACACAAAGAGTTGTGATGAACAAAGCCATGCCCATATTGGGTACATGACGATCACTTACCACCCCCAAATTTGGTGAAACCTCCTCTACTACCACCACTGTAAAACATTGTCAAACATGAGATAACTGACATGACATATCTACGATGTTCACTTCACATGATGGCAATAGCTAGGATCAGTTTTCCAGCCACTTACTGCTTTTTAATACCCCTCCCCCTCTTCTTACCCCTCCCACCACACATTATCTCCCATCCCTCCCTGACACAGACACCTCGCCGCCTTTTTTAAAAAGAAATTATATACATGTGATGTAGATTTTTGTACTTCAGGTGTTACAAACTTTTTTTGCGAACAGTTTTAACACACTGCCTATCAAACTAGCCCTGCACCCAGCATGTTCATGCGCATCAAAAATCATTTTATCATTTCCCCGAATGTTGCAACAAAATGTTAACCTAATAAAAGTACCTACGCTACAATGATACTATACATATGACCTAGTGTTGATGTACGCATAGTTAAGTTAAGCAGGTGATCAGTATGAGGCTGGAAACATGCCATCAAGAGTGAACAAAGAGATATGTGTAATGTACAGTTAGGAGTGGCCACATGTACACTTGCTGCTGTCTCGTTTCTTCTTGTGGCATACACATTATCTACCAGTTTGTAGTGAGTAGAGGTACAATGGTATATCCCTTGTACAGAACACGTTCCTCAACATTTGCCCTTCGTTTTTTTTTTACCCAGCTTAAATACTTTTTTTGTATAATTGTAATACCATCAGTTTTGAGTACACCCAGTTCCTAATGTTTTAAACCATGATCACCTTTGTCTGTGTATCAGTTTTTTTTATTGTACCCTTAGTGGCTCTGGTACTATCAGGTTTTTCATATTTATATATATTAGATATACTAAGTACCAATCTCTATATGATAACATTTTTGTAACATACCTTAGTACAAGTCTGTAACACCTGGGTGTGCTTTTTGTATTACTTATCAGATTATGAAACTCTCATAGGGATTCTTATGCGTCTTCAATAATGTACAGCATTTAACTTAAAATAACATGCTCTCCATCTCTCCTGAATTTATAAGCCCCAGGTTAGATAAATTCTCACAAAAATTTATTTACTAGATAGGAAAGTAAGTTTGGTTTTGGTTCATTACTTACCATCATTGTTTCAATTACTATACGCAAATCAACTTGTAAGGTGCATCTCTGACTAATAATAACTTGGCGTGTTTGTGTTACCGAGGACTGGGATCATTCAATCCAAGAAACAGATTCGAAGAGAGACCTGCATGTAGCATGCCTCTGTCTTTTCTGTGTTGAACCAATGTCCCCTAAATTGATGAACCTGGATGCCTGGCCTCCCAGTTCTAAAAACACTCTCCTTAAGTTGGTCATTTTGCCTAACACTCAAAAAAGTTTTACCCTCAACACATACAAAAAAAAAATTATATCATGTACTTATGAAAGACCTTGACATTGTTATGACTAACACACCACCATACTTGTACCATATCCTGTAGACCAGAGCCACATCAGTATTTTATACACCATATATTCAATGTGCACATGCTTTTCTTGTCTAATGTTTACACCTATGGTCAACCTTAACCTAAGGACTCACTGGACAGTTGTTCTCTTTTTGAATATTTGATTATACATCATACCTTCACTTCAATACACCTTTAGATATTATACACAATAACTTGATTTTGAAGTTCTTCACAGTTTATACAACTTTTACCCTTCTTAACACTTTTTATTCTCAAGTTTAAACATTCTTTTAGCAATTTATGTCCCTGCACACAGATTGGGGTCTTTGTTATCCACTCACCCAATCTGTATGCACTCAATTGTAACATTAGAAACAACAAAACATTTTCAAATTCAACTTTGAAGTCTCAACCTGTATATATAAACTAACCATAATGAATATGAAAATAATTTAAAATATTTAAGAATTAATTACTTCCGACACATATTTGCTTGCAAGTTATTTTTACGAGACATATATGCTTGCAAGTGTGTAAACACATTTAAAATCTATGAGAATTACAGCATGAATCAACTCACAGCTTTACAACATTCTGCAGTCCTGTTCATTAAGAATGAATGTTATGTCCAAGTAATTCAGGGTTGTGTTTTCATCACTTAGTACCAGTATCTTAGCTTGTCATCAGATAAACACATCTGAGAGCTTGATACGAGTTAAAAGACCTAACAATGATTTTTAACTATCACCTGTCTAGATAAAAACAGTTATGTAAGTTGTATTTAGTGTTAACTTTTCATGTACAAAATGCAATTGACTTAAAACTTAAGACTTAAACCATAAAACTGCTCCCTGTTTCTCTAACATTTCAAGAAACACATCGCCGCATTACTTAAGGAGCATGCTAATATTACAAGCATCCAAACCTGACAGCACTTGTCAGAATTGATTTTGCAGGACCACATCTTACCGTTCTATTTAAATATTCACTCAATCCTAATCCATAAATTTGCTCATTTATCAATTCAATTTTCTTTTACATAGAGGATAACTGTTGGTTTCCGTGTAATATTACGTTATAATTTCACAGAGTGGGCACTGAAAGTGATATTTTCACGAGTGGCACAGCCACGAGTGAAAATAACAACTTTCGGTGTTCATGAGTGAAATTATCGTGATATTAAATCGATACCAACAATTTTTCTCTTTATTTTATGTCTAAAACTCTACTTTTGTTGTGTTTATTTAAATAAAAATGTAGAAAATTGTGGGAAACGTCATCAGAAAGATGACATTTTAACGACGTCATCGTCATATAGTTTCCGGCATTCAGTACGCTCAGTATACTTTTCAACGTTAATCCGGGTAACAGATATTGATAATTTTCACTGAGTGGCCAGCAAGTTTATCGGGATATAATTCACCGTTATATTTCGATAAACCACCGAAAAACATAAAATAAATAGCTTCTTTCCTTGGTTTCTGAGTAAACTTCATGTCAATCTTTACAATAACCAATTTCCCCTTGTCTTTTCTTCAGCAAGATAAACCTTTTCATATACGAATTGAATTCTTAAGAATAAACTCATTTAAATGGCAGTTAAGCTCGTAAGAAGCACATGTAGGACTGCCTTCAGAATATTTTAACTTGACATTGAAATTGGAGCTGTCAACTTCACAACAAAGGTACTTTTGTTCACATAAAATAAAATATTTTGGCAAGCTTTATGTTTTATCTCCAGGATTAAAAATAATATAGGCATATACAATAAATAATGGGCTGAGAAAATGTTCTGTCTAATTTCACAAAAATTTCTTTATTTTCACATTGATCGCAGATTTAGTTCCAGCAAATTATATAGAAACACTTTAAACCTTTACCTTTATATTAACTACTTTTGAAGACCGCTTACTGGAGTTTGATCTAACCACCAATCTCCGGTAAGAAATCCAGTACTCCAACCCTTTACCTTGGGGCATACTTTTAATATATATATATATATACTAAATACCTTTATATTAAACAGTTCACATTCTAGTGCTTGATGGCCATGCGTCTTTTGGCATACATATGACTTTTAGAAGGACTATGGGATAGTCCAATCACTATCCAAATTTCATGTTAAGTAAAACCAGTAATAATTGCAATGTAAAAAATATTCATATTGATATGTTATGTAGGAAACTCTATCACGTTTTTTTAGTTGCAACAATTGTATGCAATGTTATATTTTAGATACACAATAGTATTTATACACATACACCCAAGTTATTTTTTATCAAACTTTGTCCAGTGAGTCCAAAGTAAAATGAACACCATCTTGATGAGTTTATACAGTTTACCCCTGAATTAAAAATGTACCAATGACCTGTATCGGTCATTTTGTCAGGTTATTGTAACCTCAATACTCTTACACCTGTCAGAAATAAAAGACTAAAAACACAGGGGTTAAAATTATATGGCATAAAGTGAAACATAATCACAATGGTAATACATATGAAAACAGTTTTCAGTTTCTTATTATTCTTTTATCTGAAATTCAATGTATAAACTGTTTCACTCTAAATACATGTGTGCGTGTTCTCTTTCAATGTATACAAATTCATTCACGGACCATCATTCAATATCTGAAAACCAATACTTTGTGGAACTATTTCACTGCAATTTGAACCTTAAGTTCTGTAAATACAAGAATTCAGCATTCTGATTTTACTCCCACTGTTTATACCTAGCAGTTATTGCGTAATCATCGAAACTTTAATACACCTGAGGAAATCAAAACTACTTACCCTCCTCCCCCTCCGCCAAATCCTCCACGACTTCCGCCATCTCTGCTACCACCTAAAACACAGCAAATTAATAAATGTAAAAGTCGGGGAAAAAAGGTTGAAGTACTACGCAGGTTCAAACAAGATGAAATCTTGTACTAGATAAAGTTTAACTGCACTATGTCCCGACAACATCATCAACCATCTGCTAACCAGACCAGAGACAAACATGCCAATTGTTACAATCAATCACCTCATTTCCTTTCTTCATAAAAAGTTAAGGAAATATATTGTTAATTTACTTCACATAGTACAACAATTGCAATACAAGTTATCCAACTTATACTAGATTACACTCATTGGCACTGATGGTTTTTGTTGTTGTGGCCTTTTATGGTAAAGGAAACAGGAGTACCTGGAGGAAACCACCTTGTCCGGTTTGGTGACCACATAACCATCCAGCTGTCCTTTAATGCTCAAATGTACTTTTTCAGCTTTTTTCTTACCTCCATATCCTCCTCCACCACCACCGCTACTGCCACGACTACCACCTCCATATCCACCCCCTCCGCCACCACCACTACCATAACTCGACTGTCCACTGCCACCACTACCACCATAACCTCCCTGTCCACCACCTGCTCCACCTCCATAACCACTCTGTCCACCACTGCCACCTCCGTAACCTCCGCTCTGACCCCCGTAACCTCCGCTTTGACTTTGACTTCCATACGACCCTCCACCGGCAGCCGATCCACCATATCCAGCACCTACACCAGCTTGCTGATCATACCCACTCTGCTGGCTTGAACCGTACGAGCTCGGAGCTTGTTGCCCACCAGCACTTTGTCCATAACCACCTACAAAACACAAACCATTTCTTCGTAATAGTCGTCAACTATGTAAAGAGCCATTTTGTGCCCTCCAATTGATCTTATGTCTGTGTGATGTTC
Source organism: Saxidomus purpurata (assembly GCA_022818135.1). Classification (NCBI taxonomy): domain Eukaryota; kingdom Metazoa; phylum Mollusca; class Bivalvia; order Venerida; family Veneridae; genus Saxidomus; species Saxidomus purpurata. The sequence goes on from JAFMSR010000007.1 coordinate 34,860,787, forward strand.
TCTTAATGTTGATATACTCAATGCTACATTACCTAAAACATTTGAACATACATGCAAATTGGTAACTAAAAAGGTTGTGGGAAATGCAGGGATTACAAGTTTCTTGAGCAAAATAAGTACAAACACAGGAAGGATAAACTTGAAACATTTTAAGCAGACAAGTAAAGAACAACTGAACTAGCAACTACTGTTTACTACTCGAGAAGACAACACTATTTAATCTGATATGATTTCAAACAGAAGTAACAAAGACAAGTGAAATTTCCTTTTTTTTCTCGGTATTTAAGTAAAGGCTTCTAGAGACAACCTTTCCATGTCTAATCTAGTAACACAGTCTTTCCCAAAAGTGCCCGTCTGCCTGACATGTCAAGCAATATTTTAGTCAGTGAGGCAAATTTTTGCAGCTGTGTGACCGAATGTATAGCACTAAAAGGCTTTTTACATAGCAGATTCTGTTGTTAGGTCAAGCAAAGTTTTGTGTTTGGCTGACCGAATATCAGACACTGTTAAAGAACTTTTCAGAAAGACCGGTAACAAGAAATACAAATTTCGAATTTTACGCATTTCCTCCAATACACAAGGTTATGTTTATGAAATTTGTATGAAAAGATTGTCGTTGCCACTTCAAGTCGGGCTATATCTACAAATAAATCCCATCAGAAAGTAGTTGCTATGGTTAGTAGGTGATACTTTCAGATATTAAAACACTACCCATCAATCAGTACAGTCTGATAAACTTAGAAACGGTCACTTCTAAGAAGCAAACAAAGTCTCCTAGAGGATTCATTTGTATTCCAAATGACATCATTTTTTTTTCTTTGAAAAAAAGTTTTAATGAAAAGATACGTCACTTCCAGATATCTGCAATATGTACATGCTAGAGCCCTTTCTGTTATACATCTCTAAATTTCAGAAAATAGACTGTGTCAAGGCTTATCAAACTGTCTACATTGGACAAATTACCACTGAAACACAAGAATTGATGGTAATACACATTGTGCATAGAATATACCTTGAGCCTGTTGCTGGCCATACCCTTGAGCTGCCTGCTGTTGGCCGTATCCACTTTGGTCGTATGAACCATACGTGCCATATGCCTGTGCACCAGCCTGGCCTAGAAAGTCAGGACTTTACTTTTTAGTCAAAACTTCGCATATTATTCTCTCTTAGCATTTGCAATTGATATCTTACTTCTAAGCTAACTCTCTTTTACCTGTGTGTTGTACTCCAAATTCGCCATTCCAAATGTCTGCAGTTAAACAAGGTTCCCTCTGGTTTATTCATACTATGTGCCAATTTTGGGCAAAACTGTCAAAAAATGCCTAAATTCTTAAAAGTAAATGTTATTTTGATGTATTTCTGCTGCCAAAGTAGGAAAATTGTCACCAAATTCTGATGAGCTGGTACAAAACAACAAACATTTAAAATGGCTGCATATTTATTTCCAAAATCCAGTTTTACATATTATGTAGGCTATTGACATTCTAAAACAAGTAAACTTACGTTTTACTTAAAAACACACAACAGTTTCATCAGTGGTCTGAAATTCTCTGTTAACAAGTAAGGGTCAAATATACTTCAATATTTTATAACAAGTGCAAGAACTGAACGGCTGACTTTTTATGAGCATACCAGACCACATATGAAACCCTTGAAAGTAGGCAAGTACCTTTGTGAATAAAACAAAGGAAAGGATATAACAGGAAGGCTTAAAGCCACAATCATTTGGGTTGTGGGTTGCCACTTTCGCCTGGATTTACATCCCCTGAATTTTTTCACAGACTTGTGACTGATTTTCCATGCAGCAATGTAAATCCAGGTCATGCATTTCATTTAATAATCCAAATTTATGTTTTTTCTCTTATTGTCATACTAACTTGTTTTTTTTTCAGGAAGCATCAATTACATCGATTTTTCGGTGACTTTTGTTCTTTCACTTACCAAATCATAGCTTTACACAAAGCTTGAAAGACACCTAAATTTTAGAAGAGACTGCGGGTTTTGCATGGACCGTGGCAACCCTGAATTCATATATTAAACATAATATAAACAAATTATAATGTGAAACAATGCCCACCTTGCACTGGCTGTCCATACTGTGAAGGCTGTGCAGTTTGTCCTTGGGTTGCTGGTTGCTGGTAAGCTGTGGTATCATAGCCTGTGTAGCCAGCTACCTGCTGAGTCTGTCCAGCGTAACCTCCAGCTGCTGCTGGCGGGGTAGCCTTAAAAATATGTAAAATTCATGATTGGGAAGATGTTAAGAAGGTGACTTTAATTCAACAACACTCCCATTATCCAGTCTTTGGAAATTTAGATAGCCTAAGCAAATTTAATTTATATTTAATCTGGATTGCAAAACAAGTTCTTGCCACTTACATCGCTCATGAGACTAACTCAAAACTGAATCAAGAGAGGGAGAGAGAGGCAATGTGGAATTATATGTGTCTTCCCAAAGGACACTACCACTACTATGGCAATGGTTGGGATCTAACCTGGGACTCTCAATCCTGCAGTGAACACGCTACTTCTGCGCCAAGGTAAATATCCTGGTAACCCTTGCACTTAACTGGTAAAATAACATAATTATGGATGGATTCATAAAGAAGTGTGTAAGATATAGAAATTTTGCAACTGTTAAAGGACCACGGGTGGCAAGAACAATAACATAACATCTCCGTTTATAAATCAGAACTTGGAATTTTCTAGCTGTTTCTTCATAAAATAAATTTTTTAATTTCACTCTTGCCCATTAAAAGAGTAACTTCGAGTCGATGATATGCTACGTACATGAATGAGGAATGTAGTATATAATATACCTGTGTTGACCCATATGCGGCTGCTCCTTGTTGGCCATATGCCGTGGTATCTTGTGCAGTCCCATAAGCACCAGCGTAATTATATCTGAAATTAGTATTCACAATGTTACTACTACAACACCAACACCACACCTTAAGTTTAAATTCATGATCTCTAGGTTCGTAATACCAAACATAAAAAAAATGTAAACGAGTTGACATGAACTTTTTTATCCACAGGTAGAAGATATACAATCTGGTCAATATCTCATTACAGTATAATCTTAATTTTGTACTCAAATAACCAAAGAAACAATAATCAACCTACCCAGCACTTGTTTGATACTGTGCAGCGTATTCTGTAAACAAAAAACAAATTTCAGTTATTTCATTATTGATAAGACAGATCAGGTTTAAAGACACAAGACAAGTAGATCACTGTAAATGTAACCTTGTAATTATTTGTAGAACATAATTCATCAAGAAAGAAGTCTTGCCAGGTCAATTCCATAAGTTGTAAGCATTACAATGTGTATTAAGGACTGCTAAAAATGTTGGTGACCGAAATATTTTTTAGTATCTAGAATCTTTTCTATAGTATAAAGTCTAGAAAGTAGGGTCGTGCAATTTGGCCTGGGAATTTGTGTAAATGGTTTGCATGTGTTACCCCACACTATAAAACACTTCATGCAAATAGAATGTCATAAACTGCAGTTTAACTTTACTTTTGATGTAAATTTATTATTTTTAAATGGTTTTCAGTTTCACCTTTCCACTTTACTTGATATTAAAACAGCAATTTAGCATACGTGTTTTGGCAGTTTCTAATATGGCAGCTAAAATTGGTGAGGTTTTATGGGTGCTGTTGAATGAAGGTTGAATTCATGGGATTAGTCTTTCAGGATAGTGCCTGTCTGCCTGACATGTCAGACAAAATTTAAGCCAGTCTGGCAAATTGTTGCTGCTGTCTGACCAAATGTCAGGCCTTTTACACAAAAGTTTCTGTTGTTCGATCAGGCAAAAAATTCTTTGGTCAGGCACTGTTGAAAACTTTTGGGGTAGGCTATGTTTTCCTCAAAAGACACTTAGTCTCATTCTACAAAATGGCAGATCTATAATAAATTCATTCTTGTCGTACATAGTCACGATCCGTCCAAAAAATATGTTTACCTCTTAGAATGAATTAGTGCATTTTATTTCCTGCACCTGATGGATTACTCAGTACAAAAAAAATTAAAATGATCAACTTAGATCAACACAGTAATCAGAACATCAGTTAGGCGCTATTAGCATGAAGTGTTTGGTACTAGAGTGGGTGGACCGATGCTCAGCGTAAAAATTCCATGTTGTAATTCATCAGCAGGAATCTATGTCTACTCAAATTTTTATGCTCAGTTTGGGAGACCAATCACAACCTTTCAACCAGCGTTGTCGCTGTTGGTGAAAACTTTTGGACTTTGTGAACTTTTGTTATATATGACTGCTATGGAACAGTTAGATTCTATTTACTTGAATCTGTTTGATTGTTTGTCTTTAGTTCATGCAGAAGACATATATCGGGATATACAGTGAACTTTTTGATGCAATGTACATATGGTTGATACATTTAATATACATGTTATGCAGTGGGTTACCGATGCAGCAATAGAATACTGGAACTTCAAGTATTTGGTGCTTCTCAGCTACGCGAGAAAATTACACTTTAACACTCGTTCATTGAACTATTGACATATTGATGCAGTAGCTAAAACAACTTCAGCGTACCCGGTTTATATGCTTGACAGAACGGGTACGCTGAAGCTTACTCCGTAGGGAAATCGTACCAATAATCGTGCCAGGAATCTGACATGCTCGCATTTCAGTATTTCATGAGCAATAAGTGAAAACAATAAATAATTTTATTAATCAGACCATAATCTTTTAATTTGCCAAATTTGAATATCAAATTTTATCTATTTAACGTAAAGCTTTACGAAAGTTTCGAACAGGTCAGAATTTTCACCAATTGGCCGCCATCTTGCCGATTTGACATTTATCACGTGACCGTTCCCAAGAACCTTTGGAAAGGGATCTCTGCGGGAAATCGCCGAAGGTTCCGATTGAGGTCACGGGGACAGTTTATTTATTTACATGACCACGTGCGTTTTGGCGCGAACACTGTCAAGGTCTGTTCCGCGTCGAAAATAAAGTAAATTTCTTTTGAAATAAAAAAACATAGTGGTAAATGCTATTGTATATTTACACTCGTTGTTTATATCATCTAAACATTAAACAAAAGGAAAATATCAAGCGTTCTGAACTACATGAAAAATAAGTGCGATTGCATCATATGAGATCACGCGAGAGCAGGCATTTGGAAAGTCCGTTGTAAATGTAAACACAATGATGTAGGTTTGAAAAATCGATGTTTTTGTAGTCAACTTTGGTTATAGAACACCGGAATTGGTTTGAAAAGATGAATTTATAAATATATGACCCAAACATGATCATATTTCCCTACTTAACGTACATTAGATGAAAATTTGCATGATCTGTTATTCTGGTAAGGATTCGTAGTAGGGCTGATCCAAAACTCTAAAGCCGCAGCTGACGAAAAACAAAATATTAAAATAGCGGCATTTAGAGTTTTGGAAGCCAGAACTATTGATGCAGCAGATATTTGTAAAATTTCTAGAGCTCATTTTGTTTCCAATCTTGAACGTTTTGCTGTATGCATAAATAATGCTTTAAGGCTTGACCTAGAAAAATAACATTTCATTCCTTGTGTTTATGTTTACATTTATCATTGACTGAGCGGATGTAGAGAACCTCATTAAATATTTATAATATATAGATTTCAGATTCCTATGATCCACTAATTTGACTAAAGTGTGGAGTAAAACATGCTGCCAGCGTAAATCCTGAAATACTAATTGCAGAAAGAGTTTTTAATGACTCTGTACTTTTGACCTGTGCTTCTAAAAGTCATCGAAAATTGTTTTCCAAACGTTCTGAATAAAATCATGAGCCATGGGTATGGCCGTTTGTCGTGCTGGCATCAGACATGATCATGTGATAAGATCTATTTTTCATTAGCTTTGTAAATATCTGATCAGAACGGAAGCATGAGGAAGTAATACAGGCAAAACAAAAGAAAACATAGTTATTCAAAAGAAAACACATCACTCAATCGGAACAACAGGTGAACAGTCGAGAAACGGGGCCAAAAACTACACAAAAACACCCACGTTGTTCTGCCATCTTTGTTCCTTGTCGTCGCCTGATGTCACGTGACCTGGCGTGGACGCGCGCGCTGCTGAGGTTATAGACCACCATTGCTGAATGTTTGGTATAGACACACTAAATATTTCCTGTCATTAAGACCAAATCGAATTTTCTTTTAAATCTGGAATTGCAACAGGGAAATGCAGTTTGAAACTGGTTTCTAAAACTTTGAAATAGCCGTGGAGTATTTCCTTGTTTGAATTACTGCTGCAGAAAAGCGATTGATGTTTTTGTTTTTCCTTAGATTGACCTGTCTGGTCTTTTTGTCCTACTTTCGCTTTATTGCACGTCGTAAACAGTAAGAGAAATACGATGCACATCATTGGGAGTAAAATTCTTCCAACTATAACTCAAAATAGGCATGCTTATTCATGTACATCCTAGCTATTTACAGCCTCTTTCTTGGCGACTAAGATATTTGATAACTGGAAATTTAAAGGGCACAATATAATTTATTAATTCTTTTGTTAAACTCAAATTTTCAACACAATATGGTCACATTCGATGCAGTATTTCATAGTTTTCCTTCTAAGAAGACACCCGTTACAATTGCAGATGTAAAAGAAAATTTGATTTGGCCTAAGGTATATATATGGACCTTTAATTATTATGACCATTAGTTTATCAACAATTGATTAATTTAGCCCTTTCATTCCTCTCATTCTCTGCTAAGTCGAACAGTTTTCATCCGATCTTCACCAAACTACACAGACACTTCTGCTTCTGCTTGTTACGGTATAGGGCTTGTTCAGCGTAAATACACCGGGGGAAATGCGCTAGTAATAATGAAGGGCTTCCTTGAAACCCTCAACTGTATCTGCGTAGACCACACTACTATCAAGATAGTTCCAATCCTTGCACGTGTTAACAAAAAATGAATGCCTTAACTGCTCAGTTTTACAGTGCCTTACAATTAATCAACTATCGTTGTTTATAACTTGACTTTCAATAACATTGGAGGTAACACATCCATGAAAAGATTTAGCCTTGATTTTCCTCTTAGGTTTAGCTGGTTGGAGAAATACTGTAGGTTAAAGTGCTGGTACCAAACCCTCGGCCACCCTATAGAAAAAGATCAGTCTGTTTACCATGCGACGGTGTTGCAAAGATGGTAGTTTCATAGCTGAAAGCATGTTAGTAACACAACCTTCCTTACGAGACTTGTAATCCCCGGTAATAAAACGGACTGCTTGACTTTCCACCTTTTCCAATTTTGTAATATCTTGTTTAAGTTGTGGATCCCAGATGATTGACCCATAATCCAGATTCGATCTTACTAAAGCCAGATATGCTGTCTTTTTACAATCATTTGGACAGTGTCTTAGATTACGCCGAAGAAGTACCACGATAGAATAAGCCATTTTAGTAATTTTGCTTATATGAGTTGACCAAGACACTTGTTGATTAAGGCCGTTGAATTATCCAAATTGAAAAAATGAGCTCTCTAAGTCGAACGGTTAATTTTCATCCGATCTTCATCGAAGATATCATGACCAAGTTCGATACCCAACAAATTCGCCAAAGTGATACCAGAGTTATTGCCGTTTATTTGGTAAATTGGACAAAATTAGACTTGTTCGGTCTCTAACTTGATCAATTTCAAACCAATCTCTACTAAACGTGTTGTGAATAATAATTGGCCTAATATATTGGTCAATGACCTGGCACTAACTACAGCCAGTCAGTCAACTACTCTTCAATATGATCTTTATATTCTTGAAAAGTTGGAGTTGGAGTGGGATATGGAATTAAACCCCTCCAAATGTTCAGTTATCCACGCCACAAAAAGGAAACATCCTACACCAATCCATTACTATCTTCATATCTATCTGCCTGCCTGCCTGCTTGCCTGCTAATCTGTCTGTCTGCATAAAAAAGGTATTGATCAATCTATTTTGTCAATTTCTTTCAGAAAAGAGGACGTTTTTTTTCATTTTCAATACAGTGGAAAGATATTCCCACACTCCTGAGACAACGTTTTTATTTTTAATTCAACTTTCCGCCACTTTTGTAGAAGTCCAAAGTTTGCGCGACCGCGAAAAGACCAGTAATATTACTTATCTGTTGCTCTTTGATTCTGGGAATGTTTACTTCAATTGATTGTTATTCAAAACGATAGAGGTGAGATAATGGGATTCGAGTGCTGTTTTTTATATTTGTTTATTAAAAAAAAGGTATCACTGCTGAAATTCAAAAGAACAAGAAATTTTATTGACCCTGTTTTATATGGAGACTAACATATAGCAATTAACTTATTCGCAATACATTGTATTAATCTTTAGCGATACACTATCAGATCAAGGTGCTAAACGCAGAATTAGAAAGAAACGTTTATGTATGTGATGTATTTTTCAGAATATGTATCGATTTTTAATCTTTTCTAATGTAGTATGTCATACTTTTAAGTGGTATTTCTATCATCATCTGAAAATATCTGAAATATTAAACTTCTTATTATCGCCCCAACCACGTTACTAAAATTCTTTTTTTTTCAATTTTTGATACATGAATATTTTCATGATAAAGGAATAACAAGGTTTTTCAAATATCTTGCCGTCAGTTTGATTAAAACATTTGTTTAAGAATGCCACACTGAAAAAAAGGGGGCCAATGTGCATATAAGAAAGAAATTGAATAAAAACTGGCAAAAATGTGGGGTTTTTTTAGATTTCGACGAGCTTTAAGATATAACGCCATTGGTCTGTAACAAAGAGTTGTATAAGAAACTTGTTATTACTGTATTTTTATATCCTTACAATGCCTCTGGTAATAAAGTTTGAATTAAGTAAATATCTTAAATACTTTCTGAAAAATGACTATTTTTGTACCCCTACCACTATTTTGGCTGATGGCACAATTTGTCAATTTAGTCACAAAAAGTGAGGTCAAAATATTTTTTCTCAAAAGTGTTCATTTTTTTGCACTAAAATATTCCTATTGTGCCTAAGTTTACTACTGCATAATTGCTTTTTTTCCAGTTAAATCATCAGTTTTGAAATATAACAAATGTAAATTTCGGGAAGTGCAAAATTCCAAAACCTCACCAGTGACTCCCCTTAACTGTTTTTATAAAGCAAATTCATCTGCCGTGGACATTTTCTGTGTACATTCAAAACATTTTGAAATTCAATAAAAAGGTGGATATAATTTAGTGTCTTGTAAACCATTTAGGGCATTTGATTTTTTTTTCAGAAATTGCATTACCACACTCATATTTCATTTCGTCACTGCTGACTCATTAATACTTCTAGTTACCATAAATAAATTTTTGATCTCTCTCATCTTAAATTGAACGAGGCCACTTTCCTGCTGATTGGCGTCTCCTGTGTCTTATCACCTTCAGTCTGAACATTGTTTTTGTTGGTGCATGTAGGACAAAGTCATTGGCGAACATCGATGCTTTTTCAATACTATAACAAACAAGAGGGCCAAGATGGCCCTATATCGCTCACCTTGGTACAAGTCCACTTGCCTGGTGGAAGATCACTAGATAATGTTATATACCAAATAAGTTTTCCTATATACGCCTTTGTAAAACAAATGATCCCCCGCCCGGGCAAGGTCAATTTTGACCCCAGGGGCATAATTTGAACAAACTTTAAAGAGGTCTACTAGGCAATGCTACATGCCAAATATCTAAGCTCTAGGCCTTGTGGTTTCAGAGAAGAAGATTTTTAAAGTTTTTACTATATATTCCTATGCAAAACCAAGTGACCCCCGGTGCGGGGTCAATTTTGACCCGGGGGTCATAATTTGAACAATATTGGTAGAGGTCCACTAGCCAATGCTACATGCCAAATATCTAAGCTCTAGGCCTTGTGGTTTCAGAGAAGAAGATTTTTAAAGTTTTTACTATATAAGCCTATGTAAAACTAAGTGACCTCCGGTGCGGGGTCAATTTTGATCCGGGGCTCATAATTTGAACAATCTTGGTAGAGGTCCACTAGCCAATGCTACATGCCAAATATCTAAGCTCTAGGCCTTGTGGTTTCAGAGAAGAAGATTTTTTAAGTTTTTCCTATATATTCCTATGCAAAACTAAGTGACCCACCCGCGCGGGGTCAATTTTGACCCGGGGGTCATAATTTGAACAATCTTGGTAGAGGTCCACTAGACAATGCTACATGCCAAATATCTAAGCTCTAGGCCTTGTGGTTTCAGAGAAGAAGATTTTTAAAGTTTTTCCTATTTGTTGCCATAGCAACCAGAGTTCTGCATGGAATGGAATTCTTTGAACAATTTTGGTAGAGCTTCATGCAAGGAACATTCCTGCATAGTTTTATCAACATTGGCCTAGAGGTTTCAGAGGAGATGTCATTTGAATCAAAATGTTGACGGACGACGGACGACGGACAATCATCGATCAGAAAAGCTCACCCTGGCATAGCCAGGTGAGCTAAAAACCTAGGTTTTGGTCTTAGCATCTTAGGTCATGGGTCAAAGTTATCATGCTAACAATTTCAGGAACCTTCCACAATTTTGCTAACTACACAAAAGGACGTATTAACTTTTCAATATATTTCTTTAATGCCGGAATTTATTTCGTTACTCGATATTTGGAGAAATAGTCTGAGCATTCAATGCTTTTACAGGTTTCCCCCTGTCTCCAAACTAAAATAGAAAGTTTTTTTCGTGGCTGGCTCGTATTCCGTGTGAGATTACAATCGAATTTGAGTTTGACGTGCTGCCGACGTTTGAATGCATCGTATACAGATTCGCTTATAGAATGCTTATTAATTACCGGGGTCATATTAATGCTCCAGATGATAGGTATACATGTACACTGTACTAGAAGTATACGGCAATACAATACTATTTGTGCATTTAAGAACTTTATTATATATAAACATTGTTTTGTTTATTTCATACTGTGACATAACTTGTACGCCAACTCCCCAGTTATGCTAGTCAGATATACTCACCTTGCAAAACAGTAGTTATTGTTGTTTTATGTAGAGTATGCTGCGACACGCGTCTGCAGAGAATTTGCAGTTGTTACATTGTGCAAAAATTGACTTGCCAATTACGGAAATACAATTAGCGGGGATTGTCAGTTAGAAATTTTTAAACAAACATGTTCATCGATGAGCATGTAACTAGTTCGTCTTTCTTATTCTTCTTTGTTAAAATGCTTATGTACATATCACTTCATGTCTGCGAGGAGTTCCTTAATTGTAGCTAATATGTACACAGCGTCTAACCTTTATATTTTAGTTGACTAATTCACGCGGGTGGTACAGATGCTCTTGCTGATACTCATTAACTCTCACAAAAATTAGAGCGACGCTGTGATGACTATTAGTAGGTACGTGATGGTTCAAAGTAGTTTCCAACTATATCTTCGTTCTTTTGTAAAACGAGACATAGAATATAATGCGTTAATTGTGGACTACGGTACGGCGAAAGGCTCTGCTGATTTATGGAATCCTATTTACAACGCGTTGCAGTTGGGTTTGCCCGATCGCTATCTTGGCAATCGATACAGTTATAATCTTACGTCACTCATAGCGCAATTTTGAAACTATTATTAGAGCTAGTTTATAGGTTAACTCCTCCCCATTCAAGGACATTTAGGTGCGAGCGTCCAGCTTCTTTCTCACGTCGTCAATTTGCTCCGCCCAAAAACCCGCATGGTAATTTTAATGCAAGTGACAAACAGTATTTAATAATGTTAAATATAGGTTTCTTCGCGTATTTTGTAGTGACTGCGAGATAAATTATATAGATCTTCTGTTTTATTTAAAATGTTGATTAATATATACTCTTTTAAAAGAGATCTCCTTCAATTACAGCGATTGAGCTACGGTATCATTGCATTTATAAGTGTAGACCGTAAGTTTATGAATTAGTTTACATGTAAATTATATTCGCGGAACTTTACACATCGGAATTCCATTGCAGTAGCATGTTATCCTACACAATTCATAATGACGTCTGTTGAAAAAATATATTGTGATGCATTTTTCATAAAATGCGTTTTTCAGTCTGTTTCTCAACTCGCCTTGTCAATTTTGTTTGCCAAAGTGGAACAAAATGTCAACGAAAGTAATTAAATTGACGAAATTATCAATAATTGAGTACATCGATGCGTGAAAAATATTTTTGTCTCCGGCGGTACTGGAACTCCTTTATTTCGCAGAGCGTCGCCACAAAAGGTAAGGAAGTCTGCTGACATACTAAGTATCTAATGCCGTACTGTACGTACTGACATAATCAGTGCATCTACCAAAATCTTTACTTGTACAGACGTTGTATTATCATACCCAAGTTCCCTCTCTACTGCCGACAGTGAACTCGACAATTTTCCCTTGTGAACAGTGTTTTTACTTTAAAAGCCGTGCGGACGGGGCGTTCAGTTTAAGAAATAATTACAAATCAATGAACAGGGGCGTAGTTACTCCGGCCATAAAAATGAAACTGCAGACATGACAGTCAGACTAATAGATTAATAACGATTATATGATTTGTTTCACTTTATCTCATATATTTACATGTATTTCAATTCTTTTTTATTCCAACCAATATAAAAATCTGTAGATGAGTGTTGGATACTGCATTTCGACTTCGAAGGCAAACCGATTTTATAGGCTGATATTTTCAAGTTGTTCACCTTCTAGTTATAAATAACAGATCTGTGAAAGGGGTCTCACTGAAACACCAAATTAATTAGACTATTGGACGCTGCTGTATAATTATGTCCAACCCATAGTACAGAGGGGGTCCGACATGTCTGGCACAGGACTTTCTGCTGTCAGACAAGCGGCTTTTCTGTCCCGGGTCCCGGTTGTCCGCAGGCTAGCCGAAATATTTAGGGCAAAAAATTAAAACGAATAAATATTGTACGAAAGTCCTGTTTTACCTAGCCCAGACATTTTAGATCTATTTGCAGTATTGGGATAACATTTAAATCTTGCTTACTTTAAAAGTGCGCTGTTAATGTGTTTTATTTTTATTTTTATGCACATGTATTACCTCGTGGAGTAGCCTCAATATTTCGATTGCAAGACAGAACAATTTTACAAACTGATATTACATCTAGTCTGCCTTTGCGAAGGGCGGCCGTCGTATGTAGCAAAAAGCACTTGCGTGCAATTAGTTGGGCTATTCGTTGAGGTACGCAATAAAACTTCCATAGTTTATTTCATAAAGTTTTGGGAAAGTTTCATCAATTAGTATACACCTGGCTCCGCCGATTTACCAAATGGCACTTTAATATATACTTTATCCGATACTGCTTCTGTTATGACTTTAAATTTTTCTTTCCACGTTCGGAACGTAACGTCAGAATCAAATAAAGACTGATCGTATGCGCCCCTATTTGACCTTTTCAATGAAAGAACGGAGGGGAGGAGTTAACCGATATCTACATGCTCTATTAATAGTTTCAGATTCGCCTTTGTGTGACGTAAGATTGTAATTTTATTGATTGCTAAAATAGCCAGCGGGCAAAGCCAACTGCAACGCGTTGTAATAATGATCGATATGATTTATTACATTATACAGGAGATGAAACATCTTATACAAATACAGAGCATGGGAATAAATCAACAGAAAGAAGTAAAAAGGCACACATACAAAACATAGCATTCATTTAAAAAAGAATAAGGAATTAGCAAAAGATAAAAGCGCAATCATTGTTTATAGTAACTTAAAAATTATGTCCAGGACCTCAGGCAGCTGCAAGTGCACCGCTATATTTAAAAGAATAACGAAATTTAGCTGCGCAAAGACAACCGAATAAGATTTTACAACTCATTTGAATTAGTATTTCAGCTGAATGGCTTTGTTATTCAGATTGACTTATACCCATATTTTTTAAGTAATTATGGGACATAGAGACTCGGTTTATAGATTTTAACAATCTATTAACAATTAAACGTGATAAACGACTTTTCCACGTGTGACTGTCGAAACGTTAACATAATACCTTAGTCTGTCAGGTAAACTGTTTTGCATGAAAGCGAACCAACCATTCCATGGCATTTGTGTTCCGCGCGCGAGAAGAAAGATCAAAACAAATCCGAAACGTAATTGAGGATTATAATAAGAAAAATGACCGAATTTACAGCCTGCAAAAATAAATTACATAGCAGGCAGGGTATTTCTTTAACTCAAGCCATTGAATATGATTACCTAATGCTCGGTTTTCCACTACTGAAACCACGTTAAACGTGATGTTAGGGAATGGCTTCGTCAAAGAAAACAAGCTTCATACATTGAGCTATTTGCAGAACTTAGACAGCTTACTACGACAATCAAATGAAAAGGATTGTAAATAAATATATGAGGAGATGATGTGAAGCATTTTACAACTATTTTCAAGAAAAAGAAACGTATAAGAACGAACATTTGGTCACATTCTGGTCGTTCGTTGCTTAGAGAAGCGAATAAATTATTTGCAAGAAGTATAAAGACTGACAAAATAATATATCAGAGTCGAAGCAATGCTGAACTTCGTGAATGATAACAAAACCCCTCCCGTTGATAACGTGACTTTAAGTTTTTTTATCAACAGCATACACAGTAAACACTAAGTCATAAATCCAGTATATATAATTTCAACAATAAAATGTGTCATTGAAAACTCTATCAAAGACATTAAAGAAACTTAAAATGAGGAAGATGACAGTGAAAAGCGATATGAGACTCAGCAAGATATGGCAGATAAAGTAATCAAGAATGACGATGTAAAGCTTGTCGGAGGTAACAGTCGAGCGTTTATGGCTCGCAGGGAAGGCAAGCAAAATAAGTCTGTAACATTTTTCCCGAAAGAAAAATTCAGTTTTACTAGTATGGCTTTTGAAAACGTAAGACGCTTGTTATAAGTAAATATGTTAAACTAATGTGTCTGAAGTCCTTGGAGTGTTTATTCGCTTCAAGGTCTTTCAAATAGTATGGTCCGGAAACGCCCTCTATAAATGTCTTATCGTACTGATAATCTTGTCTCGGTTATCGATTTTTACCTGGAAGCGTTTATCACGCCGTGCATTTATCACGCCGAGCGAGTAAACTGGTATTTGTCCGAAAGTTGTATTCAAAACTGCCCGTCATTGTGTCATTTAAATACCACATATAATTTTTAAAAATGGTATAATTGGAAAACTGATGAAATTTTCTGTAAAACTATGAAATTAAAACCTCTATATATGATTAACTATTATCTTTAAGGCGTGTTAAACACGGTCCATGCTATTCCGTCTTGCGCGTTTTAGCGATGGATGGTAATTTGACTCGCGATACTGGTCTTACAAAACTGTACGTTATTATGTTATAAAATAAAAAAACGAAAATCTAATTCATATGCGTTCAAAAATAACTCGTAATTTACATTTTAAATTAGCAATTTTCCATCATTTGACTCTAAATATATAGTGAAAACCTGTGCACAAATATCACCGTATCGCGAAAAATAAATCACTATTGACGCCATTTTTAGATTTTGAACGGATCTAACCGTCCCAGAAAATTAAAATATGGGTGAAATACGAAAATCTAAGACATAACAGACATACATTAGACTTAAATCAATGAGAAAAAGATGTTACATCAACCCCATGAACACCATGCAAGTCGGAAAGAAGCGCTAAAATCAGGTCGGTTTTCGGCTTTTGGTCATTTGTGAAAAAACCCGTTCGTATGAGGTCAACTTTCCAATGCGTAAATCCACCTAAAACGAAACATCGGTAAAATATAATATTATGTAATGATAAGGGAATGCATATATTGTATCAAGGATCACTTTGTTGGTGAAATTGATTGGTAAAATATCGAGATATACGTAGATATAAAGTATCAATAATTTCTTTCTTTTTCCAAAATTGCGGGTACCCGGATGTTTGTCACGTGATCCGAGGCAGGTTATTTATCGTATTACGCTCGTTTCCGGACCATACTATTTGAAAGACCTTGTTCGCTTACAGATAGATAAATAATAAAGATATATATTTACATTAGAAATAAATAAAAATCTGAATATAAAAACACATTTCCATATATATACTCGGTAAAATTCTCTTGCGACAAGGCGTATAATTCTGATTACATGTATCTCTAGAACGGCTGAATGCATTTTTTATATTTATATATCAAATGAAAAAATAATGGTAAAGCTGCATTTTAGAGGGATGGTGAATAAATGCGAAGCTTTATTTTCTACGCGAACGCTCATTTAACGTCATGCGGCGAATTATGACGTCATGTATACAGCATACCGGTTCCCGCGTTGTATATGGTTTAATATAACATAATTTTTCTACTATTTGTATAAAGAGACAGAATCGCGAGTCATGTTAGAATGGTTGTTTTAAAGCTATAAATGACGTAGGATGGTCACCCAAAAGTAAAAAATGGCGATTTATTTTCTTTTTCTCCAAAATGAATTCTTTTTTTCAAAACAAATGTGAGAAAACGAATGAAACTTTGTTGGAAGTGATAAGAAATTCTTGTTATTTATCTGGAGAGTATTAATAGCACATTTTAGAAATCTAGAGCTCTATCAACCTTTTCACATAAATAGACATGGTTGGTAGCAGGTGTAGAACCCAAGACCCTCAATCAATTATTACAGTGATATTAAATCAGAGACCACGGGACTGACTTTCGTTTTGGCTATGTTTATTGTCCTGTATTATGATCATTTTTCCTTTACGTGTGCACACTATTTCATTAAAATGTGAGTTGGACAAAACATGTGTTCCACTCATACATCAAGGAGCTCACGCTCTAGAAAAGATGTTCTAGAGCGGGACTATAGAAAGCGTCCACAATAACATGTTGTCTTCATTCGTTTAGTTTTCTCAATCCTTAACACGCTTGCGCAAGCAAAGCTCCCGGATTTGCGCATGCGTATTTGCGTTGTCCGACATTTTGCGCCAAGTTTCCTGGACAAATATTTGCAAAACAAAAATGTTGACCATGTGAATAATCAGTAAATCGTGCGCTTACAAAAGCACGTCATGTCTAAGACGTATAAGCTCTCCGTCATATGCTATCATATTTAGAGTAATCAACTGTAAAACGACTGCAAAATTGCAGTTTATTTGTAGTGTTTTTGCCTAAGTTCTTGAGATATTTTGTGGTCGGACTCGAAGTGATTTGATTATAGTTAAAGCTTGAAATGGCGTCTTGCGAATACGATTTAGATACTTCAGGAGGTTTAATGGACGTACGTTTTATCATTGTCTTCTCTTTTTACAGAAGTAAATGAAAGCATGCCCATATATTTTGAAGTTTTGTTCCAATTCGTTTAGCTAATGCTTTTCATCAAAATTAATTTAGCACCAGGCAGCCATGATGAATGCATTTTTTGTTCAAAATTTTCATTGCTCCATATATATGTTGGCATGAGTTTTGTTCCCGTGTCTGTCATAACTTCAAAGATCAGAAAATACTGTGAAATCCGCTAAATCTATTCTATAATGAAATTTAATAGGTGCTTTTGTATAAAATATTTGATTAAAGTGTAGGTTTTCGGCCCTTGTTCTGTGCAGTCATGGTAGAAAGAGCATTTCAGTTTTTCATGTAATTCCGCACCATAGAATACATGCAATCCCTGCCTAAAGGTTTTCGTTGGTCATGATTTCTTTTCGCAACACAAATTACGTACACTTTTATGAGCTTATCCTAGGGCTGTCACTCGCTTGTGCAAGTGGGGGGGAGGGGGGAGAATGAGGCAGGGAGCAAGGGGTGGAGATGTGGTATTTTTCAAGACAAAGGGGAATGTTGATAAACTACAGGAAATGATAACTATAGAATTTAATACCTCGTAGGGCATGCTTCCGGTTAGGAGGGGAATAGGACATAAATCTGGCCCGAAGAAAAATTGACAGCCCTGAATCCCCACAGCAAGCCTCAATATGTTTGAAATCCCTTGCCCGAAAATATGAAACTGTAATAAATTTAATACTATTAGCATCATGGGATATCTGCTGGGGGGAAGACAGTTTTCACCGGCCTGACACATGTTTGACTAGACCACTGCTATTTTCCATTTATGACTATTCTTTTAAAGCAGCTTTTAATCCCCTGTTGCAAAGTGGTAAGGGATACAAGAACTGTTTCCATCCTTCAGTGACAATGCCTGCTCCATCTTTCCTAAGCCCATAGAAGGATTGTCATGAAACTAGTGTCCAATGTTCATCTAACCTATTACCAAAACAAAGTGCAGAACCCATATTCCAACCCTGCTGGACAAGAGCACACTTAAGGTCATTTGTTTTTGTGTCTACTTCATAACTCTTAAACCACAGGTATTATTAGCATGATTGTTGGACCAAATGTTCATCTCATCAAGATGGCGTGCAGAACCCATGTTCCAACCTATTTGGCTCAAGGCCACTTAAGACGAATTGGTTTTTCCTGGCAACTATGTACCTTCTAAATACATGAAAGGATTTTCATAAAACTTTGGTCAAATGGTCATCTCTAGGAGAACCCATCATGTTCCAACCTCACAGACTGAAGGTCAAGGTCACACTTAGGGTCATTGATTTTACTGTTTATCTCGGTAAGACAACCACACTGGGTCAATGGCACAGGGATCAAAGTTCATGAGACTACATTCCATTTGAAGGATTTCAAGAAACTGTCGCCAGATTTTCATGTTGTTGAGCTGACATAAGGAGGTCACACCTGAGGGACAAAGGTCATTCTCTCAACATTCTTTTATTGCTGTCACTTGGACTGCCTTGTTATGTTCAAACTTTCAATTCACCTTTGTCGTGCGCAACAGGAGCCATATTGAAGTAGATGGACTGTAAGTTGATTTGACCATGATTAACACCTGCAGTAATTATTCTAATGTCCAAATATTTGAAAATTGCAGGAAATACAAAGGCTAATTGCACCTCCTGTGAGTGAAGATGCAGCTCGGAGGATGCGTCGGGGACCCAAGGAATTTAAAAAGCATGGAAAAGCCATCAACCATGACTATTGTGACAGTTGCACAGAGGGAGGCGATCTTGTTTGCTGTGACAGATGTCCTGCCTCATTTCATCTGCAATGCCAGTAAGATAACTTAGACAACTTACTTTCTTTAAGTCAGGGTTCTCTTTAGCACTATAGTGAACCATGTTGACAGTGATAGTCTCCACATGTGCAACTTCGAAGATCTAGCTTTTTTGACATATTCCAAACTTGTGGCTGCTTTAAAATATATTGTATCATGGCTACTGCATATTTGTATAGGAAAACACTGTACTGTATTTGTGATAATTTGCATTGTGTATGGGGGCGGAGCTTAGACCGTGCTCTATCTACAATAGAGCACATGATCTATCTGCAATAGAGAACACTTTTCAGATTTTTTTTTTCAAAAACAAGCAACAATTGCCAAAGAAGAAAGATGTAGCTCTGTAAAATTGACTTAAACTTAAATGTTTAAGAGGAATGGAAGGGTGGACATACATATACACGAACTCGAAACACGAGTCTCCTAAGCAGTTTATATCATGCAGTTTTCATTTGTGAAAGCATGATGTCGTCGGCATCTAAAGGAACTTGTGAAAGAATGATATCGTCTAATTCTTCTAATTGACTGAATTCAAGTTCATTAGCCATCTGTAACAAATAGTGTTTCCTGCAGGATCAGAAAGGGGCATGGCGTTTTTGTCTGAAAAGGGCACATCTGATGCGCGGATGTGTTTAAAAAGGGCACTTTTGTTTTCTCATGTACATAAGGGCGCGATCACTTTGTCATGTATATATATTGTTCTTTCTTTACACTTGTAACTGCATGTAATTAAAGCCTTGTTTATATGACATAATCTGGCTTAATTTATTGCCATTGGGCTTAGGAATTTCTAGATCCTGAGGAGAGGGCCTCAAAACAAAATGTAAATCAGATTGGCCTCTTCCCCTCACCTCCTTTGAGTTTTTTTTCTGGAGAAGTATTTTTAATAATACTGCATGTATACATGTTGATTATGATACACCCATGTCTCCCACCTTTTCGAGTTTGTTATGTTAGACCAATTTTAAACGGTTTTGTGTATTTGTCTCTGTTTATCACATATTTTCGCGATCCCCTTATCGCCGATTTTCGGCCATTTATTTTGACTTTTTACCGACTTTATCACTGTTTCGATGATAACAATTGTCATCAGCCGACGGTACGATGAACATTTAATATAAAATAAAATTATTCAAAATCATAACATGGAAACCTCTTGAGAAAACAGTGTTACTTATAACCAAGCATATCCTGAACAATAAATGACCCACCAATGCTTTCAGTGTTTTTTTTGGGGCCGAAATTCGGCCCCATTCCCCTCCAAAATTAATATATATTTTTCCCCATTTTTGACAAAAAATTCCCCTAAAAATGTTGAAAAAAAATATTGATTTATTTAATCAAGAGATGGCCAAACATGTTATAAAAACATGTTTTCATAAATTTAAACGCTTCAGAATCATTTCTTGCAATAATTTGATACTTTATATGTGAAATAGTCGACCGAAAATCGCCGATTTTTCGTTTGTCACCTATTTTCGCGACCCCGATTTTTGTTATTTTTTCAGTGAAAACGGTGTTCCAAAGATTAAAAAAGATACTAATACAATGTTTTCAATTGAAAATAGCAGTTTTACTTATTATTCACGTGTGTTTTAACACCAATGCTGCTAAGTTATATTCCTGACACCAGTATTTTTATATAAAATTTTGTTATGTTAAATTCCTATGTCTTCTCTTTATATTTGGCAAAAGAATAATGTCATTAACATGCTTGATAGTTTTTGTTCTTAATTACATTTTTAAACAGTATATTTTATACATTTTCTAAAAAATTCCCCTTTTCTGGCAAAATGACTAAAAATTCCCCTCCTGACGGGCCCCGCCACCTTTCCCCTCAGACTGAAAAAAAACACTGGCTTTCCTTCTCTTCTAAATTATATGCATTTACGGAAGGTAAGATTATAGAAGAAAAAAAAACAAATAACGAGTCGGTCATATAATTATGTACAGGCAATTATAGAATAATGATTAAAAAAAATGAAAAGAAAAATATACTGATAATTTTCAATTTAGCGGGAAAACAAAAACACGTGTTGTAAACTAAACAATTCATAAGTGTCGTCATTAAATGAAGTTTTCACACTCTAACTATACTTTTTTATACCATGACCAACAGATTAATTTTAATTTGCCTCTAGCGAATCAAACATATTGATCAGCATCGTTTTCACTGGACGCGGGACGCTGTGATTGACACGTAATATTCAATATAGAAGTTCATGTAGGCGGATCTAACGTAACTATTATTATCGAGAGGCGGAGCACACATCTGCCGACTCCGTTTGGGATTATCGATTTAATTCGGCGGACATGGTGTGTATTAGACGACGTGTTGACACTTTTATTTTAAGGATTGTCGAGAGGCGGAGCACACGTCTGCCGACTGTTTAGGATTATCGATTTAATTCGGCGGACACGTGCGTGTATTGAGGGCGTGCAGGCAGTTTCATTTTTAGTAAAACAGGCGCGGTGGCGGTAAGGGCCTTTGATCGAGGCAGGATGGCGCATGGCCGGCCATCAAAAGGGCAGGACGGCGCTGCGCCATCCAAAAACGGTCTAGCGGAAACACTAACAAAACATTATCCTGCAATTCTAAAATATCCATAATGCAGTGTTCATCTATCCTTCTTAGCATTCTTTTTAAAGGGAACTGACAAAGATCAGAGTGACCAAACAATATTAACGTGATCCCACCCACTTTGTTACGTCACACGATGTTTCGGGGCCTGTGAGCTGTCAATCAAAATGTACATGATGGTGTACGTGCCATTATACAGGTGCCATAATACAAATGAGATAGAGTGACTGTTTGCTCAAATAATTACGTCATTTCTCGGGGGGGCTATGCCCCTCGAAATAACATAATTATTCTCGCAAACAGTACTCTATCTAATACAAGTGTCGGGGATAGGGTTTATTTGCAAACATTTGCTGACGTTTGAATCTTTATCAAACCTATTAAAAAGAAGGAAACAAAATCTTGGTGCTATGTCCGCGCAATAGGCCTTGATAAAAAATCTACACCTCAAGTTGGCTTGAATATTTTCTGATAAACAGCAGTAAATTACGGGCCTATTTTTCTTAAATTTTGTCTGCTATGAGATTTGATTCTTTTTGTGATATAAAAAACAGTTCATGAAGTGCATGTTGCTTTGCAGTGACCCTCCACTAGAAGAAGATGATATTCCTCCCGGTGAATGGATTTGTCATAGATGTAAAACTGGCCCGAAGGAGGTACACTGTTTTACATTAGGAATTTTGTTTTGTCAAGTTTTTGTTCATCTTGCAATACAGCAGAAATTTTGAATGTGAAATCCACCTTTGATTTAGAAGTTTGTGGCAATGTTATAGCAAATATATATATTCTGTGTCTGTGATATTTAAATTACTCTTTTTCGAAGGGTGAATTGAATCTGTACTGAAGAATTTGATAAGCAGTTGTAGTAATTTTTGTATCACCAACCTTGCAGTTTGGTGTCTGAAATTTTGAAATACCATTTGGTCTAATAGGCTGTTCTCAATTTTTTCAGAAAGATGACGATACTTCCTCAACAAAGAGTGGAAGTTCTTCCAATGGTGGGAAGTCCACAAAGTACCTGCCACCACCTATTCCTATACCAGTATTGTCGGCCAACCCACTACATACCCTTGCTGAAGCCGCAAAAGTACTCAATCCAGTACAGTTTGAACTTCCTAAAGACGTAGAATGCACAACACCACTACCAGGCAAGTGATTACAATGCTAGCCAAATACAAGATGGCATGACGGTCTGATATCTCATTTTCTAATGCAGCTTTCAAACTTGCGGGGCGTCATGTTATTCATTTATAGGTTTTTAGTACATGTTAAGTCAGGTGGCTAATCTTTATTGACACCAAGGTAATGGCATTCGATTTAAACTTTAAGTGATATCTGGCAAAAGTACTACTGGACAAACATTTCCTGGTAGGATTCTTATAAATAAACACTTAAAATCTAATCACCATAGCAACTTCCAGCATCAAAACATATCAGACAAAACAACTGTAAGTGCCTGTCTGGTCGAGTGGTTATGGTTGAGGACTTGTAATCACAAAACCTCTGACTGCTTGAGGCCATGGGTTCGAGCCTTGCTACTGGTTTTTACTTTTTATGTGAGAAAGTTGGCAGTTTCTTATGGAGGTTTGGGGTCAAGAACTGGTCCTTCCAAAGAACAGTTGTAATAGGTAAACTGCATGCCTGTATGTGATTGAAATGCTGTAAACTCAAAACCAACCCCAAAAAGCAGTAGGCAGCCTTGAAATGTATAGGCCCTTTTTAAGGCAAGCTTGATCTCTAGTTTGAAGTGTCTTGTGAATTGTTAGTTCACAGTTGCTTGTATATTTTCAGGATCTTACAAGAGGAAGTGGTGGGGAAGAGACCGGAATTTGTCGACTAAGAAGCCAGCTCACGAGTTGGATAACAGCGGCTTAGTTCCACTGCCGGCTAAGTTATGTTTTTTATGTAACAAGTAAGTTATCTTTCTTTCTTCTTTTGTAAATGAAAGAAGTTAAATTTTGAAATGCATTGGACACAAAACCTCGAAAGCTTCATTTGTTAATCTTTCATGCGTTTTAAGAGTAGTTGGAAATAAAACTGTTTGTGAAAGCTATACAAACCTGTTGGGTTAAGAATTCAACATAACGTGAAAGGCGTTCGCTACAGTTTCCTGTATGTGTATAGGGCATTAACTAAGGGCAAACATTTTCCTAATAGGAGAATTTCTTCAAACTTGGTATGTTGAATGAGAATCAAGTTTGAAGCAGATATCTGTAATAAACAGGTCACCTGCATGGATTTTTAATTTTCTGCCCTTGAACACAGCATTTTGTTGTATTTTCTGAGCCAAGGGCAGATAAAGACCAAGGCTGATTTTCTGTCAACGTACACAATTTGGAGAAATTCTAGTAGGAAAAATTGCTCTATATGCGGGAAACTGTGGTGAACAAAGCATGTTAAGCATCAAGTAGAAAATCTGAACATGAAATGAATCTTGAAACTTTCATAATACAAATGGCAAACAAGTCAGAATTGGGCTTTTATCCACTCTCTGTGATACGTCTCGTTACATGTTGCTTAAAGTGATATTACTGTTCAAAGTGACCATTAGTGATTTTCACTCCTAGAATAATAAACATTGCCATAGTTATAACCCCAAAAATAACAATCTGTGTAACAGTTTCATTCACATTGAATATAGAGGAAATCCGTAAAAATCTTTTTTGACTATCTTAGTCAAAATGAAAAATCCAAAAATTGTCAATTGGTATTTACAGGAGTTGTCGAGTGGCGCCCTTGTTACCATGTGACTATTGTTCATGTATGTACCATTTGGATTGCTTGGATCCACCTCTCACATCTGTACCTACAACTACATGGATGTGTCCAAATCATGTAGAAAATATCATTGTAAGTATTGCATTTGGAGGCATTCTATTGACACATGCATGGATGAAAATTGTATCTGCTGGTTCCTGGTATTTATGTATAAGACATTCTGGTTGGTTAAAAAAGTTGCAAGTGGCTGTGTATGACCTGGCGTTACCTGGAGAAAGAGGATTGTTAGAGGTAATGGTCAGATTTAGCTTCTGACGGACAAGTTTTAAATCTTAAAGACTGTTAGAACAGTCTTCCAGCTAGGATTTAAAAAAGGCAGGAGGCTGTTGCAAAAAGGGCACTTAAGAGCGCGTAAAACTGATAAAAAGGGCATGTTCAGATGCTCTGTTTTTTAATTAAATTGACATTTTCAATACTGATTTACTGACTTTGGGCATTTCTTAACTCCTATGAAACCATTGGTGTTTTATAGAAAAGGAACCATGTGTATTTCGTCATTAAATCCAAGAGATATGCTCATTAACATAAAATGCAAAGGTCCTGTCAAAAAGGGCATAGCAGGGTGCAAGAGACAAAGTCAGGGTGCACAAGAACAGGACCATGATTGGAAAATATGTAGACAGTTTTAAATTTGATGATGGTTGGTGGAAATTCCATGAAGATATGTGGTGTTGACAGTAGGTTCAGTTAAACTGTCCATTCATTCTATTTCAGGATGATAAATTGTTAAAGACAACTATGATAACAGAAAGGGTGAAGCTGTGGGATAAGTATAATGATAGAGTTAATCAGCATAGTGTGAAAATGGATTTCTTGAAGAAAATTCACAGACGTGACCCGCCATTTAGGTTAAAATATAGACACCCTCGACGTAAAGCTGCACAGGTATTGCATTTTAAATTACAGCATTTAGTTTAAGGTAGTTTAAGTAGCTGATCAGTGGCATTCGAGGACTCGTGTGTGCTCTGTGTTGGCCATGATGCTTGTTGATGTAAACATGCTGTGTAGGATTAATGGATTCTCACCAAAAGTGAGGTGTTTTAAAAAAGTAAAAATTCTGTTTGCTTTTGACTATGCAAAAGAAATGAAAGAATTTGACTCCAAGAATTCTTAAAAAATCTTACGTCTATTTAGCATTTTGCAGATTTAGAGATTGTTTAGTTGTTGTATCTACAATTTACCTGAAAAGTGCCTGGCTGCCTAACGTGTTTTAGCCAGTCAGGCAAAGTTTTGTTGCTGAATGACCAAAATAGTTTCTTTTGTTAAGTCAGGCAAAAAGTTCATTGGTCAGACTGAATGTCTGGCAGTGTTAAAAAACTTTTACGGCAGCATGTATCTATGGACAGCTTTCTCATTTACTGTTCAAGAAAAGTCATACCTAGTCTTTAAGTTTTGTCATTTATCTGTTTTGACAAATGGTATAATTCATTGATACAGAGGGTTTAGGGTATTCATGTATGTGTTTTAAACATTCATGATGTATCTTCAGATTCCGTCATCTATAAAGGATTACTACCAGTATCCTTGTGATTTGTTATCTCCACCTGTCCTAGACACTAGTGGGACAACCAGCGAGGATTGTATTGATAGAGATTGCCCATTAGAAACTTCATTGGAAGAACAAGAGCATGTAAGTTCAGTGCTTTATAGTGGTAATTCAAACGTTTTAGAAGTGTTTCGTGTTGTGGCTACTTCCATGTTGGAGCGGTGGTGTAGAGGTTACGGTGTCTGCCGCTCATCCCGGAGGTTCGACTGGGGTCACGACCATACCTCCTCATATGACACCAGTACTGGTTTTTCCATGAAGCGGACTTGAGAGTGGCTCGATAAGCTTAAGCTTTCCTCACGATCTAGCTAAAAAACTGTTGAAGTGTATATTTGGAATTTAAGAGTGTATTTCGCAAGCAGTGTGGTAACAGTATTTAGTTTGTTGATGATGCTTGCCACGCTCTGACCACAAAACAGATTTTGAAGTTTGGTCAGTCACTTGATTATAGAAATGTCATGTATTACTTGGTTTGTATAATTATATTCATGGTCGCTGATGTAATATTTGTTATTGAAAAAAGATGTATTATACATGTATATTGATTCGTTTTCTTTCAGTGGTTAAAGTCTGTGGTGTCACTACAGACTAGTATAGCTCAGTTCCTTACTAGAAAACAGTTGGAACGCAGTAATTCTGTGGAAAGTTGTAAAAATTCTGAATCTGCCAAAACTGAAAAACCGACTGCCTCGGTTCAACCAGTGCAAAATAGAGACCTCATGGACCAGTCCAGTTCTCAAATGGAGGTTGAGAACCAGTCTAGTGATCTTAAAACTAAAAATAGTAGCTATAGTGATTGTAGTGTTCCAAATGGACCTCTAGTCTCAAATTGTGACACAAAAGTTAATAACGGACACTTGGATGTGAATAAGGGGGCCGTGTCATTATTAAATCCCTCTTGTAGTTCCCTAAACGGGGACATTGAAATGGCCGAACCTGCTCGTTCAAAATCAGACTGTACCAGCACTACGCCAGATGGAACTACAAATTTAGTGAAATTGACTTGGCCCAGTGGTGATAAACATGTTACAGTTTCAAGTAATTCACAAACTTCTGGTGGTAGAAACATTGTCATAAGTACAGTGAGTAAAACAAACAATGTGTACACACGAGTTGTACCAGGGGTTCCTGGAAAGTTGGCAGGGCAGACGTCTATATTGTCTACAAGGGGAGGTAACCAAACAGGGAAACAAGGCAGCACCATACTCAAGTCAAACATTGCATCCGGCAGCTCTTCAACTAAAGTCATCACAGTCAATCAATCTCAACCAGGTAAGCTAGAGTTGTTTGAATTGTACAGTATGCTTTAAGATTGTGTCTAGATTTTATTTGTTGTCTTATCAGAATCATGGTTGTATGAACTTTACAATGTGGAATTCCGGAAAATTTCATTTGTCCGTACCTGCTCTCAGACAAGCTAGGCAATTCGGACAAATCATTTTGTCGTCCCTGCAGATTGTACTCTGTGCAAAAGAAAATACTGCTAGGAAGGTATTGAATGGCATTTGTTATATAGAGTTATGTTCTCAGAGAAAGTACAAAATATCTTCTCCAATGTAGATTCATAGATCTACTAATGTTATTTTAATCAACAAAGTACTGTAGTGTCTATTTGTGGTGATGAGGGAAATGGCTGTTTTTATACCCCCGAAACGAAGTTTGGGGGGGTATATAGGAGTCACCCGGTGGTTGGTCGGTAGGTCGGACGGGCAGTCGGTCAGGCGGTCCGTTGCATTTTCCTTGTCCGGAGCATAACTTGAAAACCACTGGTTGGAATTCAATACAACTTCATACAGTGGTCAAGTACATTGAGAGGAAGTGCACTGCACAGGAACCATAACTCTTTCTTGACTCATTACATAGTTATTGCCCTTTGTTACTTTTCCTTGTCCGGAGCATATCTTGAAAACTACTGGTTGGAATTCAATACAACTTCATACAGTGGTCTAGTACATTGAATGGAAGTGCACTGCACAGGAACCATAACTCTTTCTTGACTCATTACAGAGTTATTGCCCTTTGTTACTTTTCCTTGTCCAGAGCATTACTTGAAAACTACTGGTTGGAATTCAATACAACTTCATACAATGGTCTAATACAGTGAGAGGAAGTGCAGTGTACAGGAACCATAACTCTATCTTGAGTATTTACTGAGTTATTGCCCATTTTTACTTTTCCTTGTCGCAGAGCATAACTTGAAAACTACTGGTTTGAATGCAATACAACTTCATACAATTGTCCAGCACAGTGAGAGGAAGTGCAGTTTACAAGAACCATAACTCTATCTTGACTAATTACAGAGTTATTCCCAAGAACAATATCTCTATTTTAGTGTTTTTTTTGCAAGGTATTCTGTTAATACGAACTTCCTCAGTTTATAAAGCAGTCTTTCGGGGGTATTAATCACATTAAGTGATAGCTCTAGTTCAACTTGCTGTCATCGGAAGTTCTACAGTGAATTAAAGATCTGGTTTGGACAGCCAAATGTATACAGCATTGTTAACAGACTGCTAATCTAATATTCATATCTGACAAACGTCTTAAGACTGATGTCAAGCTCAACACAAATAATTAATCTTAAAGCCTAGAAACAAATGGCATACATGTATGTTGCAGATAAACTGATATGATGTGGCAGTATTTTATTGCACAACGAAATCCTGATAATTTTCTTGTGTTTTCAGTATCAAAACTCGCAATATCCCAGGGCAAGGCCCCTCAAGTAACAACTGCAGGGGCCAACCAGACATCGTCTGCAATCATCTCACTGAACAATACCCTTCAGCAGTGTCTTGAGGGAACTGCAGGTGAGGGGTTTTCTTAAATCTTCCAAGACTTTATATCGTGTTTATATGTTACCATTTGTAGTAGAAAAATGGAGTGGTTGCGCACATACAATGCATACAATTTAAGTCATAGATAACAACTAGAAACTACTTTTGACATGAATTGTCATTTTCTCAAGAATGGTATGACAAAATAACTTTGTTCACAAATACAATGGATGTCAAAGATTCAGCTATAAATCAGCATACTTTAGAAATGGCAACGAGCAAGGACCTAAAAGAATAAAAAAGACATGGAACGAAATGGCAAAAAATACTTCTTTTCCCGAAACGGTTGGAAAATAGTAAATTTACTTCCGAGTTTCGAGTATGGTAATTCCCTGAAATACTGCTAGGCGACATTGTCAAAGATAACTTGTGACTTAGGTAGACAATTTTTATTTGCAAAAGTATAGGATGATAACATGTACATATTTCTTCTGATGTCTTTCAGACCTGGAGCTGAGTAAGTTAGACGAGAAATTAATACAGATATTAGCTTGGCAGAGACTGCAACAGTTGACGCCCAGTAAATCAAGCAGTGACTCACAGAGAAAAAACTCAGGTTCAATAAACGGTCTCCTTACTACTCCAGGTGAGAGGAGATTTTAATGCTATATGTTTGTTCATTGTATTGTTGATATCAGTCTGTAGCTTGTGGAAAGTATTTTTTGTACCCCAGCAAACATTTATAAGTTTGAAAGAGTAATACAGGAGTTGTTCTGTTGATTGGTCTGTCCAATCAGTCCATTTCGAACAGTTTATTGTGCTGACCACTTGCAGAAGTTTAAATTTTGAATAAACTGAATGTGGTATGCTAATGATCGATAGAAATAAGCTATTTTTAAACTGTCTGTCTGACATGGTTACTCATTATATTGTCACAGTAAATACGTCAGTGGAAAGCTCATTATCTAATTATTCTAAACATAGGCAGTTTGATACATTTTATTTAACCACAAACACTTAATCTATTCTTAAACCTGACCACATCCAGTGATGAGGAATTTTAAGTAGAAGTTTGTATATATTAATGATAAGCAGTCGGTAACATTTCCTCGATAGAAATTGAATAAAATAGACGGAAATAGCCCTGTTTGAAACTGTTAACTTGCGTATTGCAATAAAACTAAACTGTTTGATATCTCTGGTTAATACAGGTCTTCAGGATGTACAGGCAAGAGCAGTGCTATGTCCCTTGTCAGGTAGAGGGGAAGCTATTCCCATGCCATACAGAACCTTGTCCATAGGAACAGGTGAATGCATTATAGAAATGACTTTATTGTTGTATTTAAAAGTGTATGGTGACTCACAGGGGGTAAAATTGCTTGTAACTTTTAAGATACTGTTTATCTTATTTTGAAACAGCAAAAATGTCTGTAGTTTCTATATCTTGTGCTGCTTTTCAAACTTCTGGAAATGTAATAGGGTGAACACATGGAGGAAGGATTTTTGTTAGGCTTGGTTTAATTCACGGAGAAACCTGAAAAAGGGTTAGGGTTAATAAACAACAAACACCATTATTTTCTTTCACAATGCTGTATTGGTTGAAAATAATTTGTAAGAAAATATTTCAAAGCTTGTTTGACGTACATAGTGTTATATATATACTGTAACATAACATTGTACATTTTCAGGTGCTGATATGGACGTGTGTCTAGGCCAGTATGGACAATGCAATTTCATCTCAGCAAAACATGCATTCATCTTCTATGACGAGGTATGCTGTTACATCTAACTTACTATACTGTATCAGGTTAACTCTTTCCTTCCCTTTTCTTCTTCCTTCTGAAGTTAAATGTTTGTAAATGGCAAAGGTAAAGTGTTTTGTTAATTATAGTGTCACCCCTATTTAAAGGGCCAGCCATATCTGACTTACAAGGCACCTTCTTTTTGAGCACATTTACCACCTGAATCCTATACTTTTAATGCCAGCCTGGTAGGCATACAGTAACCATTATTTAACTAGCTGGCGGCTCACCAACCGGCCATATCAGAACTGACCCCTGCTGGGATTTGAACCTTAGACCTCTCGCTCCCAAGGCGGATGCCTAAACCACTAGAACAACGGAGACGGTAACTAAATGACTTAATCAAAATGATTTATTGATTATTTTTATTTCAGACTAGTAAGCATTATGAGCTATTGAACTACAGTGAGCATGGAACAACCGTTGATAACGTGCTTTATTCTTGTGATTTCTCCGATAAACCCGCCACAACTCCACAACCGTCGGCTGTCGTCGCAGCTGTACGGCATCTGAACAAAACCCACAAACCTAAAATGAAGGCAGATGAGCGGTTAACCATGACAGCTAGACCCCACGATGTGAGTTTGTTCTCCTGGTTACACTACTAAACTTTAGTGAATGAAAAATAAGGAGCTTTTCTGTGCAGAAAATGTGTGTGCCCTTTATTTTCAGTATGCTCATTTTGAAGAAGTGGGTTATTTACATGTTGGTCAATAGGGCACACCGAGCCAGACGCATCAGTATACCTACTGCCTTAGTTGTGCATTTAGTACACTTATCCTGCCCGTCGGTTTAATTTTACTGTTGAAGTTCCATTGCTTCAGTTCTACTTTCGGAACATCAGATTTTCTTTTAGCTGCAGATCTTGACATGTTTGATTATAATCCATCAAACTAGATTAAATAAACCATGTTTCTGGGTATTCGTCAACTCTTTACATGTTTTCTGAACACATGCCTTATGTTCAGGTCTGCCTCCGTCGTCAAGTGCTTGAAATACTGTAACCTCTCACTGATTGAGAGTCATGGGTTATAGCCCTGTTACCGACCATGTCTCTTAATGTGAGAAAGTTACAGAGAATAGGGTTCCTGTACTAGTTCTTCCCAGGAATGATGGTTAGGTAATCTGCCTGTTTGTTTAAAATAACCTAAATATGGTTGAAATAAGCATTAGAACTCCTAATAAACCAAACCAAAACTTCCTGTTCAAATTTAGCAAGTATCGCAGTTATAAAAAGTCGATTGTGGTGTTGATATAACTCGTATTCAAAACTAAGTGACATTTGTTATTCTGTTTCAGACGAGGGTCAGATGTAATTGTAAAGGCAGCAGTTCGAGTCTAATAGGCGGTAGTGGTGCAGGATGGGAAGGCACGGCCATTCTTCACCACGGAAGTTACATTAAAGTCGGCTGTATACAGTTCGTGTTCAGCATTGTAGATCACGCCACATCACAACCTATACCGGGCGTTAAGCGTGAACCTATGTCATTGTTAAAGTCTCATCTAAAGGGAGTTCCATAATGAATATATAAGTGTTATACATCTTTTTATGTTTCATGTCTTCTGTGATAGAACATTGTAAGTTAAAGGGGCATACCCTGCAAACTGGCAGATTATTTACTCAGTCCAGTCACGTAAGCTAGATGTACATAAAACAAAAAATAAAAGCAATTTTTAGTAACAAATTTAAAATATAAATACCGAAGAATGTGTTGTTTGTTCACAGTACGCCAATATATTTCACATGTTATAATAAATCGCTATCCACCCCAAAATTGCAAAACAAATTTTATTAAGGTTTTACAGAATTTCAACAAAAATGATTCTGTTAGTTTTACAGATACTGGCATTTAAGCTAAATTTCGAGGTTTTATGGCGCTTGTTTAAATTCAATAAAATATTAAATAATGTTGTGAAGTTATATGAATCGTGCCCAGTTGTAGGGTATGCCTCTTTAAATATTGGGCATTAGAAAGTTTTGACTAACACATACCATAATGAATAAAAGTCATTTTTTAACACAATTTTGTTTACAAATGTCTGTATGTTCCAAAACGCAATTTAATTAAAATGCAGTGTTGTTACAGGACTATATGTTTGGACTTTAAAATGTTTTCCACTGACGTGTAAGATCCTGTCAAGACTGGATAGAAGTAAAATTATGATGTTTTTAAAACAAACTTTTCTGCACGTGTTCACACAAGTGATGAAACTGCATCTGTAATTGATTTTCCTGTCCTGTTTTAAGCTCTGCACTTTAAAAAAAAGATTTTTTTGAACCAGGTTTATTTCTCTTACAAGTATGAGATGAAAACTTCATGAAACATTTCTCAGCTAATTTTACAGCCAGTCTCTCGAAGCTTTATTCATATCATTTATTCTGCAGCACTGCATGTAAGTCTAAAAATTCTTCTCTGGCATTTCTACATTCATTTCAACTACTATTCAGTCTTTGGTCCCTGCATAAGCAAAAGGTATCTCAAATTTGCATGTATGTCACAGAAAACATGAAATAATGTTTGTTAAATTATTACATTAACATTTTAGCATGAAGACTACTATGTATGAATTCTCAGTAATTGACTGCAATAAACATGTCATGTCCATGAAATTGACAGCTTCCTCTTGTTAATGTTAAACTGTTTTTGTTAGATTTCTTTCTTTAAGTGTCTCCTAGAGATTAAGCTCAGATTTCTTCTATTGCAGTGGATGTTATTTTCTAGAAAGTAAGGGTTCTCTTAAAGCTTGGAAATAAGTCTTGGACCAGTCATATATCTCTGCTTTGTGATTGGCCAATAGTGGACTTGCTGCAAAATTTGACCAATCGAAAGCAAGAAATGTTAGACTGGTCCACAAGAGAAGTTTTGGAGCTTTAGGACCTGCATATTATCTTGTGGATTTTGTTTGAATAATATGCCTGTGGTTTTAGAACATGCTGAAAACGGCCCTTGGAGTCAGTCATCAATAAGTCTTCCATTTGAGTCTTGAAACAAACATATTCTGAAAAAAATGCTCAGTCCCAATTTGAGGCCCAGTTGTTCCTTTAAGAAATTATTAATGTTCTCCCTCTGCAGTTTAAAATTAATTCTTAAAGATTAATATTAACAAAACTAATAAAACAGATATCGGTTTGTAAGAATTTTTTTAAGTGTTACTACATGTGTAGGTTTCTTGAATTATTTTTGCATCACGTTTCATTGTTCTAACCTAGTTTCATTAAGTAACAAAAGTAAAGCCAGGTTTTATGGTTTTATCAGTTTCATATGATCTCAGAAGTGAGCTGTGAGGCTTGCTAATAAATACACATTTTTGTATGAGTTACAGAAAACATGGCCTACTTTCAGAGAATTAGAATTTTTATGTGAAATGTTATGTTAACATAATTTCCAGTTCACAGTCAAGCCCGTCCCAAACAATTGATCAAGTGTCATGTCAAAGATGGTCATATAAAGTGTGTGGCTATTTATTAAAGGGATCAGTAATATAGAAAGGATCATTTGAAATGCCTCGTCGTTTGCTGCTTAAGGTGTGTGAATACTAAATTTGGTGAAATCTATCGCAGGTTCTACTTTATATTAAAAACAATACGCTACAATTAGTTTTGACCAATCTGCAGTCAACTGTGAGGTAAAGACCACCTGTGAAAAGTGGTCCACGGGCAGAAAGCAGTTAACTATTATCTTGTTTAAAAAAAATGCTAGTGACTCTAGATCACCTGTAGATCAAGACCAACTTTGGTGTTGTTTGTTCCTCAGGTTTGACTGTAAATTCTAACAAAGGTTTGGCATTTATTTTTAACACGGTATGTTGTGTTTATAGACATACTTGCACATTGATTAGAGAGCAATGAAAATAACAATTGTCCTCGATGAGCTTTGTAGGTCACAAGCGCAGATGCACCTGCCTTTAGATTAAACAGTTGGTGTTCCTACACAGATTCATACTGTTTGTAGTTCAAATCCTATTAACCGAGAAACTGCCACACTCACAAGACCTTGTACACAAGGGAAGGGTCTTGCATTCAGTTGCATGATTTAAATAGAAGTTTCCGAGTGGAAAAGGTCCTTAAATGGCTCTTGCTGTTAAGGAAAGTTTAATACTTCAAACTTGTGATGTAAGCACAGGCCAGGTTGTTTAAAACAGTGCAAGTCATCTAGAGTAAATGTTAAATAATTGTTCCTCTATATACAATGTAAGAAATAAATTATGCTCTCGAGTCTAAAGACTTTCTACATGTTTTCAAATGAATACATGTCAGTCCTAGGAATTGAATGGTATTAACCTTTTTTTTCGTGTAATAGAACCAGTTCTAGAGAAAGTTCAGATTTTCAGTGTGTTTTTATGTGTAACACAGGGGTATGAAAGTGCAATGCTTGTTATTTTATCTGTTACTATAGATACCCGTAATATAGACTGTGAATGTCAAATGCATAATGTGTGTTTTAAATAGAGTACCAGTCTGAAACTTGGATTTGTGATAAGCTGTTTTCTGGCCTAGTGTTGTAATGCCAAAGATGAATGAAATTAACCCCTATCCTCCTCGGGGCAAGTGATTGCGCAACCACTGCAGATTATGATCAGTCTGCTTGTCTGTACAGTATGATCTGGTGGGCTATAGAACGAGAGATATTCTTTGAGCACCCCTGTTAATAAATAATGGATTGTTCAAGATTTTTGCGGACAAATTTCAAGCCTACCTAAGCCAGTTATTAAGGGATTATTTTCTTTTGATGGCTAGGTCAACTGCACGTAAACAGTATCACTAACAAGCCCACGTGTTCTTTTGTGGAGACCAGGCCAACCATTGGACATTTGATGTCCCAGTGTGGACATTGGATAATCCAGCAAATTCATTTTAATACCGTTTAGTTGAGAGATGGACAAGTGAGTTTTAGAGGGCAGGGGTTAAAATGTGTTTTTGACATTACAATCTTGGGTGGATTTCATATCGAGGAAAATGAGAACTAGAATACATGGTTAGAATTTTCGTTTATAGGTTTACTGTATTGTATTGTATTGAAGGATTTTATCATGTTACTAAGATATTAGAAGGTTGTTCAAACTGATGTCGTTCTGAATTGTATAGGAATTCTCTCTTACAGCAAATTTTTATCATGTTTTACATTTTATCTTGTTGAGAAAAGTTATTTTGTTATTTACTGGAGAATGAATTCCTCTTCCCATTTAAAGAATACACTGTTATTTAGTAGGGAATATTTATGATAGGTCTATGATTAAGATACGGATATCAATACGTTCAGTTTTAAATACAAGCAGTTCTTATGGTACTGAAAAATGGGTGATAGTCACAATGATTAATTTTTGCATTTCAAACTTTGCTGATTTACAAATGTTTCAAAAGATAAATTTCACGTAGATTTACTACAAAAGAATAATCTTTTCGTAAGTAATGCAAAATTTTTGTCACACAAAAATTACCCAGTTTTCAGTATTTGTGGTATAGGAAGTGATAGAAGTGTCGATTAACATACTGAACTTTTAAATCAGCATATTAACAGCATCAAGTGATGGTGATATATATTAGGTATACAATCCCGCCATTGATACTGGTTATTCTGTAATAACATTGATTCTGATCATTTTGTGATAAGCAAGGTATTAAATGTTCATTTTCTAACCCCGACCTAGCTGGATTTCTAGTACTGACCTTTTCCTCCTTCAGGTTTTGACAATGCCATTAAGTTTTCAAAAGTTTTCCAATGAAAATTTTATTGACTGAAAAGCAAAGGGTGCAAATCATGATCATGCCGTATGGATCTGCATTTGTCTCCGAGAAAGACTGATGGAACCAGCAGGGGTAGGGGTTAAATGAAAAATGACTGCAGGAGGAAAAGCCTGCATTAGTGAATTTATGTTCTGTATTGATATATCCATAAAGACATGTTTTATTATCTGGAGCTGAGCCAGATAAACAAGCAACAAAATTTTAGATAATCTGAGAAAAGGAAGGGGGGGGGGGGGGGGAACAGCCTTGGAAGAACTTACTTTTGTAATATTTATAAAAAAAAAAGTGCTACTGGCGTGAGGGTTGAATGCAATACAGTTGTAAAACATACAATGTTTAGAACTGACATACGACTGTTTTGCATTTGAACCTTTGAAATTTTATTATGTACATCTCAATTTTAACTGATGTTAAAACCTTAGAACAGTACTATAGATATTAATGCAAATTTCATTCATCATCCATTAAACCACTGTCGTTTGCTTTCTTGTAAATGAAAAATTACTGTAAAATGTGACAGTTTCGGAAGTTTTTAACCTCAGGTTTTTATCACCGCATGATGTTTACATGCTGCACTTTCATTTCCATCCTATGAAATCATGTACATTTCATTGTAAATAAAAACATAATGTAAATTTAATAAAAAAGACCCATATTATACTGTGTCGAGTATATTTTGTATTGTATAAACATTTGATTCAACTGACTTGCTGAAATTTGTTGTTTTTAAAACACAGCTTTCAACAGAGATGACATTTTGTTGTCCCTGGATAAAGGATATATTCTTATTGTTTAGGACTGTCTTAGTTGAGTACATTACACGGGTATAAAAGCCAAATATTTATCTCGTACTAGTTTGTGTCTTGCCAACTGTTAAAAAATTCCTTACTTTAGCCATACTTGAGTTACAGCCCTTGCATTGTGAAAAAAAAGGCACACAATATAGTTCGAACTGTGAGTTAAATTTGTTAGTAGCATGTTCAGGTTTGTATCTCCATTTTTACCTGCAAACCCATAATGCACTGAAAAAAGTACAGTAGAAGTTTGTACAACAGTTTGTTGGTTTAATTTGCGACAGCCAATGAAAGCAATTCATGTTCTGTTAAAAGGCTGGCATAGCCTTGAGTAGGAATTATTCGTAATTTCATACTGGTTTCAAAAGGACTTCTTAAACAACATGTGCAGAAAAAAGTCAAATTTTGAGCAAGAAAATGTCTACAAATGTATTAACATAGAATGTTAACTGTCTTTGGTTAGTTCAGGGGACCACCTCTACTTGACTTGATTAAAACTGAGGACATCTGGGAACGATTTTATTAGTTCATTACTTTGGTTACCTTTTTAGCTCACTTGTGCTCAATGGTGAGCTATTGTTGGTGTCATCTGTCCGCGTTCCAGAGGCCACATTTAAGTCCAATCATCATGAAAATTGGCAAGAATGTCTTTATTTCTATGCCAAGTTCTAAACTGGATCACTTGGCATCAAAAACTAGGTCATCAGCTTTAATAATAGAAGAACCTTGTGAGCACACTAGAGGCCTTATTTGACCCCCAATCATTCTGAAAATTATATTGTCTGTACGAACTCTAGTTCATGTTCGACACAGGGTCACATGGGTCAATACTTGTCATGGGAACACTAGCGAGGCCAAATTTTAAGTCCAATCAATGAAAATTGATCAGAATGTTTGTCTTGATTGCTATGCCAAGTTCTTAGCTGGATCACGTGTTATCAAGAATAAGGTCACCAGGTCAAATAATAGAAAAAACCGTGAACACTCGAGAGCCCACATTTGCCCCCAATTGGCACGAAAATAATATAAAATTTGGATGTATCTCGAATTCTATGACATTCGAAACTGTGTTATGTGGGGTCGAACACTAGGTCACACAGTCGAATAGAAAAACCAAGTGAAAAGTGTAGAATCAACATTTTATCCCTAATTATCTTAAAGGATGGTCTGAATGTTTAGATTAACTTTAGGCCATGTTTGAAACCCGGTAATGTAGGGTCAAAACAGAAGGACACCAGATTCAATTCATAGAAAAACATTGTGAACACACAATTGCCCATATTTTAAACTTTACCATCATGAAAATTGGTTAGAACGTTCGTTTTGATGAAATGGATCACGAGGTCAAAAACTAGGTTACCAGGTCAAATAATATAAAAACCTTGTGTACTCTCAACAGGCCATCAACATCAAAGTTGCTCAGAATGTTTGTTTTGATGAACTAGGTCAAGTACGAAACTAGATTACATGGGATCAAAAACTAGGTCAGCAGGTCAAATAAGAAAAACCTTGTGAGCACTAGAAGCCACATTTTGTACCCAATTACAAATGTACCATAAACGTTGGTCAGAATTGTTGTTTTGGTGAACTCTATGTCAAGTTCGAAACAAGCTGACGTGAGATCAAAACTTAAGACACCAGGTTGAATCGTAGAAAAAAAAACACGTGAATACTCTTAAGGCCACATTTGACACCCAGTCGCCTTGAAAAGAGGTCAGAATGTCGGCCATGATTAACTCTAGGTCAAGATCGAAACCCGGTAAAATGCTGCCAAAATTTAGGTCACCGGATACACTGATACCGACTTTTTTTTACCGACTTCTGGTTTTTGAAGTTACAGTAATGAAATTAGAAATGCGTGTACAGTTTTGCAGGTAGGTTACAAAATTGTCCTCCGCTGAATTTGATCATGACCCTTTTACTTATTTGTTCTGCTTTGGAGCAATGGTACTAAGGTGGGCGATATTGGGCCATCATACTGGGGTAAAAACGTTCAAAGGTCGTATGATGGAATCTTACACTTCAAAGTTGACCACAGGGTCTAACTATGCCATATTCAAGATATTCAAGTAAGCACCATTATAATTATGCATTAAGAAAAATACAATTCACTTTATCTTTGATTCCAACATGCGACAAAAAGTGAAAATGAATTAATTACATTAAGGGTATACAAGATTGTTTGGACTACTTTTATCCAAACTGATAATTCAGGAGCTGTCCAATCACAGCATGCACAAGAAGTCCATTTCACAGTTCTCATCTGATCACAATTTATTAATTCATCATACAAAGTCGGATTACAAACTATGTCATTGGTCTGGATGAGGTACGTAACTTCCACAGACCAAGTGATTTGGATATAAAATATGGTGGCATATTACTGTCACGCGTTAGTTAACTGAGTTTCGTGTTAATTAGATGGTGGATAAGTAGATAACGTGAAATGGTTTCGCGTTAGTAACTTAGTAAGTTGATACCACAAAAATATTTCATGTTATGTACTTATTTCTAAATATAGCGGATAAGTCCAATGAAGATAACGCAAAGTTTTTTTTCGCGAAAACCACTTAATTAACACGAAAGTCAGTTAACTATAGGTATGACTTCACTAAATCGGTGGGACTTGGAACCAGCCAATTTGTGTAGGGAACTTGCGGACCTATTAGATATCTGTGGTCTCTGATTGGTTTAAAATGATTAGTAGCACTAAAGTTTTCTAGAATTAAAATCGAAAGTACAATGGTTGAACATAACAAAAAAATAGTTTATTAATTTTCTGATTAATTTAACGGTGCTCTGCGGCTATCTGAAAATATTGAATTTTTTGACAAATGTAAACAAAAATCCTACAGACGAGGGGTGATGTCCTACTGGTGCAATTTTCGGCTATAAAAGTATCACTATATGTATATAAAAAGGGCATTTTTGGGTGTGACTAAGGTGATTCTACAGATTTATTGGGGTGTAACTACTCAACGAATGTTTTGGTATGCGGACCGTGCTTAAATGTTATACAGTAAATCTATGGAAAAAGATTTAGTGTAGTCATACCTATAACGTGTGGCAGTAATATGCCATCATAAAAAGCTGACCTATTCGTACGCTGACATATTCTATATCCGTGTTATGACTCCTAAATAGGCAGTTATATTCGTTGCAGGAAGAGAATACATTGTATTTTAATAAAATTTAAAAAAAGAGAGTAAATTGATAGAATGTTATTTAAAGTGCATTATGCGCATTTTTTTCAAGTAAAAATCCAGCTGAAAATGGTGTGAGTACAAAAGTGTAGAGGAAATAATAACTTTTAACCCAATACACCAAACTCTTCCCGCTACCATATGAAAAAACAACTTTCAAAAATTGATTTTCTTATTTGACTGGGAGAGTCAATTTAAGAAAAGAACAACTGCATGCAGGAGTTGCTTCCCTTCCACTGCCGAAATCTCTACCAACATCAACAACGACACATTCAACTATCATTTTATCAGTCCGATTTTTTATATCTAAAGCACCAACTTCAAATACTAATGCGGCATAATCATTAATTTAACACATTTAAATGCACAGCAACCAAAAATTGCTTTTATAAAACTGTCACCAAAAATACACTTTGTGCAGTAATATGGGCATAATGTCATTTTAAACGTTTCTGGCATGTCTTTTACATCGTCTTTATCAGGAGGCGGCATCATTTTATGAAAATATATCCCCCACATATGTACACAATATACGTTTGTCGACTAGATAAAGTTA
The DNA here is from genome assembly GCA_022818135.1 of Saxidomus purpurata. Taxonomy (NCBI): domain Eukaryota; kingdom Metazoa; phylum Mollusca; class Bivalvia; order Venerida; family Veneridae; genus Saxidomus; species Saxidomus purpurata. The sequence continues at coordinate 34,901,635 of JAFMSR010000007.1, forward strand.
TTGTGATGTAAAAATCGACATGTGATCACAATACAAATATATATACTACTAGTATTCTATCTTTTTGCGAAAAAGTGCATAACATGGTTTAAATCTTAAGACCCGATTCAGCATGAATGATATATTACAAATGTAAGCAGCTGCCAGACGTTTGTGCCAATGTCACCGTTCCACTATCACCCAATATGCATTTGATATAACATTCGTTACTTTTCAGATTCAAGTTGCTTAACTACGCCCAAAGTCGGCACTCTGGACTTATTTCAAATACATGTGACTAGGATTGAGGAGACGGTGGTCAAAACCTTTTGATAGGATTCAAATCCTGGACCTCGAAATGAACAGTCTGTTTTTCTACACATAACCATGTTGAATGTTCTGTCTTGTTTTGTACTTAGTGTTTCCTTTGTCTAAGAGCTTTAGTTATGTCAAAAATAACACCAAGAAGGGAAGATGAATCTAACTTTAAAGAGTTTGTTGATTTACGGGGTTCATTGTTACTTGTTCTAGATGGAGGTACGGTAGTGGGCTGAATTGCCATGTGCAACACTTCTCCGTTTACGGTTGGTATACCAGTACTATTTTTGGGTTTTTCGACTGGAGACTGATTTGTGCCCAATGTTCTAACATTTCCAGTCGACAAAAATTCACTAAGGTCCACAGCTTGAAAGACGACTTCCTGGTTTCTCCCAAATGAAGGATCAAACCAGGTATCTCCTGCATTATCTTGTGATCCTATGACTGCTGTGCCGAGCGGTTCGCCTGCACCAGTCTCAATAGGGCCTATCGGAATACCTGCCATACCAGTTTCAACATCAAATTGATGGATTGATTCACCAGTGCTGTTGTCACTTGAACTATTTGTTGTCTTAGTTTCAATGTCAACAAAGCTGGTCGGAACAGTTTCCCATTGCCCTGCTGTTCCATCGTTGGATGTATTAGCTTGATGTTGGATTCCAGTGTTAACCTGAAGCAATGGAACGCCGGAGCTTGAGTTCACTGATGCCCATTTATCTAAAGGTTCTAATGGAAGGTCCACTCCAAAACCTTCTGGACCAATTGGAATATCTCCTGTGGTATTCACTACACTTTCTGGAGCACCGGTTATGTTATTCTCTGGACCAGTAGAACTTGCTCCAGGATCTGTAATTACCAAACCTGGTTTACCTGGAAGACCTGTTCCGATGTCCCCAGTGTCAGTTGAATTCAATGGAGCAGTATTCGAACTTATGCTAGGTATAACCTGTTCAAGTGTCTTTGCCATTGAATCCACTGACCCAGCTGACATATTTTTTCCAGTTTTTAGTTGTTCTATTGACACACTTGTCCCATTTTCCCCATTGTCAGTTGAAAGAGATGGAGTATTATTCAAACGCTTACCAGATTCGCCTACTCCTACTGAGGTCATGCTATCAACAGGAAAATCTATTTGTGAATCAACTAAATTTGCTGGGATGTCTTTTCCGGCTTCGATTTGGCCCAATGACAAGTTGATCAAAGGATCTAGTGGTTCAGAAGATGAATTAAGTCCAGGTTCAAGTCCTACACCTGCAGAAGTCATGGCATCAACATCTACTGGCAAATCCACGAAACCAGCCGCGGTTTCTGTTTTGTTGTTGATTTGTTCCAATGATTCACTTGTCCTAGGATTCAATATTACAAATGGAGTACTTGGTCCAGCGCTCTCTTGTCTAATTGGAACGCCCGTTTCTAGATCTATTTGTTTTACCAAATCACCTATTCCAGCTTCTGCTGGTCCCAATGGAACACCCGTCAGAGAGTCTACCAGTCGAAAAGGAACACCTTCACCAAACAATACTTCTGTCCTAGGGTCGGCTGGTCCCAGCGGAACACCCGGTTCGGTAGCCGGAGACTCTATTGGAACATCTGAGGCGTTGACCATTGGATTTGATGGAAGTATAATACCATTAAGCTCTGTAGGTGTAAGAAAAGCAGGTTCACCAATTCCTTCTCCCGCCGAATCCATTTGTGACCACGGGTCCCTTGGATCTGCAATGTCTATCAAAGTTGTGTCATTAACTGTAAATCCAGGCACTATCGGGCGGACAAACGTAGCATTTTCTACAACTGGTATTGCGTTTTGATTTTCTTGTGTTCCAGGGTCAGGTATCGGTCCTATATCAACATCTAAAGCTCCTTGCCCAACATGCTTGTTTTGAGTAATGTCCTGAACGGCACTTCCCAAATTCATCTCTTCCAAACTTCCATTGTTGGCAGTATTTAGCAGTATAGATGCATTTTCGGCATGACTACCATTCACAATATTACTTAAACTAGTAGCTTCATTATTTACATGCACATTATGAACATTTTTTGAGCTTTTGTTAAATACAACTAAACCTTTTGGTTCATTGATCTCGAGAAGGTTTGCCGGAGGCTCGTTTAGAACCTTTGCTGCAGGATCATTCATTTTTACAATTTGTTTCACATTTTGTTTCACATCTAATTTCTTCTTCCTCCTTTCAAGCCGTAGACGTTTCTTTTCCGCTCGAATGTTTGCTTCTTTCTTCTTTCTCTCATCAAGTTTCGCTTGTCTCGCTCTCATCCTAGCCAGCATCTTTTCACGACGCTTCATCCATCTGATGGGTTTTACATTTGATTTACTAGGATCTGAAATATACAGTCTCTTAGTATATACTACATACGTGTACTATTAGTATATATCTGAATAAAATTGTCCAAGAATTAAATATATCACGAGAAGAGAGACATTTAAGCGTAGATGCGATTTACTAACTAGTAATAGTCTATAGAGGAGGCTGAAAGGGACAAACTAATCACTGCAATATGATCTGAACTTGATAGATTACCGAGTCCCTCGTCTTACATGTATATCTGACCTAGGGCTTGGACACTAGGATCTACACTTTGTATATACTACCGTAACAGATAGAGTATATCCTATCATGGTTTATGAAAAAAACGCTCACTGCAACATTGCCAGCAAGAAACTCACTCTTCGCATGTTACTGCCTTTTTTTCTTGTCAATGTGTAAAATAAATTGACATAGTGAAAAAAGTGCAGATGGTTGATATACAAGCATATACATATACTAGTACATGGATAGATACAGTGACATTGTTAGTAAATACGAAATTTCCATGGAAGTATATCTCACGCGCGAGTGCTGTTTTTGCTCCGCCCTGCAGTGCTTTAGCCTTTAATATCTTTTGCTGTTTCTGCAGCCGTTTCAGTTTCCTTCTTTCCGCCTTTTTCTTTTTGTTCTGTGGTTTCTTTTTCTTTCCTTTCTTTTGTCTGTTTGCCCTTTTGCCATTCTTTCCTATCAGTGCAGACGTCTCTCCCATTCTTTCTGCCACAGAGTTTTCTGAAACATTGCACGGTTCTCCTTTAACCTTCACCCTGTTAAAATCTGACAATGTACTTGACCATCATGCGATTTGTTAAGTACCATTAATTGTTGAAAGGGATGTACACTGACCGAATGGCGAACAGTGCGGGTTATGATGAGATTATTTTGATGTGCAAGCTGATCGTGGCCTGCACTGATCGCAAAAGTAGATTCACTTGACAACAGCAGGGTAAAAGTTAATTTAATCAGTTTATATAAAGACCTGACTGGGGGACCAACAAGACAACACGTTTTATGTCAAGCCTTAAAACAAATTTCATCAAGCGAAATCTTGTCAGACAGACTAACGGAAACGCACAAAGGAAAATAGTAAAGCTATGTTCGCAGACGTTTATAGACTGATAAAATTACTATTTGCGAACATTTCATCCTGTCGTTATGTCATATTTGTATCTTCACGTGTTATTATAACTGGGCACGCTCAGATTGCCAGAAAGACATTCACTCATCGCATGATAATATTTTTTGTATCATGTCAATGAGTAAAACCCTGCCATAGTAAAAAATACAGAGGGTTAATACACAAGCATATAAATGCATAGATACTGTGACATTGTTAGTAGATACGAAATTTCCGGTTATAGTATACAAGCATCTGTAAAAATGATCGACTTAGTATTTGAAATTATTTTTGTCCAATCGCAACGCAGTATTCGCTGCACTTTAACTTGGGTAAATCAACAGTTATAACCCGAGTCAACAATGCTGATTTACAAAAGATATACCTCAAAATGAACAATAACCTATACATAGTCCACGATCTAATGTCACTTTTGCAAAGTTTACCTTTTAACGCTTAGCTTTTCTTGATAAACCAAACAACCCATCCCAACCCAATGATACTTTAAAAGTGTGTTACTATCCTCATGTAAGACTAACGTGTGACCTATATACATGTTACGAACATAACATGAAGGACAGTCGAGTTCTGTCAAAACAAATGGTGAGACAACTGACGCCAGTATATAGTATTACTGTATAAGGATATTCGTGAGTATAGTAACAAACAAGGGCCAGTTGTTGTTTTTGGCTGCAGACTATAGAAACAAACTATTTAATTCACCTTTAACATCTACCGAAACTTGCCGTTGCACTGCTTCAGCCTTTAATAATTCTTGCTGTTTCTGCAGCCGTTTCAGTTTCCTTCTTTCCGCATTTTTCTTTTTGTTCAGTTGTTTCCTTTGAGTTCTTTTCTTTTGTCTTTTTGCTCTTTTACCATTCTTTTCTGTTAATGTAAACAGCTTTCCCATTCTTTCTGCCAAGGGGTATTCTAAAACATTGCAGAGATCTTCCTTTATCCTCATCCTGCTAAAATCTGACAGTGGTCTTGACCATTTTATGATTCGGTAAGGATATGTATATTGAGAACTATTCGCGTTATTATACTTTTCGCGATTTCCCATCTCGCTAATTAAAAAATCTCGCGAAAGATTTATTTCACATAGATTTACTTTCAGAGAATTATTTTATATTCGCGAATAAGTCTTTCTGCGCAAAAATCGCAAAATTGTCGTCTCGCGAAAATAACCTAACTTACTTTACCATTACACGTTGGCAAACAGTACGGATTGTGATAGGACTATACGGGTGTGCAAGCTAATCATGATCTGCATTGGTCGCACTTCACAACAGCAGGGTAAGAATTAAATTAATCAGTTCATTCTTGACCTAACAGAGAGGTCAATTCATCAAAACAAACTTTAACGAGAAAGTTTCAACAAATTTCGTCAAGCGAGGCAATTACATAGTTTTTTTTGACACGCAGACATACAGAAACACACAAGCGATGAAGTTCGCAAACTTATAATGCGAGATAAAATTACTACATGTATTTGCGAATATTCATCATATCGTTAATTAAACGCGATGATCGTGTTAGACCACATATGCATCTTCATTTGCTATTGACTGTTAACAACCGAGCCTACAAAAAACATCTATAACGCTACAACCTTCATCTTTCGTGTTACTGTACACGTATACAAGAGCGCTGTTACAAATCAATTTGAGAATGTGTATATAATATTATCTTAGATTATTCTCACTCACCTAAAGAGCTGCTAATTTACACGCCCCACTCCCTGCTCCAGCCGTTCCCACCATATTTATTTTTACCTCCATATGAAAATGTGGTTAGAATGTATGTGCTACCTTTGACCATACAAACAATTAGGCGTGCGCAAAATAGGTGCATATTTATCGACAGTATTTAAAAGTACATATATAGAGCAACAGCTACAAACATACCCGTGTCAGTAGTGGCTGTTGGACTAAGGATGGCACTTTCTGCCTTCGATAGAAAGTTGCCAACATTTCTTGGGTTTGAAATATGGACACGGCTATTTTCTGGTACGGCATCCTGTCGAAGTACTTCTGCTGAAAAAAGGATAAGTTATATTTATTATAAACCTTACTAAACAATGTTCTCATGAAAGTAATGTCTTTTTACCGTACATGTAATATTTCAAAATTTATAAAACCTAAACTCTGTATTTACCACGAGACAGTATGCCACTACATGTATACATTTTTGTAAGAACTTTATAAACTTTTATCAGTTTTAAAATACCGTTTTGTTTGGTCATTGCATTGTTTGGTCCATGTAGGTTTATTACAATTGGATTACGGCTAAATCTGGGATTGGTGCTTGGACCTCCACCTCTGAGAGGTCCAGAGTTCGGCGCGTCTGCGAACACACCACTTGCGTCTGGAAATAGACCCAGTCTTCTACGTGCATTTCTGACACGACCTGTAGCCAAATCAGAACTCATTTCAGCCCATGATTAAACACATATCAATTGTCTGCTTTTTTTCTGGCTAGTTCATCCCAACCCCGAATCGATGTTATTTTATTATTTCAGAAATATGATTGCTGAAGTGTAAACGCTTATGAATTATCGATGATGATTTGGAATATTAACGGAAAATGTACATTAACAGAAAAAGTAATTTAAACGTGTTGTAAACGACTCCGACAGAACAAAAAACATGTAATACCTAGAAGAGATTATGAAGTGTTTGGGACATAATTATTTTTGTTTTACAATACGTGTACATGAAAGAAGTGAAGTGGCGATGGTAAGTCGCGCGAAGTCAATATTGCATCGCGATGGGTTGTTCTGATTAATTAATTATGCTTTAAAAAGTCGAATTTTGTTAGATTTACATGTATGTTAAAAGTATCACCTCCATTGCGATTGTCCGGCCGCCCGATTGGTCGTCTTCCAAGGCCAGATCTTGATTGTCGCCAAGGTTGTCTACCTGTTCACATATTAAACAGATAAGTTGGTACCATCGATGCGGTCAAGACATGCCGACTTTTCAATCTAATTTCAGTCAGTTTGAACAGAACATCGAAAATGATAAATATCGAAGTTGCCGATTATATCACATTTGGACTCTTTGGAGGTCTTGAAATAATCGAACAAACGGAAAATAATCGGATATTGAATGAGTGCATGAAAGAAAAATCGATTCTATTATAGGAATACATTGTAATACGACTATGTTCAATTGATTTTAGAAAAGTAAGATAATGTAGGATTACCTCATAGATGTAACTGATCATGAATAATTGCGATTAAACGAAATCGTAATCAAATGCTTCGCAGGTCGCTTGCAATTGTTTTAACAGGTAAAACATACATGTAGCCAGCTGTAGGTGTACACAAAGCGCATAATAATTAAATTCTAAGTAAAGACATAATTAACAATTTAATTAACAAACTGACGGAAAAAGAGCATTAAGATTTCTTAAGTTCACTTTGCTATGTATGTATCCGTAGATCTTACTTAATATGTGCCTTCTTTACATCCTTTTAGTGCATACGTTCGCCATCTTACCTTTTTGTGCCTCCACTGACCAAATGAAAAAACTTGTCGCTAAAATTAAAAGAACCACATATATACAGTTCATAGTTTGACACTTTTTTATATTTCTGTATAGTTTTTTGTTGTTCACGCAGCAACAGAAAAAACACGATTGATAAGAATTTAATCCATAGTTTACCATAAGTAATTAACGAAAATATGAAAACGTGTATTTAAAGCAGTAAACAATGTTTTACACAATAAGGAAATTGTTTGACTGCATTAAGAGTTAAAACACTTGCATGGCCATTGCCGATTTGCGTCATTGACGTTTTAACACCAAATCAATCTTTTAAAACTTTACGCATTTGAATCGTGTACGTGAAATAGTCTCCGCGCGTGTACTTCATTAACTAAAACTGATGCATCAGCTCTTCGTTGGGTTTTAGTATGCCCAAAATCACGTCCACACTCTTCGTCCTAAGTTTCAAACATAATATTCCTTGTATTTTGGTTCCCTAGTCCGCCTGTTGAACTCCTTGCGATAAGCTGAGAAAAAATCGCTTCCATCCATGTAGTTTTGAAAGTCTGCTTTTGAACCGATCCTAGGTATGTATTTAGGTCTGTATAGGTCAAATGTCAAAGTGACAGAGATCTCCGAATCGTGAACCATTTCATCGTACCAATGTAACTTATTCATCCGATTGACAATGTCATACAACATCTTAGTTAGGTTGCTTATTAGATTTGTCAGGTAATGACCCTTATTGATACTGAAGTCAGCAGTGTAAAGGTCAAGGTCACGGGAAGGGTATCAAAACCTTTTTCCTGTCAGAGGCATTACGGTCAAATTTAAATCACTTAAACTATTGACGATTTGTTTTAATTGATTCTAAACAGATTTCAAGACTTGATCTACCAGTGAAAATAATATAATTTTGTCCTTCACAACCTCTCTCTGATCAAAAGAAGCACAAAATATAGTTTTGCTGAAACATATTCTTCACAGTGAGAATAAAAGTGATTCAGTTGTGATGAATTGTTGACAATTGCTTCGTCTTGTCATTCAGTTACTAAAAACACAACAATTAATGGTGTGAAACCACAAACTTGTTAACTTTTTTGAATGAACGTCAGAGAATTGATACAACCGGGTTTCTTTGTTGGGTGTGATCACGTGCACCGAGGGCACGAGAAGCTTAAGACAAAGTGCTAATTCCCGCTCATCTTATTGTTTTTGCCGTAGATAGTGGGTTATCATACGTTCGGGTTGTTTGCAAATTAATTAAACAACGGTGTAAACAATATGTTGTCCAAACGTGTTTTAGTTGCTGGAAGAAATTTGAAACAGTATAATCTTTTTTTTGAATTTAGCTTCCTTTTGCATATCCTTTGAAAGTATATAAGTTCTTTAAAGATTCCCTTTGGATATGTTTTGAAAGTGTGGAAATCTTTAAAAGTCCTATCAAGGTCGGTGGGGCTTGAAAAAAAGCACTTTCATCTTTTGAAAGTTTCCCGTAGGATATCTTTAAAATGATCTATTAGAAAGAAAAAAAACCAGTTGTCAATGAAAAGACAAATCAATCTATATTAGTAATTTTAAGCTAATTAATTAAATGAATGAATGGCGATCATTTCAGATAAATAATTTTCAATTAATAGTGCACATTCTATCATCCCAGTATTGTTTAGTCGAGAATAATGAATACTGATCGAGTATTGTGCACTGTACAGTAGTACCGCTAAGTAAAAATTATTCACGAATCCGTATTGAAAAAGTACTCACCTATTGAATGTCACTAAATTATATGGGTCGAGAACAGGGAATTGTATTACTAAAGTACTTCATGACCCGGAGATGAGACAATAAAGGTAGGCTCAAACTAATATATTACCAAAGTACTTCATGGCCCGGAGATGAGACAATACTAGTAATGTAAGGTTCAAACTAATCTATTATGCATTGTGATTATAGTTCACACAAACTTCCCGTAACGGTTACTTCCCTTTACTATTCAAACATCAGTGTTCATGCGCGCCGCGGCAGATATGTCCACAGAATGGTGCCAACTGTTTTACGTTTTATTGCTTTTATGGGCCATGAGTTACAAATATGATATTTGGAAAAAACAAATGCACTAACAGAGTAGGAAGTTGTACGTACATTTCTAGAGACTCCCTTTAAACTAAATTGGAAATTGTTTTTCACGAAAAGAAAAACGTATGTCTACCCCCTATGACATTGACCTTGGAGCTAGTGACCCCACATTATAATATGCACAACTACTTATACTCCCTCACAAATGTTATGAAAATCCAGCAAGGGGTATTGGAGATGAAGCAGGGGTAAGAGTGTCTGTTTTCAAGTCCGTGTGACCTTGACCTTTGACCAAGTGACCCAAAATTATAATATATACACAACTACACTTCATACTGATGCCCCCTGCAAAATTTTATCAAAATCCAGCAAGGGGTATTGGAGAAAAAGTGTAGTAAAGATTTTAATGACTATTATGACTATTATAAATATATATAATATAGACAATGAATTAAATAAAAATGACTTTATATGGCTTTGAAATAAATATTTTGTTTTGAAGCTATATAAAGTCATTTTTATTTAATTCATTGTATATTCACAAATGTACATGTACATTTGTATTGCCTTTTCCGGCATTTTAAGGGTTTTAAACTTAAAGAGAATATATAGATATATATGTGTAAATCTTCAAAGTCCCAGAACTCCTACAAAAATCAATGAAGCGGAAATTCTGACGATATGCACAACTAAACCTGATACTAAACATTTCTACAAAGTTTCAATAAAATCCATTCAGGCGTTAGGGGGCGCGGACCTACTTTTATGACAGACTGACTGACGGACGGACGGACATTAAGAAGGTTACACATACAGCACAAAATATACAATTATGTGCAATTCTTTCTAGAAAAAACAAAGTACAATCAGGGCAAAGAAAATAGCATTTGAAACACTATATGTACACAAAAAGAATTCCGTCCCGACAGACAGTATATTAGCCTATATGTCTTATGAAAAGTGTAATTACAATATATAAACACATACTTTCATATGTAAGCACATATGGAAATTGTATCTTGAATGCTAGATCATTTCTGCGTTGGAGAAGGAAGTTATTGATGTTGTATTTAAGAGATTTTCTGACTTCAGAGTTATTTTTTCCATATATACTGGTGTAAATGAATGAATTTTTCGTATAATTTGCTCTAGGTTTATGATGCCTTAAGAGTCTATAATGTGTATTGTTCGAAAACTTCGAAAAATTGTTAATAACTCAGGCAGATATTCCGATACTAGCTAATGTTGGCATTTAAAAATAAGGAAACCTGTATGGTAGGCTGCCTGTTTTCGAATTTTCAGTAAACATATCTGATGAACTAGTTTTTAATGGTTTATTTAATATAATTCTGGCAGCCCTTTTTTGTATTTTATAGATTTTATTACTGATTTTGGGCTCATTGTATTGCCCCAGACAGTACAACAGTAGTCGAAGCATGGTACTAGATATGCATTATAATTTTGTTTTCATTTTATCTGACAAATAATAGATAACACGTTTCAGCAGAACTATTTTTGTGTTTTATTGGTTACACACTTGAGATTTTTCGAATTTCCATGAAAGTGTGTTGTCAATTAATACACCTAGAAATGTACGCACTTCAACGTTTTAAATAGCAACATTTTCTATTGATAAACGTAACTCACGAGTATGCTTTAGCTTGTATTTTTTGTCACCAACATGCATTTAGATTTGCACGGTTGCAGTGACATTTTATTTAATTTACACCAGCTATCGACTTCGTTTAAGTTGTCTTGAAGTACGTTTTTCAATATTGTTTGTTATATCCCGATATGTGGACTGTAGAGTCGTCAGCGTACAGGTCAATGTTTATTGAATTAGAAGAAAGGGCTATATCATTTATATAGTTCAGGAATAAGAGCGTTCCTAAAATTGAGCCTTGAGGGATACAAGAATGAACGGGTAGCTTTTATTGTTAATTTTTTATTAATATTTATTATTTATATTTATTTTTTTGTGTTTTTCTGTCGCTATGATAAGATTCAAAGAACTTAATTGCGCTATTTGAGAAATGGTATAATTTGAATTTATGTAACAACATCTAGTTATCAACAAGGTCAAATGCTTTTCGTAAATCTAGAAAAACTGCACCTACATATTTACCAGAGTCGATATCTTTTAGCCAGGTGTCAACTATTCGGGTTAAAGCAGTATGACAGGAGTGTTGTTGGCGGAATCCGGATTGAGTTTGAAATAAAATGTTGGTGTTTTTGAAAAATGTATGTAATTATTTTGCGATATGACGTTTAAATATTTTTGAGATGGTTGATAGTCTGCAATTACAAGGATTGATTTGTCACCTCCTTTAAATATTGGCAATACATAATTACGCTTCTTTAACAGAAACAGGGAGATATACCTTGACTGATGCTACTATTTATGACATGAGCTATCGCAGGAGTAATGTAATCTCCACAGTATTTTATAAGTTTCGGACCTAATTATCAAGGCCTGTTGATTAGTTACATCCAATGTGTCGATAATCAATTTTACTTCATACGGTGTAATTAATTCTGTGTTAAAACTTTTGTGTTTTAATTTTTCATTTAAATATTTTTCTAATTTGGTAAAGTTTTCGTTATTAAATTTGGTTTTCTGTATTATGTTTGAAATATTGATAAAATGTTCATTCAAAACATTAGAATGTTTTATTCATCTTCAATAATACGGTGCTTATAATTGAGTGATTTGGGTAAGGTGGTGCTGTTTTGTGAGGAATTATCAGTGTTAGTAATGACTTTCAGTGTTTTCCAAATATGAGATGGATTTCGCTTCTCCTCTGTCGCTTTCTCATGAAAAGATTTCTTGCTTTTCTTTATTAGCAATGTTACTTTATTTCTCAAAAGTTTATATATTCTAGAATCTTTCTGTTTGTGATGTGTATTTCTTTCGTAAATTGCTTGTTTAATTTCATCATTAAACCAACCTGGTTACGCATACTGTTTTACTCTTTTTAATTTAATAGGGGCTTGTTTCGATAATATACCATTATATAAGTATAATCATAAAAAAGGATAAGTTAATCGTTAGGATTAAATAATGATTCTATGACAGAGAACTGAACACCGGATATGAAAAATTGCTTTGAAATAAAACATGTTTGAACCAAATATTAGACACGTGAGCATATCTTGCAGCACATTTAAATGCTCTAGAGGCAAACTACTCTGCATGGAATTCACCTAAGCACAGAAAGTATTCTTTATGCCAATCAGTGTTTAATGTTATAGGTAGCAACTTTCTTTGCATTGCCGCCATTCGACCACGTGTTAAAACTTCTTTTCATTGCCGCCATTTGGCCGCGTGTTAAGCTTAGCAATGTATGAAAGTTGCTACCAAAGGCTGTACCAAAGAGAGCCAAGTTGTAACTGTTTCGTTTGCATTCACATTGTGCGGTGTACATAACCAAGTGATACTCCTATACAAAATGCTATGGAATATGCAGTCTACACACCGATCAATCGCTTAATCAGAGTGACAATAAAAAACAGATTATAGCTTTTCCTCGTAATGGACGCTGGATATGTTGTTTTCATATTTTTGACCAGAACATTAGATTTTTCCTATCGGCAACGGTAGGTAATATTGCAGCAGAGGACAGACAGTTATCCAGCGAAAAGGGGGTTGCTGAATGAAAGAAAACACTACGTAATTACGATTTACTATATGTTTCCGTGTTTGGCCATTTATGAATATACTTAAATTGGTTCTACATTCAACAGACTGAATATCATTGCCAGGGGGCAGCGCAAAGATAAGACAAGAATAAAAGTGAGAGTAGACTATGTATAGTGAAGAATAAAAAACAAGAAGACGCGGCAATGCCGCCAAATCAGGTTTAAACGGCGCCTGTAGAAATTGTAGAATTAAAAAAAACAGTCACCTTGATTCCCCCCTCTGCAAAGAAATTTTTTTTGCTTAAACAATTAAAAAAAATTCTTAATTTTATTTTTCGTAACAGTGACCTTGACATTGACTCTAGTGACCTTGAACCCAACATTTATTTTTGCTTAAAACAGTTAAAAAAAAAACCAAAAAATAAAAATCTATTTTAGTAACAGTGACCTTGACCTTGATTCTAGCGCCCTTGACCCCCAATTTTTTTCTTTGCTTAAAACAATCTAAAAACAAAATAAATTTAATATCTATTTTTTGTAACAGTGACCTTGACTTTGACCCTAGTGACCTTGACCGCAAATTTTTTGTTTTGCTTAAAACAATCTAAAAACTAAAAAAAAGAAAAATCTTTTTTGAGTAACAGTGACCTTGGCCCTAGTGACCTTGACCCAGTGACTCAAAGCTCTCTCTCCATGTAAGCTTCCTACACACTAAGTTTCATTACAATTGGTCACTCCTAATGCAAGTTATTTAGTGGAAACCATTTTTCTATTTTTAGCATCAGTGCCCTTGACCTTGACCCTAGTGACCCAAATACGATCCCAAACTTCCTCTCTACACAAGCTACGCACACACCGAGTTTCATTCCAATTAGTCACTCCTAACTTGAGTTATTTAGCGAAAACCATTTTTCTATTGTTAGTAACAATGACCTTGACCTTGTCCCTGATCCTAGTGACCCCAAATGCAATACAAAAGCTTTGTCACTACGCAAGCTACCTACAGATCAAGTTTCATTGAAATTGGTCACTCCTAACTTGAGTTACTGAGCGGAAACCGTTTTGCTATTTTTAGTAACAGTGACCTTGACCTTGACCCTAGTGACTCCAAATGCAATACCAAGCTGCGTCTCAACACAAGCTACCTACACACTAAGTTTTATTGCCATTGATCATTCCTAACTCAAGTTATTGAACGGAAACCAATGTTTGACGCCCGTCCGCCCATCCGACATACGACATCGCCATTCTAATTAGCATAAGCAGTTTTATTATTTTTTTAAAAACCTGCTTAATAAAAACAGGCCCAAGAGTCTAGATAAAAAGGGTGGCTAGTTGAGCCTTGAAGGCATCAACTGACTCTACTGATACGATCTCCGGTAGAAGATTGTTCCACTCCTTGATTGTACGACGGAGAATGACTGTTGACGGTGGCTTGGAGCACATTATGGTATCTTGAAAGAGTGTTGGTGATGTCGGGAGGGACGAGAATGTGGTAAAAAGACGGTTGGTTTTGTTGATGTAGTCTAGGTCGTATGAAAACTTGTATTGAATGATAAGGCGAGAGATCTTTCTGTGGTCCTGTAGCGGGGTCCATTGGAGATCTTGGAGCATCTCAATGACGCTTGATTTGTTCTGGTACCTGTGTCTGACAAAGCGTGCAACTCGACGTTGCACCATTTCCAGTCTAAACATATATTCTTTTTCATACGGGTCCCAAATAGAGCCAGCATATTCCACAGTGGATCCAACAAGTGATTTGTATGCTGTTTCTTTTGTGGATAAGAAGGCGATGTTCAAATTTCTTCTTACAAAGTGTATGTTGTTTAGGCTTTATTTGTAATGTTGCTGATATTGCCCCCCGCCTCCCCCCCCCCCCCCGGTCCAGGGATTGGTTAATGGTGACCCCAAGATACTTCGCCGATTCATCATGTTGGAGAGACTGGTTATGAAGACGATAATGAGAGGGAATGGGCTTTTTCTTCCGGGAGATTCAGATGACTTGGCATTTGTCTGGATAGAAGGCCATTTTCCACTTCTCCCATTGTGCAAGTATGTCGAGGTATTTCTGAAGTTTTGCGCAGTCAGAGTTATTGGCTTCGGTAAGGTAGTCGCTGGTATCTACCGCGAAGAGGCGTACAGTGGCATCAAGACCATGTGGGAAAAAGATTTGGGCCAAGCACTGAGCCTTGTGGAACGCCAGATTCCACTTTCGATGTGTCTGAAAAAAACAAAAATAATAAAAAGGGATATGCCCATACCAAAAGCCTCCCAAAGTGGTCAAAAGTCCTGGAAACACAACACACATTTGCATACAATGGCTGTTGTCTATGGAAACACACACACACACACACACACACACACACACACAGACTAGCCTACAAAAAGCCACGAGGGCAAAGCGAACAATTAAGGACAGTGGATTGCACTTTAAATGCAAGGTTAAGGAACACTTTTAGAGCTTAAACCGTTTATGGGGCACACCCAACCTCTGTTACCCCCACCATTTTTACATGACTTTAAATCCCTGCTAGGGGATATTTTAACACACGCAATGAAACAAACTTGTATGTAAAACACAAAATTTGCTCGTGAATATATAACAACCTTGTGAACAAAAACGTATGTATCAATTCCTATGTCATAGGCAGATACTATATCACCCTTAAGGACCACAGCAGATGACAGAAATCAAGACAGTTTGTCTTGGGTTAAACTGCTTTTTCCTGTTCGTCAGACCATCAAAGGGGGAAGCATAGCGTAATGTTAACGGGTTGGACATCTAAATTAATTCAAACATGTTTGGTCGTAATGTTTTAACGTTTTATGATTTTAGCAATTACAGTTAAAGCCATGCCCATAATTTACGAAGTAAATTGTAAACCATTTCCCCATAAAAATGGGTTTTGAAATACCTTCTCGCAATCTTTAGATTACTATCTGAATTTAAAGGCCAAATCAAGAATTCCATAGTAAAATTTAGCAAAATATTTGGGCAATTAATAACGGTAGCCCTTGAAAATTTATTGTAATATATTGATTACGTTCATTGAAATCCTCAACATTCGAAATGCTCAACTTGAAGACTCCCCTTCAATGACTACGGACTGAGAGCGTCCGCTCAGGAAAGCTTTAAACTAGTGGTTGGTGCGTCCTTGGATACCGTAATGGTTCAGCTTGTGAAGGAGAAGACTGTGGGAGACTTTGTCAAACGCCTTGGAGAAAGCCATGCCAAGAATGTATGTCTGTTTACCCTTTTCCAGATTTGAAGATATGTCGTCCGTGAATTATATGAGCTGTGTTTCACAGGACCGACCTTTACGGAAGCCAAAAAAGTAGCTTTTATACCTCGTTGTTTCTGATGAAGTTATCGGGAGCTACAGGATGTGTGCTGCATGGAACATATTACCCAGTGATGAATTGATGGTCGGAGCAAGGAGTACTTTCCGAGAAGACAGACTTGAATTGGCGGTTTAAGATGTTGGGATTTGCTTTCGGACCTGAATTCAGTTAACCGTGTTCGCTCAGTCCAGAAACAGACGTGTTATCTGTTTTCTTGTGTTTAATGCAGCTTTAAAACGTTTGGAAGTATCAGCGGACTGCAGTGTGATCAAGTTGTCGACGTAAGACCAATATGCCTGGCGAAGTTTCTTCTGGAGAAGTTGTTTGATGGATTTAAATTTAGCTTTGTGTGATAGGTCATTAGATTTTCTTCTTTGCCTTATAGAGACGATCTTTCTTGATGTCAGGAGTGATCCAATTATGTGCAGAGTCTTTTGATCTTGCCATTTTGTTTGGAATTTGGTGGCTGGTCTTTACGCTATTTTTGATGGTGTTCCATACCACATCAATATCTTCATTGTTGGGGACTTGTGAGGTAAATGGTAAATCTGTAAATGGAGATGGTTTTTATCTGCTAGTCAAGCTATCCTATTTGACATTCTTGTAAAGCGGATTTTTCTCGAAATTTGCTCGTGTGATACAGGCCGCATGTCAAGTTCCACCAGGACAGGGTCGTGATCAGACATTCCAGGCTTTACACAAGTACGGAGCATCTTACTTGGAAGGTTGGTGATGAAGAGATCGAGGATGTTGTTGTTTCGGGTGGGCTCCTCAACTATTTGTATTTAACCATTGTCGTCTAAACAATTTTCAAACTAAGTTAGTAGTGATGACGGGTGTGTGTGGCATTTGATTTCAATGCTTTGAATTTGCAATCCCCGGCTAGGTAAGTTAAAGTCACTGCCAATAACAATAGTAGCGTCGAAGATGGATGCTGCTCGATTCACTGATTCTTCTAACTGGACCAAACTGTGTTCGTCGCTAGTTTTTGGATTGTAAAATGAGAACAAGTAGAGGATTTCAGAATACCAGGTTAATCTTAGCCCAGACGATCTCACAATCAGTCTGTAGTTCTGGTACATCTGTACTAAGTAAAGTGTCTCAGGTGGCTAACAGTACGCCGCTATAATTTGAAATTAGATTTGATGTTCTCAATTCTGTCCTGATTTTTCTTAATTGACTGGCAGTTGATGTTGAGGATACGAAGTGGTGGACGAGTTGTTGTCTTCGACTTCTTTGAATACGCCGTTTTTACAACCAAGAGTGGAGGAATGTTAAGGTTTGATGTAACGGCTCGAGTCTGGGCTTGGCAGACTTGTTGAACTGATTCTATATCACGGACCTATATACACATGGATTGGCAACTCTCGTATCTTCCTATACAAGTTCAACCTTTTTATCGCAGATGGCGAGATTTTATGCGAGATTTTAGCAGCATCGATGGACAATATCCGAGGTTTGCCGAAATCGAAACTCCCAGCGTCCACCTGTCCTCCATCTTGAAAAATAATCAAATTTAATCGTGTCTTCTTCAATATTTATTGCTCAGTAGTTTTGTTTTTTTCTTTAAGTAACATTAGTCTCATTGCAACCTATATCTGTTTTTCGTAATGCGTAACCAGGGTCCGTGTATATTACACGGACCCTGGCGTAAGTTTTATCGATTTTGTATGTTGAAAATTTTGTCAGCGCGATGTAGAATGAAGTTTCCCGCCGTCCTCCATCTTGGAACAACGTAAACAATAAATCAAATTGAATCGTGTCTACTTCAATATGTATGGCTCAATAATTTGTATTTTTCTTTGTTTATGCAACTTTTGTCTTATTCCAAGCTAATCTTTTTTCGTAAGGCGTAACTGTTATCGATTTTGTTTGTTGAAAATTTTGTCAAGTCTGGCGGCACCTGCCGAATATGACAAATCGGAAAATTTCCGAAAAACACCGAGCGCGCGCAAAGCATGATGGGTAACATTTAATCCGATATCACATTATCGATTTTCGGAAGTTGCTAATCCATGTGTATATAGGTCCGTGTCTATATGGATTGTCGGAAGAGATGGAGTGGAGATCAAAATAAATGCTGGAGAAATTATTGGTTGTTACAAATAATGCAGTCCAACCTGATATCACTGTCTTCATTCAGAATAGTGTAGGTGCCTGTGTGGACGTCCTGGCAGTCGGTGTTAATCTACTGGACACATGTTGCAAACTATCACTCGATGGGTCACATGTGACTGGTTTATCAAAGATGCCGCATGGGTGAATAGATAGGTCCCAAAATGTGTGAAGTAAACAATTTTCACTGAACTAAAATTGTTGAGAATCGATTAAAGACGGAAAATGCATATCGGTACACCGTCAGCTCTTTTAGCGCTTTGATTAGATTATTACAAGGGAAGTTATCTCTGTTGAGAATTTTCCCCAAAATGTATATAGCTGTTATTCCCCTTAGTTGACCTTGACCTTTGACTGACTACACCTCCAAATGACGTCATTTATGTTGACAGTGTCCGCCATATTGTCAGACGTTGGACGTTTTTCCACAAAAAAATGTGTTGATGTTGCAAAATTCCTGTGTCCAGGACGGTTTTGGTATTGATTTATTTTTGTTTATAATTACGCCATATATATATTTACATATTTTATTCATAATTGTTCATGATATGCAGGGAAATACACAAAGCTTGATAAAACAAAGCGTGACTTTGGAGTTTCGTTTTCAGCATAAATGGTGAAATCTACACAGCCTGCAAAGACAGTGTTATTGCACGAAGAAAATATTTTATGTTGTGCATCGAAGGAGCGGAAAAAGCAGTCATTGCCATTGTCTGAAAATCGAGGAAGAATCCATTTATTCATGTGTATATGACTATGAAATCTGACAACTAACTTGATATTTTTTTTATCTCTGCTGAGTGTTGACTTGAAGTAGTCCAACAATAATTTCAATATAGGCCTACTCTGTGTAACTTGGAACTTGATTTTTGTAACTTTAAAAGTGAATATCTCATGTTTATATTATGACTTCATCTTATATTTGTGACTAAAGTAGGAGAAAAATTATTCTATTCAAAAATTAAATGTGTAATGTTGTTCTTGAGTTTTGACAATTGCAACTGTATATAATAATATGGTTTTTAATAGTTGCAAATTTGCAACCATTTTTGGCTTATGCTAGAAGCCATGCTTGTTGTTTAACCGATCAGGTTATCTGGTGCATTTCGTCTCTTCATTTGGGAAACAGGGTACTGGGTAGCCCTACTAATTGTGCGCCAGGGCTTTTTGCTATATATACGACATCCGCCCTGTAAAGACAGACATCTATGTAATATAAGTTGGTAAAATCGGTCGGTCTTGCAGTCAAAATATTGAGGCTAGAAAACGGGTAAACTGCATGTTTATCATAGGCTTCCTTGCGAGTTTAATTTAATATAAACATAACCTTGATTTTTATTAATAAATAAAATCCTTTACATATTGAATTCAAAACTCTAAATTTAGCCAAGGAGTCAAGGACACCTGTTTTCTTTCTATCTTTACTAATTTAAATAAAGTTGTAAACAGTTCAACAAAATAAGCTGTTGGTTGAATGAATTATTTAAATTTTATTGGGAAACTTGTCATGATGTATGAATTGAACCGGAGAATTAGAAACCGTATATTTCATTGAACAACATAAAATTGACAGCTTGAGGCCTAGCTTTTTTAAATTTCACAGATATGTCGGACCCATGGAGCATTGTGGAGTCAGGAGTTTTGGGGCACACTGTCAAAATATTAAGTACATGTGTTACTAGGTGATGTTGATAATTATACTTTCGTATAGAGCTTGCATTGACGAGAAAAATATCAGATACAAAATAAACTTAAAATGTCGAAGTATGCCTTAAAATTTCTATTATACATAATTCACTACTTTTCTAACATGTGCATTACACTACAAAATCTATTTAGTCAGTATTGCCTAAGTATAGAATACATTGCACATGAATAGCTATTGACCAACTAGAAACTTCATATTTCATAGAAATGGTATTTATGTTATTGCTTTTGCTGCATGCTAGTTGATAATGTTACAATGTATCTTCTTACAAGCTAAGCTATTGATAGGGGGAATGTGGGATAATGCATTATGACTCTACTTCAAAATCCCCATGGATATCAAGAATATTAAGAAATAATTTTTCAGCAAATGCTTTGGAAACTTTTAAAAAACGAGTATGTAAATAAGAAAATAAGAAGAAAATTTTGGGCATACCCCATACTATCATGTACAAATGTACATACATGAAATGACACATACCGGTCCATGTGTAAAATTTTGACTGGTTTTATGTTTAGTATTCATATTTGGGCTAAATTCTTGTTTAACTTTTCATTGCGAATTGTCAATATTTGTCTTACCGCTACACAAGACCTTGAAATGCTCAGTCTAATAAGAACTCAATACTGGTATATATTCTGTTAAATTCACACAAATTAGCCTTTCATGTAAGGACATATTTTGTCTTGCTTTTAAATCTAGGTAAAATTGCACCTTACTTACAACTTTCTCGTGCTGTCTTTTAGTTTTAATTCATGCTTTCTAATGCTTTAGAACTTTTTTTCATGAGCTTAACAAAATGAACATCTCTGACTCAGTGTCCTTTAAACAGGCTGTTTTAGAAAGAAAACAAGTAAACAGTCAAAGTTTACTGTTTTCAGACAAAATTTCATAACCTAGGTCTGATGTTTCTCAAGCCTGGACAGGATATTTGACTTCGAAGAACTCTCGGAGTTGAGTTTTGAAATTTATGCAGATTTGTTTCGAACAGGGATAGCTCCGTCTTTGCAAAATATCATTGTGAGGTCTCCATTTGGCTTTGCCTCTAGACCACAATGGATGCTTAAACATTGGAAGACCTGCAATTTTAATCTAGTGACAAGAGTAAATGTTTACCGGTAATAGCTTATGTTGATATGGCTTCATACATAGTCGTACACTTGCCAAGATTTTGTATAGAAATATATATATAACATGAGATCAGTCTTTTTTCCCACATGATATTATGCATGATAAAAGTTCAAATTTGTCTTTATTGTCTATTTAGGTAGACAATAAAAGATTATCTTTATGTTAGATAAATAATTTGAGTACGGAATATCGTGCTGTTAAGTAATATATAATATCTAACGATTGAAATCATTTAATTGTTTCAGTACATTTTATGATTATTTATAGCATCTTTACAAATTTTGACTTTAACATATCAGGTTCTTGGCTGTGTAAACGATTGCTTGTCTGCAGGTCTACCCCCATTGAGGAATTTTATAGGCACGTTTTTTTGCGTTGTAAGGGGATTGGGCATTCTTTTACGGTTCAGGAAAAGTACATTAATAAATTAATATGGGAAATAAAAGGAATTGTTAAATGATTAGATATACAATCATGAATGTACATGTACATTGAATGTACCTTTAAAAAAAGTTGCATGTTACATTGTACTATTGATTCAGTGAATTATTTGATTGCAGTATAAAAAGAGTGAATTATGAGGATGAACATTATGCCACTAATATTTACTTAATGCAATAAGTGATACTGTAAAGACCACAAGAGTTTTTATTCCCAAAATAACAGGCATGTTGTCCAGTTGTCCGTCAGGGTGTAGATCAAGTCGTTCAGGTAGACAATTTTCAACACGTTTTGTTAGCTCATCTGAGTATTTACACTGGGTGAGATATAGCTTGACTTAGAAATTAATTGAATGGCAAAAACAAAAAAACTTTGTATATATTCTTGGCCCTCTAGTTTTCTTGATGCATTTATTATTATAGATTTTTGTCTTGATTGTACTTTCATTTTCACATACTATGAATAACATTTCATTCTACTTTCATTTTCACTGTGGCGTAAAATAATTTCCAATGTGCATGGCACTGCATGCTCTAAAAGCAGGATATAATATTCTTTCTGATGAATATGGGGTAATTGATTTACATGACATGTAATGGTGCTCAAAATATTTAACTACATTTTTTGTAATTTACTGCAAGAGAGAGAGAGAAAACATACTTTTTTTTTGAAGATCATATTCCAGAATATTTAGTGATGCGCAATTGCAGCTTTATTTGTCATACTTGTACAAAGAAAACGGTTTCTTTTTCACATTTTCTTTATTTTAGAATCTTTAGAAGGACTATAAACTTGCAGTATGTATATAGTATGCTTTCAGGGAAGGTGGGGGGCCCGTCAGGGGGGATTTTCGTCATTTTGCCAGAATAGGGAATTTTTAGAAAATGTATAAAATATAGTGTTTAAAAAGTTATATTATAAAGAACCAAAACTATCAAGTAGTAAAGACATTATTCTTTTGCCAAAATAAAAGAGAGGACATAAGAATTTAACATATCAAAATTTTATATAAAAATCTGGTGTCAGGAACATAACTAGCAGCATAGGTGTAAAACGCACCTGAATAATAAGTAAACTTCATTTTCAATGAAAACATTGATTATATCTTTATTCATCTTTGGAACACGTTTGTGAAAAAAAACAAAAATCGGGGTCGCGAAAATAGGGACAAACGAAAAATCGGCGATTTTCGCCCGACTTTCTCATGTAACGTGCAAGATAGTGCAAGAAATTATTCTGGTGCTTTAATTTACGAAATCTTATGTTTTTATAACAAGTTTGGCCATCTCCTGATTAAATTAATCAAAGATTTTTTCAACATTTTTAGGGGAATTTTGTCAAAAATGGGGAAAAATATATATTAATTTTGGAGGGGAATGGGGCCGAATTTCGGCCCCAAAAAGGCCCCAAAAAAAACACTGGTATGCCTCTTGTTTGTGGCAGTATGTGTATGTGTGTTATAGTCATTTTCATAGAGAATATATCTTTTTCCTCAGATAGCAAGTAAAAGCTGTCCACTGATGATACTAGTATTCTTCGGATCATCCGTTCTGCTCTATAGAAATTAGAATGTGTCCTGTTGCTACAGCTCCTGTTGACATTTCTTATTTCAATAGAACAGGATGGATAATCTCTGATATAATTACCAAGGGGGAATGGAACGTTATAGTTGGTCTAAAACTAGAGAATTTGCTTGTGTAAGTTTGCAGAAACTTTTATTACAGAGTCAAGCTAAAATTTGAGAGTTTACCTGTGTAAGTTTGCAGAAACTTTTATTACAGAGTCAAGCTAAAATTTGAGAGTTAACCTGTGTAAGTTTGCAGAAACTTTTATTACAGAGTCAAGCTAAAATTGGAGAGTTTACCAGTGTAATTTTTCATAAATTTTTATTACTCAGTCAAGCATTTTGTTTAAAATGTTTGCATTTTTAGTTGATAGGTAGTCAAGTCACATTTTTTTTTCCACAGAGCTGATGGCCAGCCATGTCATTGAATATCTCTTCATTGATTAGCAGCACAGGGAAAATGTTGACAGTACAATAATTGAACAAAATCATAAAAACAACATCTTTTGTTACCCTTTTCAAATGCAAAATGGATTGTAAAAACTGGTTGCTGTTAAGTCTGTCCTGTTATAAAGAAGAGAGCCTGATAGAGATGCACCTTTGATGTGAAAATGTTTCTAATGGAGGATGTGAGCGTATCTAGTACTGGCCCTTCACAGGAACTATGGTTACTGTAAATAACTGAAATTCTGTTGAAACATGTGTTAAAATCAAGAAAAGTGAACTTTCATTTCGGAGGAATTTATATTGTTTTGTAGGGCTGGCTGACCCTAGGATTTCTCCTGGGGTTAATCTGCCAAGACTCCAAAGATTTACGTCATGCATGAACTTTAATTCAATACAATAGCTTCTTTTCCACAAAGTTGGATTTTCTAAGAACAAGCAGTGATAACAAAACTGCGCAGTCATGCCGCGTGAGCATTACTAGTATTAAGAAGACAGACTTTTATAAAAAAAAATCCTGACAGTGTGTTAGTTTGTAGGTTTCCCTTTTTTCCGTTGGGTGACATTGAGAAACAAGCTGGATGTGTCAAGGAACAGTTGTTTACATCAGTCAAGCAGGTTGCACTCACTATTACATTGTTTTTTCTGATGCCTTACTTTTTGTTACGCACAAAAACAAAAAATAGATAAAGTTATAAAAAGTAAGTTGTTTTCTACAACATAATTATATCTATGTACATGTACATTGTATTCAGGAAGTTTGTATGAGAAATTGTCTTTTGATGAGCCTACAAAAAGGACTTTCGGTGACCCCTACTTTGCATTCAGGGGACTCTTTGTTTAGGCTATATATTAGTTTACGGTAATTAAGGGCTTTAAGGAACAGGGTCCTTTTTTGTATTCCAAGGATTCCTTATCTGATGGTAGACATGTCGTTTTTGGAACAGGATTGAATAAAAGATATACTAATAAACTGCAACTTTTTAAGAAGCTTGTTTCATCTGATTGGCTAAAAATAAGATTTATATTTTGAAATAATTGTGAATGCCTCAATAGTTATTGGCTGTGATTTCTGGTTTTTCTGTTAGATTGTTAGTGATGTATTTTTTTTTCAAATTGTCTTTACTATAAAACCTGCTTACTCATTACATCATAGTGTAGATATCAGTGTTATAAATGTTGTCATTAACTCCAGAGTGCTCTTGTCGTTCCATTAAAGTTTTATTTGCTTACGTACATTTACCTCGGTATTATAGCCTGGGCTGGCTTGCTGCCAATTTCGAACGACGGTATCTCATTCACATTTTGCGACAAGTATAAAAATACAGGGTTGCAAAATAGCCTTGACATAAAATGACCTTAGCTTTTAAAAAAAAACATACATTTAAGACTATCGGCAGTAGAAATTGTCACTTAAATTGAAAGAAGTCCGGGATATTGTCAGACATGGATATGGATATTGTGTTACCGGCTGGCTGAAAGGTGAAAAAGTGCCGAGGCAGCAAATTCATTTATTGTAAGGGTAATTTTTTCTAATGTCGGAATATTATGTGGGCGTTAAAGAAAAAAAGTTGATAAAGAGTTTTCTGTTTTAAGGATAGTGTCTTTTTGCTTAATACTTTCATTTTGATGCAAATTTTGTAGCAGTTTATTATTTAAAGTGTCAGATGGACATATAGATTTATAGATTTAAGTATTTCTGTCAATATGGAGTATTTAAATATGATAGTGATCATATGAATGTATGTTTGCAGTTTGGCTCATGAACAAAGTGTTAGGTAACAAAATTTTAATACAGATTAAAACTATAAAACCAGACTGCATTTCATGTGTCTATGTCAAAATTATTGTCAGTTTTATATACAGTTGTAAAATATCGCATGACATTAATTCTGGGTATAGACTTTCTGTATATATTTTGCTCAGGAAAGTAATTATAATGTAATTTGTATGTAAGTGTGAATTGTATGTAATTTGGCAGTTAAGTTTTATTGTAAATTGAAGACTGTTGAAATTGCTTCAATTTGCTTGGCAGTATAGTATAGACTTTCTAATATTGCCTATACTTAAATCGATAGTAAGGAACCTCTAGCGCATGTACATGTACATGTATAATATAGTAATTACTCTTTCTCTCTCAGGGTGTCCCTTGCAGGACAAAGTACGACAAACAAAAAAAGACACTAAGTAAAGACTTAAGTTATAACCTGTATTTACTGACAGAATTCTGTGGTGTTTTAATTATTCGAATTTATAGTGTGGTTTCATTTTCGATAGTGCACCTACGTTTACAAATGTGTATATAACTAGTACTAGCTTACGATTCATTGTAACCAAAAAAATATGCACAATATATCACTTACAAGAAAGACGTATAAAAAATCTCAAGGTGATAAATTAAGGCAATGCGATGCAAGCTAGCGATATCCCAGATCATCATTTGCATAGGTCACTTACAAACTTTTCTTATCACATGTTACAAATATTGCATCATCGGGGTCAGACAGTTATGCTAAGTTTTACTGGATGAGTAATGGTCACGTCTTTCAGGTAAAATTTAACTGCAGTGGCATTTTGGGCTGTTGACGGGGAATTCTTGTGATCTGTACTTTATTTAATAGTCCTGAGATTTTAATTTATCTGTTAATGGTACATTGTACATGTATGTAAGTGTTGCGTTGCAATTAATAATATAATAGTTATTTTATAGAATTCTGGGAAGTAGTCGGCGAGGTTAGTTCGTTTAAGTGCAAATGTTCAATTTTGCAAACTTTTGTCAAAGTAATGTTATCTAAACTAATGTCGGACAATTATCAATTTATGATGTATGTTCTACGCATATTTTGTTTGCTAATGCTTTTAGGTAATTTAATATAAAGCACATTTAGTTTTCAGTATTAACTATTTGAATGGGTACGGAATGTTTTGTAACTATGAAAGCTTTGATAGTTTATTTTACATGGTAATAGCTCTCTTTATGAGAAGTTATGGATATTAAAATCCCACGACTTTCTAAATGAAACTGACCTAGTACAATGTAGATGTAATGAAAAATTCGGAAAGTTTTCTTGTTTACGTAATAAACTGATTTGTACTTTATTTGGATCTACATGTATTTTCAGGTACATTACCAGCTGTTGAGCACAGTCAACATCCAGTGGCATATGATAAGTGTGGATTTCTCGATGGAACAGATTGCGTGTTACTACAGAAATTAGGAAAAAATATTTAAAATCAAATCATTTTCAAGCGCTTTCGAAACAGATTCCATAGCTGAATTTCTAATACTCTAGCTGTGACTTCTACAAATCCCTTACATTATATGTTTTCTCTAAGGAACACTATTATGGATCGACGGTGATATTTTAGCGCATGTATATTATATGTATGTACTGTATATACGATATTGGATTTTAACGCTGTGTGACTAGAAATCATTGGCTACAGATACTGTCTAGACCTGGAATTGACTTCTTCCGATTGTGACAAGGTTGTGAACAGTGCTTTTTTTTGTCTTTTTTTTTTTTTGGCATCGGATTCCTAACTTTTTCATCATTCCATGTGACATCTATGTGGCTCATTTTACATTAATGCTCAACATCAAAATGTGATTACATATAGATATTTTAAGGTGATTTTCTGTGTACCCATTGTGTATTATTAAAACTTACGCCACAGCACTTGAATGATCTCAAGTTGACATCAACTACCGAGTATTCAGGAAGTTAAATCAGGACATGTATAACACCTATATATATATCTAAACTCTTGACAAGATTTAATCCTAGCTGGTGGAACGAGGACCTATATTCTCCATTGTGTTTGTGTGGTTTACTATTTTCACAATGAGATAGGGAGATCGGATATGACTTTAGTTTGTTAGAGATATGAAATTTATGTGCAAGGTTTGAGATACTTTTGTTCACACGCTGAAAAATAGAAACACTCAAAACAATTGTTTACGTCAGCAAAATGAAAGGAAAGAGACCCCCAGGACTGGTCACATGATCACAATGGATAATTTCTTAGACAGTGTCATCACAATCAGACAGAAATAACTGATTTTTCGTCTAAAAAAGAGTTTGTGTCAGCATTTTGTTTCGACCCAAAATGCAGGAGCATTTGGTAAGGATAATTTTTGAATTTGTTGCAGTGCAATTCTCCACAGGTGGTAGTGTATATTCCTTTTAACTCCTGAGGCAAGACATTTTTTTTTGCTTTTGAAAGGTTGAGGTTGATTCCATCTGACGGGAGAGTCTCCAGAGCAAATAATCTAAAGTTGCAAGAACTTGCTTCACAGTCAAGAATAAATTAGTATAAATTGTATTCAGTTTCATGTACATACCGGTACTGTTTGTATAGGGTCATAGATTTAACAAGAATATTCATTTGATAAGTGTAATTGTCTGTTAGAGATACAATTATGCTGCTTTCAATGCTATAATAGCACATTGTTTGATTATACCGTTATTGTAAAAAATGTACACATCGGTTCTTAAAGTAAACACCTATCCCTATTCTTAATACAAATATATACAGAAAGCAATTGTTTGGCATTATATCAGAATACGTAAAGATAATTAGCGTAGCTGTACATTTTATTGGGATTTTTACATACCTGTGAAACCGTGTGTGAAAATTCTCCGACCCACTTAATGCATTGAAACCTTGTTCAAAATGTATATAAGCTAATATGACGTTAAAACCTTGGGCTTTAAAAGCTGCAATTTAAGACATAATTGTACTTTTAACAATGTTTAAAGTTTGGATATAAACAATTAAGAAATTCTTGTCTTACATTTGGGATTTCTACAAAAAATGCACTACATAGGTAAACTTGGAAGTCATAGGTAATTAGTGTTTTTTTTAAAAGTCATCAAAATTATTTGTGTATCAAAATGAAGAACCTTGATGGGAAATTCCCTGTACGCACGTACACATAAATTATGAGCTGTCATTTGACGAGATAATAATTCTGGGTTTTTTTTTCTCGCTTGCCAGGTTTGTGAATTTTTGAAAGCTGTTATGATTATGAAAACATTAAGAAAGTGTTCTAAATTATGATGATTTATTCATGTTATTGTAATAGTACTGTAAAAACTTGGTGATACTGAATTTTTGTAGACGAGGAAAATCTGTCAAGGTCAGCAGATTTTACTTGGTCTTGAGTATTTTGTAGAGTGAAATAACCTACACACTCTCTGGGGACAGTTATAGAAGATGTTAAACCATTATCATAAACATTTCAAATTAATTTTTTTAAAGAAAAAAACTATTTCTTTAATTATTCAGCAGAGCTTCTGTCATGGTGGTTCGTCCATCTGTCATTTAGGTTTTCCTTCATAACACTTTACAGGTCCCAGTTTGCATAATTTGACATCATGAAACTTGCTCAGATGTTTGCCTGCAATGTGTAGATGATTTCCTATGGTTTGTTTTGGTCAGTGGGTCAAATGTCAAGAAGCCCAAACTTTGAAAAACATTTTTATGATATCTATATCACCTACAGTCTTCAAACTTCATAGGATTACTAAGGAGATGATCCCTACTGTTTTTTTTTTGTCAATGGGTCAAAGGTCAAGGTCATAGAGATCTCTATTATCACTGTAAATGTCACAATTTTCATTTGACTTCAACAATGTACATGCTCAGAAGGATGCCTGCAACTTGTAAATGATCCTTATTGTTTTTTTTGGGTCAGTGGGTCACAAGAGATGCGTTACTTTGAAAATTGTTTCTGTTCAATAACTTGAGATCTATATGACCAACACTGTCTTCAAACTTCATAGGATGATTGGTCTTATGAAATAGTTGATCTCTATTGTTGTTGGGGTCAGAAGGTTAATTTCAAGGTCACAGTGACCAAAACTTTGAAAATTGTTTTTGCTCACTAAGGTACTGTATGACCCACAGTTTTCAAACTTCATGGGTCAAAGCTCTATGTCACAGTGACCTCTGTTAGCTTTTCCTGGATAACATTCTACATGTCATAATTGTCCTTTTGACTTAAAGGCTCAGAAGGTTAGATCCCTTCTGTTGTTGGGGTCAGTTGTCAAAGGTCAGAGTCACAGTGACCCAAACTTTGAAAATTGTTTCTGCTCAATAACATGAGATCTACGCACACTCTCTTTAAACTTCATAGTATGATTAATCATAGATGGTTCCTGTTGTTTTGCAGTCAGTAGGTCAAAGGTCAAGATCACAATGACCCAAACTTTGAAAATGGTATCCGCTCTATAAGATATGACCCACAGACTTCAAAATTTATAGGGTGATTGGTCTTACTGAGGAGTGATACCTATTGTTTTGAGGTCAGTGGGTTAAAGGTCAAGGTCACAGTGACTTGTTCCACTAGACAATTAACCCACGGTGATCTGAAGGGGAATTGAGCCAGCGTGTGGAAAACCGGCGCGCCGTTATTCTAAAACCTCGCTAACCAGTTACACTTTCTGAAAGATTTTCACAAAAATTACTCTAACAGTCCAGTAA
This sequence comes from Saxidomus purpurata, assembly GCA_022818135.1. Lineage (NCBI taxonomy): Eukaryota > Metazoa > Mollusca > Bivalvia > Venerida > Veneridae > Saxidomus > Saxidomus purpurata. Next base: position 34,931,808 of record JAFMSR010000007.1, read on the forward strand.
CAGTCCAGTAGAGTCATTCTGGCCCTCATGGGCCTCTTGTTTATTGCTGTACCAAATGAAAATAGTGTGGTTTAAACCTCAAGGTTACAGCCAATTTAATGTACACATAGTTTTAAGACTTACGAAAAATATGATGTCTGATCTTTTTATTAGCACATAATTATGTGCATTTCTTCTGTCTATAAGGAGTTCCTCTAAAGTTGATTTTAGATATTTAATGCCCAAAAATAAAGGTGTAATTTTGCTCCTTCCTTTCGTAGTGAAAAAATCTCGGAGTTCAGTACATTGTACAGTGTTGTAACTTATTTAACAGACTTCTAGTGTAGGGTAAGTAATATACAAATGTACTGTTAGATTAATGAACATATGACATAGTCGTTTGTCTTTATTTCCAAAGAGGGCAAAATCTTTCTCATTCAATTTCAACTTTTACGTTTATAAATAGATGTCAAACGTTCTGAATTACTGATTTGCAGATAAAAACCTGCTTACCTTGCACGAATTGGGTTTGAGAACTGGTAATTAACTGAATAAAAAAAAAAGTATTTGCTGTCTGCGTTAGTTAAGTATGTATTATAAATTTGCCAACTGTTCCTTGTATAAGCTTGTATAAGGATTGGCATAATGGATTTTCAATAAAACGGCTATATATAGCGGTCACGTATAATTGATTACACAGACAATATCTGCCTGGTCGCACATTCTTAATTGTAACCTTAAGTTGCCTTAAATATGCCAGTCTTGTCACCAAGCCAAAAAAACATTTATATCGTAAAATGCTATTTGGTGTAGACAGTAGAGGTGTAGACGTGATAAGTTCGACGTATTTTTATGGCAAAGAGTGAATAGAACCAATAGAAATTCATTTCAGACCAGTATTAAGTTAATCGGTGTGAACGTTTAGAGTGAGAGAATGCTGTGAAAATTGATTTTGCTTTACTGCTTATCGGGAATATCAGACATCTATCCTTGATCCTCAAGAGTACTTTTCCAAAAAGTCAGCGATAGTTGACTCATTGATTAAAACGCTGAATGTATCTTTTTAGAAACAGGATAAGAAAATACAAGAAAAAATTAGAGCATACAATCATGTATATCTGTAGCAATGACGCCAAAACAGTGATAAGGGGTACAAATGTGCATATTTAAGTTTTAGAAGGTTTTATGAAGATAGTAAAAATAATAATACTGAAATTATGATAAATTTAAGATAGATGCAGCATTTTAGAGCTACTGTTAAACATGATTGTACAATGATTGAATGGGTTAGCTGGACAACGCACAGGAACATCAGTACAAGATCTGGAGAGAGATCGATGAAAATAGTGGCGCTTTTATTCCCAGTGCACAGGGGAGCTTGCCACAGCTGTTTCATCTGAGCAAAAAATGCCCTATATTGACCAAGGGACTTGAAAATTGTGGTGTAATGTCAAGCTTAATGTGAAAATCTATGTATTGTTAGTTATTTGTGCTGTAGACAGGAAAAAAATATTTATTGCCACAGGCTGGTCTTTTCTTTCTTACAAATAGATTTTGACTGTTACTTGTTGTTAAAGGGACATACCCTATAACTGATGTCGAACTTAATAACCTCAAAAATAAAAAATAGATACTTTGGAAGTAATATTTATTTAACTTAACCTAAAAGGTTTCAGCTATATATTCCTAGTCATTGTCGATAAAATCAGCGATTTAAAGTTAATTGCAGTACTGTAAACCATTTAAAAGTTTTCTCCATATTGAAATACTTTTTATGTCAATCACTTCTCCGTAATAACAATGAAGAAGGCAAATATTGGGCAAAACTACGGCTTTCAGCTCAGACTTTTTTTACCCAATTTTGCCTTTTTACGGAGAAGGTATCAGCATAAATACGATTTTTCCTATGACTTCTTTCTAAATCTCCTCTGTTAAATGGAAAGCAATAAGAGGCTTTGCAACTTCAGGAGACTATTTTACATAGGTTTTCTCTCGACCAATCCCAGTGAACTAGAGTATTTTTTGACCGCATTTGCAATGTCCTTGGACAAATTCGAGGGCTCAGTGCAAAACAGTCATAAATTTTTCTTTATTTCATGTAAATGACGACTGTTTTGCGCTGAACCCTTGAATTGTAATAATTCTTGTAAAACATTAAACATCCAAATAAATCAGACATGTTACAGTTGTTGCCTGTGATGTGATGTCAACCCTCGCTTGTGACAGGGCTTCTTTTTTGTCAAACATGTTAAACTTGGAAAGTTCAAAGGAAGATTCTTTTTGCTGTTGTTTGTTAAATATCAAAAGGAATGTAAGAATTTGTGTTTAGTTTCGCTATGAGTGTCAAGATTCTGGTCCAGTGCCTGTTCTAATAGATCTGTGTTTTTTTAGGTTTAACATTGTATGCCCTGATATGTTAAGAGAAACTTGTCCTCAAATTGAGGGTTAACTGCAAAACTGGCGTAAGTCCTTCTTTATTTCATATAGGTTACAACAGTTTGGTGGTCAACCCTCAAAATATCATTGCTATGATTCATATATTCATTTACTTCTTGTATTAAAAGTCGGCAGCTGTTCTCGGTCTGTATTATATCGATACAAATATATTTTGATCTTTCAATGTTTTCGTGATACGATAAGTCGGGTTAAATCTCGTAGTTATTACTTCATATGTAAATGCGCTTTGCTGTTAAATCATTGGTCGTATTCCTAGGCAGCCTTTGTTGCTTTTAACGTAGACGTGAATGAGACGGATGTATTTATGAATTGCACTTTTAAAGGTGTTTTGAATGTACTATATGGAAAGAGATTGTGTTGTCATTTATAAGCAAAAAGATAAGCTGTACATTGTACACGTAAAACGAAACTTTTTGGCATGCTATTTAGTTTTTGCGGTGAACTCAGTAAGTGCATTAAAATTATTAATTTACAAATGAATGAAGCGTTTTGAAATATTACGTATTTAACTGCATGTGTTGATTATTTTGTTACAGAATGGTGTTGATCAAGAACCGACCAGCATGGAACATATAAAGCGCTCCGACGTGTTCCCGAAGAAGATGCTGGTATCAGAAGACAACAACTTGCGCGTACCATTCCCGTTGCTCAGTGGCGAGAGCGCAGAATATCTTGGGCGGACGGCAGATGGGATTGTTGTTGTATCGAACTTCCGTCTTCTCATTCGCTACAAGGACTCGTTCATCAACGTGCCTCTTGGTCTGATTGAAGCTGTGGAAACCAGGGATATATTCTACTTACATATCTATTGCAAAGATGCGACAGTCGCAAGGTAAAGTACCAAATTGCTTCTCTGATGGTTTGAAAGCGAGTTGTCTGTGTGGATTCAGTGGAAAGTCAAAAGCGAGTTGTCTGTGTGGATTCAGTGGAAAGTCAAAGACGTATCTGCTTATGTAAAAAGAACCCTTGATCGATGGGGTTTTCTTTCATTGAAAAGCTTGTTTTCATTCTTGTTTACAAAAGTTAATAGGATGTTTACAAAATAGATTCTGGAGTGCAAAATACTTTTGTACATTGTCCTTTCTTAAGCAGGGTTTGAAGAAATGTATCAAGTTTACATTTTATGCATGCATTTTTAGCCTCAACTTAGAATATGCTTAGGGTGAGCTATTGTGAGCATCTGTAGGTTGTCCGCCAACATTTAACATCAAAGCTATTTTTAGAACAGTAACTTAGAGATTGTGAACAAACATGGAAATATAATGCAAAAAGCCGCAGGAAAGTCTCGAAAAAGGCTTATTTTCACCAAAGTGGTAATTTTGTGAGGGTACACGGGTTTGCTGCCCTCTTCAGTGTACATTTAGGAGGAAAATTCAGTTGTCTCAATTTTACCGTTCCCTAGTCGAATTGATGATCTCTTAATTCCAGGCATTTACGTAATTCCACTGTATCTTGCATAGTAATTACGAACTTGGGTTTTTCCAAATCTCTAATCGTATTTAATGGAGAACTTGTGAAGGTTAGATCCAAATAAAGCGACAAACCCAGACGATTTGATTTTCTCCGCTCCCGACGATTCCAAGGTCTTCTGATTTTCAATATGTTACAAAGAAACGCAACAAGTCGGAGAAGATGATTTATTTGATGTGTTTCAGTGATTTGATGGGTCTATTACTGCCTGCACTAAGGCAACCGTCTCAATAAGATATTAGGTTTTTCTAGGCAATAGAATACGGCTGCTGAGAAATTTCCAGATATTTCTAGAGGGAGTGTCAGACTGTAGTGTCGTTCAAAGTCATTCACTTAACAGATGTTTTTTGTGCTACAATTTCAAAAATGATATTGTGCTAGGGGTGTTCACTTAACATTTTTTGATTGGTTAGTGAACAGTGCAAGTCCTGCACTTAGACTTCATGGAAGGCAGATTAACGTAAGGATTAGGAAATTGGAAGTTTGTCGACTTAATATGGAATATTGACTTACATAGAGCATTCTCAGACTGATAGATGTAAAATATTTATAGACAAGAAGTGTTTGAATCATAAAAAATTCATATTTGTTAAAAACTTAATTTCTAGATACAACCACATGAAAGGGTGGCATGGTGGTCGAGTAGTTAATGCGCTGGACTACGAGGTTCTGATCCCAGCTGGGGCACTGGAGAGGTAGTCTTGCGTGAATTGGTGCTATACGTAAAAGAACTAAGGGATCTATTTGTATAAGAGCTTGGGTTCCCTTCTGCATCTGTCTCTTTAACATGTGCCTGATAGGAGTCTTAGCAGTTCCACATGAGTCGGGACTATAAACAATAAAAAAAAGCAGGACCACATGAATATGAAATAAATTTGGGCGTTGTAAACCTTGGTTATTGTAACAAAAAGAATCTCTTTGAATGTACGATACCAGACTGAGGCGCCACCAGTCATGTTCATTACACAATCTCTTTGTTCTGTTTCTCCGGGTTTAACGCCCATTTCAACCGTACCATCAATTGCCCACAAATCACAGGACTTCATTTTTCAACATGATATATTATTATAGTAGTGGAGACTGTAAAGGAAAACTTTGTTTTTGAAACAAAAATTATTAACACCTCCGTGATGTATTTGACCCGCAAAATAACAAGATCTTCAGCTTGTGCCAAGATGTTTTCCCGTCTGTAACATGTTAAGGTGTTGGTCATCAACAAAGCAGTTTCCATTGATGCGTAGATGACAGAATATTGTTATCCATAAACCAAAATATTGTCCCTTGTGATAGAGTTTTATAATTAATATGTAAAAAAAGGAAATTATTTGACATTTATACTGTGCTTTATTATTTACTTTGCTGTCGTAAATAAATCATTATGTAACCACAAATTAGTTTTCAGTTCCTGAACATAAATAGGGTTTACCTGTACTACTGATAATTGATATAATGTCACATTCATGAATAACATGCGATTTTTAATCAAATTACACAAACATGTTGATGACCATTAGATGGTGTGATATGCAAAGATGCTTCAGGTTCAGTAGAGCGATAATGGACCAAAGGTGTACCACAACTCCTGAGATCCTTGGTTCAAGGGGCAAGGTCACACTTTGGTATCAAAAGTCAGACTCTATGGGCATCATGTCACTGACAGTGACATCTGTATGCCTCCGTGGTTGAGTGGTTAGAGTCGCTGACATGAAATCACTGCAACCTCTCATAGACTGATGGTCATGGGTTCGAGCCCTGCTGCCGACTGAGGCAGTGTCTTACGGAGGATAGGAGTCTAGTATTGGTTCTGGTAAACTGCCCGCTTGTTAAAAAGACAAAAATATGGTTGGAACGGGTGTCAACTATATAGATAACAACATCCTTCAGGAAAGAATTATGTACATTCTGTAACACCAGCTAGCTTGGGGGTCTTTTAACTTAATACAAGCAATGTTTTATCCACGGAAGTCATGCCAATTTTCATTAAAACTTTTATCGGGGTCGGGTGGGGGGGGGGGAAGTGTCTTAATAATAAATACACATGTAGATAAAAAAGGATGTGATTGCTTCACTTTGTAAAACAATCTGTCATTGTATCGGGATCGGTGTCTCAATGGTCGGGGGTCATCCCCCCCCCCCCCCCCCCCCCCCCAAAAAAAAAAAAAAAAAAAAAAAAAAAATAATTTTTTTTTTAATATATATAATTTTTTTTTTTTTTTTTTTATATTTTTCAACCGCTTTCCATGTGTGCATGATCATGGAACGGTAAAAGTATTTCATTCCCTCCTTTTGATTCCAAAACGTTTCCAAAAGCGAAAATGTTTATCTTCTTTCATTATGATTAGTAAATCTCACGAGTCGATAAAATAAATGCGCCGTCGTGGGCGTCCATTTTCTAAGGGATAAACTTTACATCGTTTTGCCATAAAAAAAAAGAAAAGGAATTTCTAAGTAATAAGAAAAATATCGAGCCAGTTTTCATAAATAAATTTAATAATTTCCATGTGATTTTATCATTGAAAAGGTGTTCAATTTGATTAGAACTGATTACGTTCAAAGTCACCCCTCACAAAGTTTTGTAATAATCCAGCTATTAAATTTTTGTCGTATGGTTTCGTTTTGAATATTTTTTTGTTCTCCGGTCGCCAGTCCGTTACAATATATGTCGGCTTGCCTTCCGACTTTGGAAACATGACTACCGGTTGCCAGTCGGTTATTTGTTTCTTTTCGGGTTCCCGTTATTTTCTCCCGATTACCATGAGCCGATTGCCATTTCTATTTGAACATCGCAAATATGTTGCGTGTGCTATTTCAACAATAATTAAAGGCATTGAAGGCATTTCAAAGTGTTGTTGTGGTAATGATTAGCGGCCTTTGGGGCCTAAAGACAATTGGTCCGGCATAAAGTCAATCGGGCTGCAACACATTAATAAAATCCTTTAATCAATAACGGTTAGCGCGCCCGAGGTAGAATTGGTGTGTTGGACCAATTAGGTAAAGACCGCCGCGGGTTATTAACATGACACGTTTTGGGGTATTAGATAGGTGCTAAAACACAGATGATATGTGTAATTACACAAGCAACTTCTTTTGTCATATTTGAGTGATTTTATGGCTTTTTAAAAAAAAACTCGGACCGATTTTTAAGCAACTTTTGGTTACGTGAATCGGTCCAGCAAGTTGAAAATCGGTCCAGACCGGCAAATTTTCGGTTTTCCTGATCCCTGTTGTATCGTATGCCAATTTTCATTAAAACTTCCATTAGGGGAAAAGGTGTCGTAATGATGAATATACATGTAGATAAAAATGGTGTGATTGCTTCGATTTGTAAAACAATAAGTGTGTCAGGATACGGTATGTGAAGAAGCTTGGTATGTTATTATGGATCGCCCGTCTCCTTCATCTGTAGAGGAAAGTCAGTGTTCAGTAGATGAGGTTATATTGATTTCCTTTCAAAGACAGCTGTGAGTGGCATTAAATGTAGATGACATAGTTGTCTAATACGTATTAATGATGGACTGTCTGTTTCTTTTTAAGGCTTAACCCTTACCCGGCTATATTTCTAAAAATAAACATGTCCCTCTTTCAACTGTTACACCCATTCATTGTTATATAAAGGGCGTGTGCTACAGTTTTCTATATGTATATAGGGCAAAAATTGTCCCTTTTCATAGAATTTCTTTAAATTTGGCAATTTGACTGAGAAATCTGAAATTAAAATCATAGGTCACCACCAGCTTTGATCATGAAATATCTGACCTTGAAAATCAGAAAATATAACAGAATGTTGTGTTTGAGGGCAGATAATTCAAAATCAAGGCCGGTTACCTATGATTTTGATTTCAGAATTCGATTTTGGCCCTATTACATGTAGGAAACAAGAAAGTGATCGAGCGGCGACCAGTGTAGATTGTGATCAGAATGCCCAGTTTTGTGTAGGGTAGTCATGATCTGCACTGGTTACGGTGGCAGGATCACTTGCTGTCAAAGGAATGATAAAACTAAAATAATTGCCTTTATGTCAAGTGTTACTTTGGGGAAGAAACTTTCATTTTCAGTGATTTTTTTTTTGCCATGCAGAAACTGATTTTGAGAAATGTTTTGCTTTTTCATCTTATACAATTATGTAGACTGAATTCCTGGAAGTCATGTAATTAGATTGCTTTGAGACTTTGAGCCAGATTTAACCTTTGAAAATTGCTGGAATTTTATTATAATAGTTTCCATGAAATTGTTGAATCAAATTGTCTGGTTTTGAGATTGTTGAAACTTCCGTCATAAAATGTCAACAGTTTATTTTAAGGCCATGCTAGGATTAGACTGGAGTCTGTATTATGATGGTAAATGTTAGGCATAATCCATTACTGTATTTACTTTAACTTACGCTATTTGGCAGAGGTACATGTATAGATTGATTATCAGTCAGTTGACTTAATTCCGATTATACGATTTGTCAAGCACTTGTGATGTGAAATAACTATAATCATGTTCCACTTTCGCGGTGTCTGTAAGCTTTCATCTGTCCTGTTTTTGCCGTCTGCTAGCGCCATTTGAGTACGCTTGGTTCTGGTGCATATGATTACGGAAGTCGCAACTACAAAGTACATGTAATCTGATTTTGTTTCAAAAATCAAAATTCTGTTACTGAGGGTTTTCAAAGTTGTCAACCCTGATCATGTTAGCAACGTGGAGTACTTCATCTTCAACATGTAAAGGGGTGCAGGCTTGAAAAGTGACCTTTTGATTTAGTACCACTTGTCTAAAACTATTATATTTGGACACTTTCAGGTGCGCATTTTCAACAAATGAAGCGTGTCAGGACTGGTTCAAGCGGCTGCTGACAAAGATTGCACCACGACAGAAGATTGAAGACGTGTTTGCGTTTGCTTTTCATGCATGGTGCGTGGACCATAATTCACTTGTAGACCAGTGTATACCGGATCTTGGATGCTACCAGTTGTGTCCACAAGGTGAGTCTCAATGTAAACATCATACTTTTGTATCGTAAGTACAGTGTGTGTTGGTTGAAAATATGGCGAGAGACGTGTATGAAACATTGCACTGCAGTAAAACTCATTGTTAAGAGAGCGTGTGGCATGCGCTGCGTCTGACCAATTTATTTTGCAAATGCATTAAAATGAACACTTACCTATACTTAAATCTTGCTATTTCATTTTGTATATTTGTTGCTTTATTAAAAAATATCAGTTAACTGTTTCCTGGTACGTAAACTTTAATATATGAAACTTGGCTGTTTCTAGTGATTCATGCATAATACTGAAATGTTAAGTTTGCTGTTTAGATAAGAATGCATTGATTTAAATCTATTAATTGCACACTGTTAATGGACTACGATGACAAAGGTTAATGTAGTTTTGCATTTTAGCCTGTACCATTAAAGTATATTTCAGTGCAGTAACACAAAAGCTTGAAGAATATCGGGTTACTTTAGTATACTTAATGATGACATTAAGTTCAAGGAACGAGCTACATGTACCAGATAATAAAGTGATATTGAATCCAACGAATGTATAGGCTACCCCATACTGTGAAATGCATAAAAATGCGCAGTCAGGGTGCGTTCTTGAAACATTGCCACTTAAAAATTTGTGCAAATTGAGAAAAATGCACATCATATGATCATTATAATTTTAAACTTCCTTGATTTCTTGCCATTTGAAACTAGTTCAATGGAGTCATTTTGTTATTGTTTAAATTGTTCATTTACAGTAATGGACACGAAATTTCATTGTCTGCAGTAAAATTGCGGTTTCGTTGGCAAATGTCAGTCAGTTGGTAGATTTTATATCTGTAATTTAAACAATCAGCGGAAATGTTTTTTGTGAGAATCTTGGCTTAGTTGGCCCAGAAATTTTCCTGAAAAATTGTACCCCAAGAAGTATTACAGTATTTCAGACTGGAAACATATTTACTGTAAACCAACCTATTTTCGTGTGTAATTTATTTTCGCAATATTCACGGAGGCCTGTTTTCCGTGGACTTTAGAATACTTGGATAATTTATCCTTACTTTACATTTTCTCATTGTTTTCTAAAAAATGTGAATTTAAAAATTCGAGAATCAGTCTGACATCGGCAAATCACGAACATTACTTTGTGTGAAAATTAAGTGGTTCACAGTACCTCAAGGTTGTACAGATAAGGTTTATTAGGTTAAGTTTTGAACAATTAAGGCTTTGATAAAATCTATGATGTGTGATATGTAAATAGATTATTTTCATATGGATAGATACATGTTAGGATAGATAACTTATCTTGAATTTTGCAACAGTTCCGTTTTCGACACTGCAGGCAGTTTTAATTGGTTATCAATGTTTTGAATATGACCATGGGAATATGACTTGCATTACGATGAGATAACGTGTCTATTTATGTAATGTTTATTTATTTTACGCGACTGTTTACTGATCACATTACTTACATGTAAAGTGACTGGTCCATAATATTTTGCTTTAAATGTCACATTGACATTATCTGATAGATGTAAACATATGGTAAAGATGCATTTGTGCAGATTTCTGTTAAAGTGATATTATACTGTTCAAAGTGACCATCAAGAGTTTAAGACAGACGATCACTGATTTATATTCAGAGAATAATTAGCATTTCCATAATTGTAAACAAAACATACAAATTTGTGTAACAGTTTCATTCCTATTGAATATAGAGAAAGTCTGTTAAAATGTATCATATACTGAAAATCCAATTTTTCCATTACGTGTATTTTATATCAGTTAGAGGTATAACTCATATTACATAATTATTCAAACTATATACTGTGTTATAAGCTTCCTTCTCGACCATAAATAAATTCAGCCATATTGAACGGTAATATAGCTTGAATGTAAATTGAATAGTTCAGTAAATGAAAACAAAAGTGTTGCAGTGTGGCACGTGCTTGCTGAAGTTAAATGACAAACAAAAATGTGTCGCCAACCTCTGTCTCAAGGTTTGAGGTTGGGTATTTTTGTGGGGAATACAGACTTTAACTGGTTATGCAAACTGGAAATTCTAGTTATGTCAGCTAATGGCCTTGAACTAGTCTTGTGTAACAGAGTCATTGAAATTGGTTTTAAATATCAAGCCATATCAGACAGAGGTATTACATATCGGTACATAATCTATAAGAGTACTAGTTTTACAAAAGTTTGCATGTTTGTTTCTGAATGCACCAGCTCATTGCTTCCAGAAATTGAGGATTGAATGAAAAATACATGTAATCTGAAGTGCGTTATTTCCATATAATTTATATAGCTTTAATATAGCATTGAAATTTTTTTATCAACAGCTTGTATTGATTATAAGGATCGACATGACACCGATCATTTGTGGCTTAATTGTATGTTCAAGATATTTTTCTATATCCCCCCCGCCCTCACCCCTTCCCCATCCCCAGCACTTGGTGCCATCCTTTCAGAAAAATTCTTTGAAATTATGCACTTTTCCAAAATATTGTTTTATATCAGTATGTATTAAAATGGCAGTAATAAGGGCTGTAGTATCTCTAATTCATTCCTATAGAAATATGAAGTATTGCGGTTTCCCTTTTGATTGACCCAAACCGCGGTTAAAGAAGACATATCCACTTAAAATCATTTTACCTAACAGCCGTTACAACGACTGTGCTTAATAGTTATAAGTGTAAACGGACATGTTATAATAAATTGTTGAGTGTTTTCTGTATTACTGTCTCGAGTACGAATCAACTGGTTGCTATTGCTTTTGTGTCTTCTTTGTAAATTTGTTTATTGGAACTTTACAATCTTTCCGAAGTGACAAGGTTTGCAGTTTAAAGGAAGAGGTAACTGGGGTTGTCAACCGGTAACTGGGATTGGCAACCTGCCTCCTTGGTCAAGTTGTTAAGGTGGATGACTTGAAATCACTGTACCTCTCACCAGTCTTGGGTCATCATTTTGAGCCCCGCCACATGCCTGACTCTGTATATGAGATTTTGGCAGTTTCTTACTGAGAATTGATGTCTAATGTTACGATGGTTAGAGACACTACCTGTCTGTAAATGTCTGAAATACTGTTGAATGGGTGCTAAATCCCCCCAACTGTCTCCCACACTTCCGGAAGAATATACAATGTACGGTAAGCAATAGTGATGAATTTTGTGCAAATTTTTCACAGTACTTAAACAACTCTGACAAAATAAGTTCCGTTACATAAGTGACTGGATTTGATGGTTTTCAAGGCTACATCTGTTATAGTAGGATATTAAAATTCATTTTCAATGTTTCAATGACTCTGCATTAATCAAGACTTGTTCAAGGCCATCAGTATGAATTTCCACTTTGAACAACCAGTCAAACCGCTTGCTACAAAAAATACCAACCGCTTAAAGGGGCATTCCCTACAATTGGCAGATTATTTTCTGAACATGGTAACAATGAGCTAAATGTATGTAAAATAATAAGTAAGATTTTCAAGAGGAACATTATATCAACGTTTTTATAATAAATCCATATTCACTGAAACATTCTGACACAAGTGTTTATGAAGTATTACAAATAAGCACCACACAATTTGAAGGTTTTTGTATTTATTTACTGGACATACAATTGATTTACCTTTCTGAAATCTGCATCAATGTTTAATTTTCATTTCTGGAATCTGCATCAGATTTTTTGTATGAATTTTTAATTTACATTTCTGAAATCTGCATCAATGCATGGATATTTAATTTACATTTCTGAAATCTGCATCATTGCAAAGATATTAAATCTATCTTTCTGAAATTGCATCAATGTATGGATATTTAATTTACCTTTCTGAAATCTGCATGAATGTATGGATATTTAATTTAACTTTCTGGAATATGCATCAATGCATGGATATTTAATTTACCTTTCTGGAATATGCATCAATGCATGGATATTTAATTTACCTTGCTGAAATCTGCACCAATGCATCCTGTCAGATAATGTCAATGCTAACCATTCTAACAAAATATTATGACAGCACTTGCTTTAAGTCATGTATATCATAATTTCAGTAATCAGGCACAAAAATGAATAAACATTACATAGATCTACTTTTCATCTAATCTTAAAATGCAAGCCATTTTCCCCAGGTCATTTTCAAAATTGATAAAACCAGTCTGTCCTTGAAAGTAATATATGTATTTGCAGAGTGTCATAAATTTTTGAAGGCTAGCTTTACCTGAAAAACTAAATCTACACAATCTTCTTGCTAGCAGTCACGCCCCTTTCTACCCAAACTGTAAATAAAACAGTCAAAAAAAATTAATATGGATATTGATCAATGTTGAGAGGAAAACGCAACACAAATATTGCTGATTTGACGTAAATATAGAGATTTTCTACCCTTTTGCATTGAATTGCGGGGATTGGAGGTTGCAAAAATTCATAAAGAATGGAGATGTTCTTACCTAGTTAAACTGTAACTTAATAACCGCACCCTCAACCCATTCAGAAAATGTTACACCCATAGGGGCTTTTATTTAGACTTTTAAAAGATGTCAAGTGGCAAAAATAGTGTAACCAGTCCCCTAGAATACAGCAGGGACTTGTTCTGTAGTAATATTTGTATTGTAATAAGAATTTAATGGCATACCACCATGTCATTCATCAAGTTTGTCAGGGCAGGTTTTTACAACAGGTTATGTCACTAGTAAGACCTGTTTCTATGATGAATCGTATGCAAATACTGTAATTCAAGTCACAACACAACTGACAGATAGCAAGGTTACGATGTACCAGCTTTTAAAAACATTGTGTCACTGTTTCAACTTTTTAGTGTAGAAATAATTATGAAATGTGGTGAAAAAAAAATTACCTTAAAGACGATCGCTACAGTTTAATTCTTGGCTATATATCAAATATCTTTATATTTTGATGTTGTTTAATTAAATGTCACAAACAATTACTTTTGAATAAAAAAACATACAAAAGAATTATTTTGAGCAATAATATCACTTTAACATTTTTAAACATATAACTATAGCAAAAAAAATCAGTATATCAAGAAAACTAAGCACCCAAAAAGTCTGTGTTTAGCAAAGGTGGACTTTTAAACTTTCAGAAGGATACTTTTTTGTTACGTATTACTTGTAAGTGTTTCACTTTACACAATTTGTCCAGTTAAAGTTTCATTTAGCTATCTGTATTACGTCAGTGGCAATAAACACATGGCCTCCCCTCCAACACCACCCTCCCACCTGAGACAACAGCTTTTTTCTCAACAATTTTCTCTTTTGTTTAAGATTTTTATAAATTCAAATATCTTGCAATTATCAAAGGATTGACTTGAAACTCAAAATATAGTTTACCATCAACATCTCCCCCCGGGGGAAAAAACCCCATAACACTTTTTTTGACATTATGCCCCCTTTTCTTAGAATTTTTTGTTAAAGATTTTTATAAATTCAAATATCTTGAATACTATCAAAGGTATTGACTTGAAACTCAAAGTATGTGTCTGCAATCAACAGCTACACCTGTGGAAACAATCCCCATAACTCTGTTTTGATTTTTGACAGATTTATGCCCCTTTTTAACTTAGAATATTTGGTAAAAGATTTTATAAAGTCAAATGTTTTGAATACTATCAAAGGTATTGACTTGAAACTCAAAGTATGTGTCTACTTTCATCATCTACATCTGAGGAAACAATCCCCATAACTCTGTTTTGATTTTTGATAGATTTATGCCCCTTTTTAACTGATTTTTTTTATGGACTTAAAATGTCTGTTTACTGTCAACATCTTCACCAATGTTTTTTATTTTTGACATTTATGCCCCTTTTAACTTAGAATTTTGTCACAGTTTTTACCAGACTAACATGGAAATACTCAAAATGGCTTTCATTTGAAATATCATAGAATAATTATGCAGCATGCAGTGGTCATGCTTTTTTAATTCTATACATATCAATTTTGAAAAGTTACAAAGTTATTCATGATCAAATTTACAAGGTTATGTACATTGTATTTCTTTGAAATTATCCCCTCCTCCCTCTAGTTGGCTTACAGATCCCAGAGTAAGGCTTTGAATGTAATGTACATTTACAAAGGTCTTTGAACAAGTTTCATATCTTTGACCTTAATTCTTACAGACAATTACACAATACTCCTGTTCTTTTACAAAAAAAACATTTTACCAACAACCTTTCGAATAGTTCAGCGTGCTGTCATGTGACAGCTCTTGTTTATTTTATATTCTGACTAAGCAGGTATTACCCTAACAACAAACGCAATTTCATAAAATTCTCATTGCTTGAAAAAGATGATGAAACTGTAGCGATCGTCTTTAAGTTCTGTTTTACATAATGTTGATTTGAAGCATTTAAAGTGCAATTAAGTTTAAAGGGTCTTCTTTTATATCCTGTTTTGATTTTTATCAGGACAACGACCCCAAAGAAACCCCATGGATGCTGCTGAATATATCTAATTTTCAGTTAGGTCAATGACCTGCTATTTATACTGTTGAAGAATGTCTGACCTGTGTTGACCGTATTACCTCAGCGTAACCTCAGTGTTGGTGGTGTAACCTGGTATCACACTAACATACAGCAGCAATCAATAGTATTACCATACTGTCTTACGTATAAGTACTTTGCGCTGACATTTATACACTGATGTTGATCATGTGTATTTAGAAATACCCAGCGTGAAGGCGTGAAAACATTGAGGAGTCTTACTCTTGTTAAAGTGGTATTACCGTTCTAAGTGACAATCATTATTTCATATAGAACACTAATCAATGATTTATACCCCTAAATAATGAACATTGCCACAGCTATAACCCAAAAATATGGATCTGTTTGACAGTTTCATTCACATTGAATGTAGAGGAAGTCTGTGAAAATCGTTTTTGACTATCCTAGTCAAAAATAAAAAATCCACCCTTTCAGTTATGTATATCTCTGTTTGTATCTGTCAGTAAGAGAAATAAGTTGGTTAAACTCACTTCTTACATGATTGTAAAGCATCCACTGTTTCTTTCATCATCATTCTTGACCATAACTCAAGATCTATTATTGATGTTTTGGTTCTGGTAACCCTATACCCTCGTCTTTGGGCTATTTAAATAAAGATTTGATATGCACAGGTTAAATAGATCACTTTCCAGTACAGAAAAGGATGGTGTATAGTTTGTCTGGAATATTAAGTAACTTGTAAAATGAAAGCTACCAACCCTCTTTCCTTTCAGCATTTGAATACCAGAAATACAAGATTGTTTTTTCCTGGCCTTATATAAGTAATTTAGTAATATATCTTAAGGATTTACATGAATTATGACGTCATTAGTTTGAAACCTTCTTGGTAAGCACTTTGCCATGTCACAAAACACCAGTAATTGGCCTGGGTTGCCTTTGCTCCATAATCTAAGAGGACCTGGGTTCAATTCTCAGGCTGGCCTCTTGAGAAGATTGCTTGGCCCAGAAGCCTTAGACCACAATTGCAACAGACCGTCTAGCTGTGAGTAGATAGCAGTTATGAAAAGTACTAGTTCCTTCACTAATGGATGATTTATTCTCTCATGGACCATGTCTAGGGAGTGATTTAAGGCGAGTTGAGAGAACTTGTTTTAGTAATGAATTAGTGCACAATGAATGCTTATTTCCCAGCAGTGGATTTCAGAGTGATTTAATAAGCTAGAACATTCGCTAACATTGATTAGAACTTGTCTACTGGCATGATATGAACTGAACAATACTGGTTGGTTTGTCTTACTGAAGGTTATCTATGAAACCGTACCATCTGTTACACATAGAACTGTTTTGTCGTTAGCCATTGAAATATGGAGGTGTTTTTTTTGACTGCCAAACTCAAGTCCACGATCGTGCTTGCAGTGTAGTACAGTGGTTGGAAGGTTGACTTTGATGATAACTAAGGTGGTTGTCTAGGTAGAACTGCAGTGAAATGCACAAGAAGTAACATCAAACGAAATCCAGTTTTAGAGAAACATTTTGAAAGTGGTTATGTTTCTGTATATTTCAGGCAATGAGAAGGTTTTCAGCTTCACCAAGGAGGCAGAGAGGATGGAGTTTGATTTGAAGTCTGCGTGGAGATACACAGAGATCAATAAGAACTTCAGGTAAGGTACTCGCACGCTCCCGTACCAAGCAGTGCTACATTTCTTAGACAAACCTGTTAATATCAGTACTGTAAATCAAATAATTTTTGCATATGTCAGTGTTCATTTTTTTGCCGTCTGCTCAGCAGATGTAGTGAAAAATAAGCGGTATGCAAAAAAGTGGTTGGTTTACAGTACTTTAGTTTGGACTGAAAACTGCAATTGTTTACAGGAGTCTGCTATGAAAATTTAGTAAACTGAACCAACTTTTGTTGGAGGTGATGTATGTATGTGTTAATCATAACAAGTCAAAAGCTTAATTTTCTGAAATGTAAATTTTCTTGGTCAGCCTTTACAGAAACTTGGCGGGATGTAAATGTGGAGAATATAAATCTCCTATATCAAGACAAGGAGAGGTTTCACAGTTTAACTTTTACGCTGTTATTTCCAACGCATTTGCAGTGTAATTTGGCTATCCTGGTAGATTTCCATTATTCGCTGTTATGAATAATATATGGTGTTTGAAAATTGTTAGACAGACCATGTTTGAAGATAAAGCAAGGTTATTGGTAGGAATACTTGAATGTTTATTATACTAAGGCATTGTGTGTTTCCATAATATAGGATAGTTATATGTAGTCCTGCACATTCTGTAAAGACCTGTCTGGATAGTCAAGTGGTTACAGTCATGGACTTGAATCCCAATATCTCTTACTGGCTGAGGGTAATGGGTTTGTGCCCCCGCATCCAACCGGACTCTTTCTCTGGGAAAGTTGGCAGTTTCCTATGGAAGCTGGCAGTGTAGTACTGGACCATACCAGGAAAGATGCTTGCCTGTAAATAACTGATATACTGTCAAAATAGTTGTTGTACCCTAAAAAAGGAAAAAAGAAAACACGCAGACTTACGGTTTCTGTGAAAATGTCATGAAGCAGAAGTATTTAGTAATTAGAGAAGCAGACTTTCCTGAACTTGCATAAATGCCCTAGAAAATGTAGTTAATAGCCTTGAGTTTTGTCTCAGACTGTAATTAAAGAATAATCGGCTTATAATGGATGTAAAAATGAGCTTTGTCATAAAGATAATTGTTTTTTGACGGAATTCAATCTTTTATTTCAGTCTGTGTTCATCTTACCCGTCTGAACATATCGTACCGAAGGACATTTCCGATGAGAATCTGAAGAAGGTAGCCGGTTTCCGGGCCCTGCACAGATTTCCGTCTGTAGTTTGGAGGTAAATGTTTTGCCCTGTCAAACTGAATTGTACGCAAATTGGTTTTGCATGACAACTTGAAAAGTTCCCCAGACATCGTTTTTATGATCTTTGATTTTGTTGGTGAGGTGGCTAGCAGCACTAGCCTAACCCAAATAACCAGAAACTTCTGAAAGGCAAGTCTGATCGCTAAATTGATGAAAGTTGGCCAGAAAAAAATCAAAGCCTTGTTTAAAGTTATAAACTACATTTTGAGGCTTGACCGCAAAACTGTCGTAACTTACGTGAAATAAAGGAGGACGTACCACAGTTTTGCGATCAACCCACGATTTTAATATATTGCCTGTTACCACCAGTCTGGCTTTTGGAGTTGACTTGTAATAAGCAGCCTAGATGTCGAGAAGTTTTAATCAATTAAGTAATAAATAGTGATAACTTTCATTGATACTGATCAAATTTTAGTTGACACACAAAGTCTGCATAAATGTTTAAGATGAAATTTCCGCTGATCATATAGTTCTCTACAGAGGAAGGTCAATAGAGAGTTTATTATGAGATTTATTATCTTACGGTGCATGAGCTCCTTCAGATTGCTGTAATATTGAAGAATTGCTATCATGTAGGCTGTCATTACCCTCTTGTTGGTACATGATTATGCTAACATACTTATTAAAGTCCCAGGATCACATTTATAAGTAGCTCTCATTTGATCAAGAAAATATGTCTTACTGACAGAAATGACCTTTATTTGTACCAAAAACATTCCTAACTTTGCTTTTTAAATTGATAAGTACATATTAAAAACATAGCGTAGCATTTTTTTTTTTTAAATGATACTGCAAAAAATCTAGGCTTTTTGACGACTCTTTTACTTCAAGAAACGACTTGAATATGAAAGATAGGTTTATGTCAACATTGTTTTAGAGTGAATAGAACATGGTTCTATCATTATACTATCAATAAACTTATTTTTCTTCATCAGTAAATTCAAATTCAAAGTGATCCTGGGACTTTAAAAAAGACATCTTATAAGCAGTTATAAGGTAATTATTTGATGAAGTTGCAGTCACAACATTATGTGTTTTAGAATAAAGTTATTCCATTCAATTTGTGATGGTTAGTTTTTGAATATTTAATGTAAAAAAACGAAAATTTATAATAAGAGGTATTAAATTAAAACTGTATGTACTTGACTGGTTGTAGAAACTGTAGAAATGGGGCTGTATTGGTGCGATCGAGTCAACCAGAAATGGGGTTCTTTGGTTGGAGAAACACGGATGATGAAAACTTGTTGAATGCCATACCTGTAGCGTGTTCTCTCAACCCAGGATCAAAGAATCAACGTTCTGTGAGGGAAGACAGCAGCGGCTCTGATATAAGTTCAGATGGTTGGTCTTCTTTATTTGTTACTCATTTTTATCCCATAAAGGAATCTATTACATAAATGGGCCAAAGGCCAGATAGTTCATCAAATTTTGAAATAACACTTGACCTCTTAATGAAATAAGGGGAAACAAATAGTAATTCTCACTGTAAACCTTTTTAGTTGTTGAAAAGGGGAGCTTCCTCTCGCTGGCGTCGGCGTTGGCGTCCACCTTGGTTAAGTTTTTACCACCCCACTTTATTTCGAGTATTAGAGGTATGGCTTTGAAACTACCATACTTGTTTACCATCATAACCTCCATCTACAGACAAGAGTACATAACTCGTCAAGGTTTTGACAGAATTATGGCCCTTTTTTACTAAAAAGTGTATTGAGCTTGGTTAAGTTTTTCGTACCACCTCACTTTTTTTCAAAACCATTGGAGGTATTGCTTTGAAACTAACCATACTTGTTTACCATCACGACCTTCATCAACAGACAAGAGGACATAACTCGTCAAGGTTTTTGACAGAATTATGCCCTTTTTTTAGAAAATACATTGAATATGGGTAAAATCCACTTATTGCCTTAACCCTTTTGAGATTTGCTTGAAACTTTTAATGCTATTTCACATCATTATCCCCATCTGTACGCAAGAGAAGGTAACTCTGTCAGGGATTTGTTTTAAAAATTAAGGCCTTTTATCGACTTAGAATCTTGGTTAAGTTTTTCAGTTTCCACCCGGTCCCTTTTTGACAGAACTGTTTGAGATATTAATTTGAAAGTTGGAATACTTGTTTACCATCATGGTCCCAAAACATGGGCAGGAGATGGTAATTCTGTCAAGGATTTTATTTGAATTATTGCCCTTTTTGACTTAGAAACTCAGTTAAAATTTTCATTCTTGTCCACTTGTTACTTAACCATTTTGAGATATTACTTTGGAAGTTGGAGTTCTTTGTACCATCATGAGACCTATCTGTAAGCAAGAGAAGATAACTCTGTGAAAAGTTTCTTGATTTGTACTTAGAAATTCCTAGTTAAAGTCTTGTGTGCCCTTAACTGTCAAAGTTTTGTTTTATAGGCAAGCACTAAAAAAGTCGAGCGCGCTGTCCTACTGACAGCTCTTGTTTATGAGGTAGTCATAGAGAATGCTTATACTCTTGTTTGTGACAAATTTATCGGAAGCGAGCATTAAAATGTGACATTGTATTGTGTATCTATTTAAACTGTAGATTCTTCGACGATGGATTCGGAGGAAGGCTCGGAACCAAAGAAGATGTTGATAATAGATTGTAGATCTTATAGTGCTGCTTTTGCTAACAGGGCAAAGGGTGGAGGAATGGAATGTCCAGGTATGTACAGATTTATGGCATCTTATTTTGAGGCCATTTGTTAGAGTGGGTAGGGGGAGAGGGTATATGGGTCAAGATAGGACAAGTATGATTTCGAGTCCAAAGAAATCATTTGACACACTTGTGCTTAGGTTATAAAATTTATCTCTAAACTGACTCCAGGCTTGTCAAATTTAAATTGTACTACTTCCAGACTGTCAAAAGCATCGGATTCTAGATTTTACTGACATAAGTTAATCAGAAACAAGGAATTACTGATTGTGCTAAGTAGTTAGAAGCAGATTTGAGACTGTGGTAATTTCCAGACGGTCAGCCGCTGTGTTATACACTTTTATTTTAGCTTATTAGAAGCAACAGATTTTAGATTTTATGCAAATGGGTAATCTCACAGGAACATATGTTGAAAGTGGAATGACTTCAGAAAGTTGCTACATATACCATTGACATGTTTATAAAGTCTTTGAGCCTTACTACCAACCATGTCTATGTATGTGAGAAAGTTGGCAGTTTCTTACAGAGGATAGGGGTCTAGTACTGGTTCTTTCCAGGAATGATGGTAAGGTGAAATGTCCGTCTGTAAAATTACCGAAATACAGTCAAAAGGTCGTTAAGCTCGTATAACAACAACAACAACAAGTATTTAGCCATCACTTAGGGGTGGGCAAACAAATATTACGAATGCAAATCACACTGGGCAGATGCATATGATAGTTTGGATCTATACTGATTTTAAAGCACAAATTGAAAGAGGGTTTTCACATTGAATTGTGCAGATGTGGTTATTTTTTACACAGTAAATCTAATTCTGGTAATAATCCGAGACAAGCAGGAAGGCAAGTATTCTCGGAGATATCATATTAGAAATTTCCAGTTCCATTGAATTAAATGAAAATTTAAGTCTTGCTTATTGGTTTCCAGTGTCGGCATTTACAGATACATTTACAACGTGTTTTTGCATAGTTTCAACTTACAAGATTGGTATTGAATATTTAAACACCAGTGATTAAAAGCTGCATGCATTGCAAAATTACCCAACTTGCGTAAAATTAAAGCGTTTATCGCTTAACTATGCATATTGATTCATTTTTTATCAGTTCTGTAAAAGATTAGTCTGATAGGTTGACTATATCGGTTAGTATGAACATGTCACTGTCTGCGGGCTTTGTTTACATTTGCTCAAATTGTGAACATACTAACGTCATTGACATTTCCATAAATACACCACCTTGAACTTTTCTTCAAGGCAGAATATTATACTAGTATGTCTATTTTTAGAGTACTACCAGAGTTGCGAGGTACAGTTTATGAACTTGGCCAATATCCATGCAGTCAGGAAGAGTTTTCAAACACTGAGAAGTCATTGTAGCACCGGGGTAGACCAGGCAAGGTATGTAGTCTGTGAAATTACACTATTGATATGTTGGTTGGCATTCAGAATTCTGTAGTTGAGCTTCGGGTGCCAGAAAAAGCTGCATTGTCTGCAGTTGTGTTATTTACTTTACGCATAGTTATTTCTTTTGTGAGCCAGACTTTTGAGAAGGAACATCGAGAAAGCATGTAAGACCCAGTGGAGTGTTTAGCGGAAATGAAAATAGTGCATGCTTTCCTTGAAAAGGGCATGGTTCACGAAGAGGTGAAAATGGCACAACTATAAATTCTATTGAAATTTACTTTTATTGAAAGATAAACAAACAAGCATGTATAATATCAAATTTTTAATGTTATCAATTTTTTGCTGTTGCCATGGCAACACGTCTTATTTTTTCAGGGAAATAGAAAAATCAGCTGTTACATAAATATTTCTTTCATGTTTGACATAATTTCATGCAACTTAATATTTCTTAGTAAATGCTTGATTTAGAAAGCGACAATATTTTGGTTGCCATGGTAAAGGAGTAAAGAATGTGAAAAATAGACATTGGTCAATTTCAATGAGTTGAAGCATTTTAGGTTAGTTTATAGAAAAGAGATATATGCCAACCTGTATCACAAATCATCTTATTAAGATTGCATATTCAGTTTCTGTCGCCATGGCAACAATGGACTCATACTATCTGCTATTATGGGTCATATGTGGAAGATTTGGATAAATTATTTAGTTAATTTTCAACGCTTTTATTTGATTTTAAAAAGTAATTAAATTAATAAATATATCTCTTCAGATAATATTAATATTTCTGGAGAGAACGATATTAAATTTGAGATCTGTTTCCATGGCAACACATTAAAATCAAACATGTAACTATGACCCTTGCTATGGTATTTGAAGCTTTCTTCTCTTAAAAACCATCTTAATCAGAATAAAATATTCTGAACGAAATGCATTTTTTAAAAAGTGCGTTCATTTCGAGAATTTGGATGTCTTGTATTAGATTTGTGAGGTTTGTGAATGTGAAATATACAGCATTAATACGAATCTTGCAAGAAACATATTGCAAAAAAGAACATCAATACCAAGAGGTCATAAAAAGCAGGAACATTAAAAATGTGAAATAAAAGTGCATTGTATATTAACCTGGCATTTATAGTTTTGATAGATAGATAGATACCTTTTTTCTGCAATTCTGAAGTGTTTACTGTGTTTACGACACCTTCAAGGAAGAACAATTACAAAAACAGAAGTAACAAACAATTGTAATCAAAATAGAACATGAAATATTATCCACATCCTCGTGACAAATCTTTGCACTTTCAGATCTGATTCTCAATCCTTGAATCTACAGTTACTATACCTCTTAATCTAATTGTTCGTCATTCAACAAATAACTGAAAACATTGTTATAATGTTAATCAAGCAACGGTACGAACATTGATAACAATCACTAATAGACAGGCATTAATTAAAGTTTGTTTTAACAATATTTGATTCAAAATAAGATGTCACAGCTCGCTCAGTCGATTTCAAGACGGTGTTATAGAAAAATAAAACAAGCGCCCGGCGACAGGGAGCTAGTTACGTCAACTCCAGTTACATATTTTGTAAATGTTACCAGTATGGTTACATAAATATACAATGGTTTTATGCATACATGTACATTAAATATCATGGTCATCACATTATGCTTTAACATGTAACATAATGATTTGAACTCCGATATTGCCATTTCAAAGGCAGGTTTCGATGGTTCGAATTACTTACTCAAATCGTCGGACCCTTCGAGTTCGAGCGAATGAAGTTTGTCTGTATATCATTCTTAAATACAATTTGCATTATGAACATTATAACTACAGTATGAACATTGTGACTATAGTATAGTCCACCTATCTACTTGTCGGTTTCATTCACTCTCGGAATCTGAGCTGTCTATTGTCGGCTGGACTTCACCAGCGTCATCAATATACTCACACCAATCACGGACACCGATACCATTTACAAAGCGTTGCTTTGCGTAACCCAAGTACCAAATTATAGCGGCACAGTGGGCACACATACTGACAACTCTTGCCCCAGACCGACATTTACAATACCAGCCAATCACATCCTCTGAGTTGAACTTTACCCAGAGAGTGTACTGCTTAGCGCTCACATGTCGACTTTGAAGTCGTAACCAGAACAAGTCCATTGTATTCCTTGTGTATGCGGATATCTGTTCCATTCTGCAAATGTTCTTGAATATATCCGGGACTCATTTTCAGCTGATACACTCCACACGTTAGGTTTCGCAGTTTATCTTCGTTCAGTCGCGGAAAATCTTCTAACTCAGTAGCGTGTACTGGCACCCAGTCAGCGCGGCTTTTTTAGATTTCTGTCCTCGATCTCTGCCTGCAACAGATTTGTATTGGCTGCAAGCTGCAACATTTCTTGTGCTTACGCTCATCATCTTCAGTGGAAGATGACAGAGGCGGAAGATACTTATTGCATGCAGCACATATAATTTTCAACATATCACCAATAAATGGTACTTGACTGTTTGGCAGCACATGATCAAAATACTTCCAGCGTTTAATTCTGGCATTGGCTGACTCTACTACCCATCTGATCTGGAAAACAATATTTCTGTTTTTACATTTTTAATTTTGAAACGGTCATGTTGATGCAAACATGTAATCTAAAATCAATTAGTGGCAGGGAATGTTTCAGAACAAACATAATTTATTATTAACAAAAAGAAACGTGTAAGTCATTTTATTAAATTAATTAGTTATGAATGTTACAATATCTCAGTGACTGTTGTTTTGACCAGTACTCGAAAGATACGAACCCTATACTTCTGGATTAGGAGTCAGATGCTATAACACTAAACAACTACACCATGGCGCCAGTAACAGTAGCATTGGAGATAGGAGAAGTTTAAGTTTTAGTAGTAATGTTCAGTATGAACGTTTATAATTGCTATTATACATTTTTTCCTACCTTTGTAACTAGTCTGCTGGTGTTGGCTACTTCTGTACCAAACTGTGCCTGGCCTTTTGGTAAAAATGAAGGCATCTCGGAATGTATTCCCATGTCCTGAGGATAACAGAAATTATGATTTAAAGTATTATACTTTAGTATATTAGTATGCTATAAATCAACACAATTTGTATCCACTGATGTTCTGTTATTGACCTTTGACTGTTATGATTTTTCCGACTGCGCATTAGAACAGAAAGCCGTTATTTGTTAACTGATGAACAACGCTTGAACTGATGAAATATCAGATGTTGCGTGTTACTTTGGGTAATTATTTGGACCGGCTTTGTAACAAACTAACTTGCAGTATCATTTTACCTATCCCTTTTTTACGTATCCGAAACACTACTGTATGCAGTATACATTTAGTAGCATGACATATTGACTTCGTAGCATATTTGATCCGAAATGGTACGTACTTAATAGAAATTAATAATGCTATTATTCCAGCTAATCACAATTAAAAGTATCATACCTCTAAAAAGTTGTAAGGAATCTCTGAATCCCGGTCTACCACAAATATGTCGTCTGGGCCAATGTATGACTTGATGTCTTCAATATTTCTGTTCAGTATGTGGTTAAGGATTTTCGCGTCGTTATTTTTTCTCCGAAAATAAGGGCCTACGATTGTCAAATAATATCCTGTTGTTGTCACAATTACCATCGGTTTAACCAGCGGCCTGCCTTTATGTAAGCTGTAGGAACGGCGTTGAAAGCGATGGCTCTGACTTTTTTGTATGTAGATATATGTACCATCAAGTACAAGAATGCGCTTTGAAGAATCGCTGGATCCATCTGTAAATAATGTTGTAGCCAGCTGACGAGTGTGGTTTTGTATTAATTCTTGCCTGGAAATATGTTGTAAACCAAGGTGTGCGGCACAAACTCCCTCATTAAAGTCTGTCTGACTGAAGTGATCGCTCTACGTATGCTTGACTTTGTAATGCCAAATAATACCGAAAGCAGTTTATTTGACAGCCCAGATCGTAATTTAAAGAAAAATATTCCGACAGTTGTTTGCACATCTCTGGTAGGTGTATTTTGTATGTGACCTTCGACACAAGAACAAATATCGTTAAATGCTGCGCGGCTAATCCCTGTCAGATCTAAATATTCATTATTGTTTAGTGAAGAAAAGTCAAGACGTTTTGTACTCCTTTGGCACACAGCTCGGAGTTTTGCCAAGAGTTCGAGAACTGTGGCGCGATTGGCGTTGCGGACTCTGCCGTGTTCACAGATTTCAGTGTACCAAGTTTGAATACATGTTCATCCATGTGAACTGGACAACATCTTGTCCCGCTCTTAATAATAACATTGTGTTCTACAAAAAGCTTAAAATCTGGCCTCAGGCGGAACAACAATTAATTTCGGCCCTGGTCTTTTACAAATAAAGCACCTAGAGTGTGATTTTGGCGTAGCTGGAATGTTCAGCATTACAGGCGGCGGGCTTGCAAGAGCATACTTCTTAGTAACTGGAGGAATATAGTCTTCATCACTGTCGAAATCAACATGCGTTTTTGCGATTTTGAACTTTTTGGCTGGCGTTAATTTGTAGAAGTGCTTAAAACGACATTTGTTGCAAATGACATCAGTTTCTGTCGCTAAGATCTGAAATTGTTGTAATATTTCTTGCTTTAGATGTGCATTTATTTTTCGCTATTTTTGGTTTAGTTCTCGTCTTGCAAGTGATGCAATTGAAAGGCAGCCCTGATCCCAGGCATCTGAAATGTAACGAAATAAAAACATGATAGACTTTACTTTTTATCTACATGTGTTTTGAAATATAAACATCGCAAAAAAAAAGTAATTGGTCTATTAAAGTTATTCTATAAAAAGTGACTACACTTTTTTGTTTATAGCAGTGCAGTCCCTTGAATAAATTGAAAAAAAACAAACAAAGTAATTGGGGTATTTAGTGTTTATAAGATACTATTTCAATGTTCAACTTAATTTGATAAGCTGCATTAAGACAAAATATTCTTCTTGAAAAAAAAAAAGTTGGTGGGATTCGAACTCACATCGTTTAGACCGCCGTCTCAACCACTCGGCCACGGCAGCTTTCTACATGAAGCAAGGTTTAAATAAGTACTTAAACGCTAGTCTATTAAAAAAAAATGGAAAGCGTCTGCTTTGATTAATTTTCTTTCTATTTGTATTATTTACGATCATTTCAGACAAATTAAAATGTTTCTAAACAAAAAATACATATTTAACAAATGAATGGGTTAACTACAAAGTATGCGTAGATTTCTTTTTCTATCCGTATCATAACAACAGTCGTAGAGCATCCAGATCACATCAAGATTATCTTGCAAATACTTTTTAATATTTATATATGCAAAGATATAGTAAAATTCCTACCTTGAGAGGATTAAATCATGTAGATTTTCTATTTTCTATCATTGTTTACATCTTTGACAGTTGCTACAGACGCTGTTTATTGACCCCAAAGAAACAAAGAGCGGAAAGAAAAATACGTGTTCCATATACGCGTATATAGGGGCCTGCATGTTTATTTTTTTAATGTTTCTGTCTATCATTTACAGTACTCAGATAAGCACCCATTGTAGCATTTCATACATGATATCGACATTTCAACACTGAATTTACGAAGATCGTCCTTTTGATAGCAGGTTCCAGTATTCAGGCAGAATTGCAATAAAATCAGTTTTTAAATTTTGGATATGGCGGCATTGCACACCATCGATGATTTTAAATATTTTATAGCTTGTATAGAGATAAAGAATTGGTTAAAATATTAAGAATGGTAAGAAATGCGGCCACATTGAAAAAGGGTAAAAATGGGCCAAAATTCAGAGAAAACTGACATTTTTGCAAATAATGGGTCATGTTTGGTGTAAAATATTAACATAAAAACACGTAGTTTTGAAAAGTTATTTATTTATTATGAAAATACGATGATCACTTGTATTGAACAGAACATTCCTTATTTTGCAATAAGCATTTTAAAATATGACTAAACTCGGTGCCAATTCCACCTCTTCGTGAACCAGGCTCTTTATGCCAATGTTGTGATGGTTCCTACTTTAAGAGTCATAAAGCTCATTAAAGGCTAGAAGAATTGATTTGCCCAGAAAATGCTAGTTTATCATATAAGAATTCAAAGTGTGTATAATTTCTGCCAGTCATTTAAACTGTTGACTTGAACTAATAACTTAAACTGTTGACTTGAACTGCTGTCGTAGTTCAGTCCTTATAGGAATGGCCCTTCTTAGTTTAAGATTTCCGACAGTGTGTAATATAATATGACAGAAGCTTCAGTGTCCTATATGTATACTTCTATAATAAACATGTCAAAGTGATAGTTATCTGCCAGTTAGCCTTAGTTAGTTGCTTCAAATCTAGCTGGCCGCAGCCCACTGAAATAACTTTGTTTCAAAAGCAGCATGAAATCATTCTTGCAATCCATCGCTGTCGACAAGGCCTCAATCACTTTCATGTGTCGGTACACAAGGGTTAGAATTCTGGAATAATGCGCTTAGTAAGAGGATTGTTGTTACTTGATTGAGGGGAAAAGCAGATAAACATGATAACAAACATTACAATGTGAAATCTCTTTATTGAGTGGATTTGAAAATGGGGGGTGGGGGGATTTGAAACTTACTAGTTGATGAGCTTTGCAAAAAAGGCAGACATTGGATTTTCTTATGTATACTTATTGAGATATCTATATTTCAGTTGGTTATCTGGACTTGAGAACACAAAATGGCTGCACAACTTAGCGAGTCTGTTGAAGGTGGCGAGCCTGGTGGTCAGTGTGAATGAGAAGGAAGGGAGACCAGTCCTGGTGCATTGTTCAGATGGCTGGGATAGGACTCCACAGATTATCTCCCTTTCAGAGCTGATGCTAGATCCTTATTACAGGACAGTAGAGGTAAGGCTATAATGACACATCGATAAGGCTATAAAATGATAGATAAGGGTTACTGAGATGTTAATACTTTATAATGACCCACTTCTGGTCCCTTGAGGAAACCATTGAATTTACACACTGCTAACTCTTTACTTTGATGTTAGTGAATACCGTATCCTTTATAATAAGTTTAAAGTTTCAAGTTTATTGGCATATCGGCATTTTACAAATGCCTTTGGCCATTTACAGTTCAAATATGATGGCCAAGACAGATAATGAACTACTGGAAATTGGGTAATATTTGCGATGGTTTAATTTTTGTTATGTTTTTTTTAATTTCCCACTTTGCTAATTTAAAATTCTCGTGAAAGATTCATTTCACATAGTAGAGAATTCTCATTTTGTGAATTTATTAGATTAGCAATAAGTCTGTCTGCTGCTATAACGAAGTTTTCCTCAATTACAAAAAATTTACGTTTTTTTTTACATTACGTTGACATAATGATGCTTGTAAAATCAGTTACTGACACCTTTTGTCTTAATGTATCATCAATGTAGTAACTTTGAAAATTAGATAACAAAGTTCTTTATAACTTTATGTTAGGGATTCCAAGTGTTGGTAGAGAGAGAATGGCTTCACTTTGGCCACAAGTTTGCTGACCGCTGTGGTAACGGTCTTCAGTCCGAGGACCCTAATGAACGATGTCCTGTGTTCCTGCAGTGGCTCGAGTGTGTATATCAACTTCTTGTGCAATTTCCTTGCCAGTTTGAGTTTACAGAAGCCTTTCTTGTAAGTATTTCACGTGTTATCTCTAATGGCAGACATTTATACATTCAAAAGGAATAGCACCATTACTTTATAAAGACCACACTAGAAAAGGATTCTTTGGGACAAAATGAAGTTAAGAAGAATACGAAAAAGTGAATGATGTCTTAATTTGTTTTTTTCAGTGATATTATTTACATGCAAAGAGTAGCTGCCTCAAAGTACCTTGTATAGGGCAATAAACATGTACAGAAAGAATCATATTTTAATAGTGCACAAAATGGCAACCACGACTTATGGTAGAAGTGATTTTAATGTTGATATCTTCAACGTTTCTGTCCAATGTTAAAGAAAAATGTGAAATATTAGTATTGCTGCAGAAAGTGGTATCTATAGACTGAATATTAAAGTAAGTAATGGTTTACATGTAAAAAGAAAGTTAATTCTTAGTTTGATTTGTTAAATATTAGCAAATGTTTTGACTACTTCCAGGTAAAATTGGTGCAACATACATATTCCTGCTTATTTGGAACATTCCTCTGTAACACAGTCCAGGAACGAATCGAGAGAAAACTGGAACAGTCTACTGCCTCCATATGGAACTTACTCAATGATAAAAACTTCCATAATCAGCTATACGCTCCTTCATCAGAATACGTGGTAGGTATATATCTGTTAATGACAGGATTGTATCTAGGGACTAAAAGAAGTTTTGTGTTGTCTGGTGAACAATGTATTTATAGGATATTTAGTGTCAAGTTGTCAATTTTGTCTGTCGGCAGAGCTTTTATATGAATTCAATGTTGGCCTGACCTTGCATTTCGTCTTATCAGCTTTTGGTGCTGTGATTTGTGGTGGGCTTGTCAATAATTTTAGTCTAGTAAATGTGGTGGGCTTGTCAATAATTTTGTCAGTAGGTTATGGTGGGCTTGTCAATAGTTTTAGTCTAGTAAGTTATGTCTGGAATTCAGACATGTACTGCAATTGTAACATTATTTGTTTCCTAGGAAATAAAGACAGGATTTTGTACCTTTCCCAAATAGAGAACAATTTAACCTGCGTGTTAAGTGAAACTTTTTACTTGTAGTAAACTAGACACAGTGCTTGGGTGTTAGTCATGATGGTAAAGGACATTAATTAAAAAGTGAATGAAATCCTATCCCTGCTGGAACCTCGATGCAATTTTCCCATGATTTACTCATTTCACCTTTCATTTTTGAAATGGAAGGGTCCAAAATTAAGAGGGATAAAACAAGTGTGTTTTAAATTTTCATTTTGCACCCCTATGAAGCCCCTAAATTGAAAAAGGGCTTAAAGGGAGACTGAATGAGGTTCTGCCTTGCCTATTTAGTTATGCAAATTCTTTTGTAAAAGTGATTATGTTTTTGTATTCCATTTTTCAGGTGTTATATCCGGCAACACATGTGCAGAGTTTGAGATTATGGACCTCTGTATATTTGTCCAATAATTCATCATTTGCTGGGCCAGAGGAGACAAACAATCAGAATGGGCCAATCACTGACGGCACTGAGACTGGGGGATTGCAAAAGACGCGATCGTGTGAAAACTTGCTTATGAATAGTGACCTTAATTCTAGTCTTAGTCGGAGAAAGAGTGATCCTAACATCGCGATGGAACATTGCGAACAGCAGACTCAGAAACTTTTAAAAGATGCCATGTCTGGCGATACAAGCTGCTCGAGTGAGTCGGTGAAAAGTTCGGAAAATGATCGTTCACTTAGTGAAAATGGAGATATCACTATGAAAAATTTAGATAGCCCAGTTTATAATGGTGAATCAGTAATGAATGGTAATGCTTTAATTGAGGAGGCGGAGGAAGTGAAAGAGCTTGAAAGTGTAGAAAATGGTGATAAGTCTGAAATCGGAGATGAAGATGTTGTCAATGAAAGTGAACAGCAGAGTGAAAAGTCAGAGAAATTGGAAAGCGATATAACAGAGAATGGCGTAATAGAGAATGGCGTAATTGCAAATGGTCATGATGGTGTTATTACAAATGGTGATGTAGAGAATTTGAATGGTTTTAGTAGTGATAGAAGTGGAGAAAATGTGTCGGTTAATGGTGATGACACTGAAGAAATTAATAAACTTGAAAATCAGACTGAAGACATATATAAAGACTGTAGAAATGGCAATGACGTTCATCTAATGAATGGTCACTCTGTAAATCCACTCGATAGAAATCGTAGTCCTGATAGTTCAACTGAGGAAAATAGTGAAAATTCCATAGAGACAATATCGGAAAGCGAGGAGTGTACAGACAATCTAGAAAATGGTGCAAATAATTCCATGCGTAATGGACATTCTTTAGAACCGGATGAAAAATATAGTATGCCATTGCGTAACAGCATTAACAGACTCTCCACAGACACATTAAGTAGTCAAACTGTATCTACAAAATTAAGACAGAAAGCAAATATTAGTGATAAATACGCCCCTTCCATGGAAAGTTCTACGGACACGGTTACGGAGGAAGTACAAAATTGTGATAGTAGTCACACGATCGTGTCGTCTCCGAGCTCTAGCAGTCGAAAGGTTTATAAAGTAGCGTCCTTGCAGTCATTATGTGATAAAGTAACTAAAGATACAATAGAAAATACTATCAGTATTAGTACAAGCACGAGTGATTTGTCCGATTCTCGTGTTCTAGAGAATGGTGTTTTGCTCAATAATGGCGAACTTTTACCCACTAGTCTTAATCTGCGATGTGTCTTGTCACAGACGAGTCTGTGTAAGAATTCCAACGGAATGTGTAAAGGTGTGAATATTGATACGAGTATGACTCCGCCCCTTTACACGACGCCTATCAGTCCCCAGTCACGCAACTCAACATGTCCTCCAACGCCAGGCACTGGAGATGGCAGGGTAGGTTATTTAAAGCTTTTTAGGTTGTTTTTTTTTTTCAGTTGGTTAAGAATTACCAAGTCTTTGTAACTGATTATGTGGCAAGACTTTTATAAATAATGGTTTGCTTAGAAATTAGACATTCGGGAAAACTATTGTTTGATTTTGAAAAAAATAGCTCCATTAATATGAACAAAAACGATAAAGTTTTCAGATCAAAATCGTAGAAAGTTAAAGGACGTATTTCAATATTATATAAAAAAAGATTTCTTTATTTAGTCTTTAGAATCTACTGTACCAAGACACGGATTAAGTCGCCACCTAGATATTGATGGACTGACCAAGTTTAATGACCCGATACAGAAGGAAGTGAGCAGTATGAAGCTGAAGTACGAAAACGAGATTGCGAGGCTGAACGATCATGTGACATATCTAAATAGATTGCTATCCCAGCATGCATCAGCATGCAATGGTGACGTTTGCAATTTAGAATTTAAACACGGAAATGTAAGCATGTTTTAAACACTTGTTGACTTTTACTGTCCGATAGTCTTAAAAAAAGATGACCTCATTTGACTTTTGATTGTTGTACATCTTAATGCTGAAAAGTGATGATACAGAGGTAAACGTAAGTAAAACTTACAGTAATGTGATGATTTTCTGCTGAAAACTGATTAAAAAATAAAACGACGGCAATGTAGGTAAGTAAGACTGCAGAAGATGTTTAACAGTAGTAAATTAGTAGTTACAAACAAGGTAAAAAGGTAACACATAAAATTAATCATGTAAAGGGAAGTAATATGAAAATTCTGGAAAAAAAGTATAGCAGAACTTGTCACTGAATAATTTGAAAATTTGAAAAAAATAACCTGTCAGTAGCTAAAGAAATTGTGCAGATTTCATTTGAAAGTATGTTAAAGAAATATTGGCACACATCATGCTTTTGTGGCTGATGATTTTAAAAATCACACATGATATATTTTTCTTATTTCCTTACTTTACGTATTTCTAGGAATCGCCTGGAAGTTGTGACCTACAGTCCATTCAGAGCAATTACAGCAATGCTGCATCTGACGCCAGCTGGGACCAGATGGACGATCCCGAGGTCAACGTGACACGCTGGGTACCAGACCATGTGGTCACTCAGTGTGCCGGCTGTGAAATGGAATTCACCCTGCTTAAACGAAAACATCATTGCAGGTAGTTCATCCAACTTGATGCTGGTTATATTTTTCCAACGAAACATTTCATCCGACCTAATTTGTTTTTCATTTCCATCATAAAATGTACTTCTGATTATGTTGATTTAAAAGTTCCGTATTTGATAAGCTAGCTGAGTATCTTTTTGAAAGTGTTGTACAGAATACAGGCTAATATGTATTGATGACACAGAGGTATCCATATTTTTGCGCAAACTCCACTTTTAAATCTTTTCTTTTAATCTTTAGCATATCTAGTGTTTGAATATGACCTGATCTGATAATATTAGGCTCTCCCTGCTCGAATTGTTGAGTAAGCTATGTTTTGAAGACACTATATGTTATGTTGATGTGTGATTTATAGACAAATTTATGAGAATACATTTCATGTAAACTGGATTTTCATGAATGAAAATCAGTTACACACAATCAAACATATAAATTGCAGACACACCTAACAGGATACATGGACTTGTATACCCTGGTCATATAAGTTATCTGGATTAATTAGTTTAGTTTAGTCACATTTTGAATGAATCTATTTGGGGGGAATTTTTTTTTTTTTTTAGCGATGTTTCACAGTTTTGATAAAGACTATTTGCTTTGTTACACATATCACAGGAGAGCTTACAGAACCTGGTATAAACTACTTTGCCACAGCTATTGCCAGTGAAAACACTGTAAACTAATACAGTTATATATATATTTCAGGAACTGCGGCAAGATATTCTGCCACAACTGTTGCAAAGAAACGATTCCTCTTCCACACCAGATGATCAATACAAACGAACGCGTGTGCCAGATGTGTTATAGTAAACTCACGATGATCCTTACGAGGTCAGTCATAGAGATGGACACTGGCATAGGAGAGCTCAGCTCCCTGGCCGCAGCAGCTTCCAACTAAGTGTCGACGCTTTTTTTGTTTTCTCTGCAACATTGTCGTCACTTTCTATCTTTTGCAAGTGTTTTTTTTTGTACCGCATGAGGAAGCCTATTTTAGGGTAATCAAGATATTTTTTTCTGTTTTGCGTCAGCTTTTTTGGCAAAATTTTTAAAATGTCCATGTTTCTGAGAAACGAGTATTATTTTGAAAATTGTTTGCATCTTGAACAGAAAAAATTGCCAAATGTGTCTTTGACACAGTTGGCAATATCGGCGTGGGAAAGAGGAAATCCTGCTTTAAGGCATATTAATGAATTTTTTTTTAACAAAAACAATACACTTATCACTTGCAAAATTTATGAAAGAAAATTGTGCAATGTTGCTCGAGTAGATGAAGTGCTTCATACATTCAAATACACTGTGAATAGAAAGTCAGTAGTAAATCTGTTGTGTTAGCATAATTTAACGTACGCATGATGTTCTTGTGTCAGATCTGTGTAGAAGTAACTGGACACATTATGAACATCCAAGATTTTTTCTCTTCATAGGAACCTGAAGTTCTAAGTATTTCGAAACATAAAAGTATGTAATGATTTTTTGCCAAACAAGGGAATATGACATTGTTGAGTAAAATGTAAGTTGGTGATAAGTTTCATTAGACAATCCCTGCTTCTGTGTGTGTGTAAAAGCCCAATGCTTATATTCCCGTTGCCGAAAAAATTTCCATCTGCAATGAAATAAAAACTCTTTAGATATGGTAGCTGGCACAAATTATTCCGCCTCAGTAAACATCGTTTTTGTAATTCTGAATTTTGTCGTTCGTAGCCATTTTGAAAGAATAGTAAAACAAAAACCTGCATGAGTTCCAAGAGGACTTGCTCAGTCAAATAAGTTTGTCGAAGTATTGAGATATCAGATTCATGTTTTGTTACCATGGTAACCATTCTGTATTGTAAATCTAAATTTAAAACAGACATGTTCTGGTGTTAGAAATAAATTGAAGTCCATGTAGAACAAGTCGTTTTCTAGAAATTTGTTAAAAGAAATTACTGTTAAGTTGGTTAAATTTTTATTTTCAGTCGTTTATTTTCTGTTTTCTAATGGTATAAATTAACGTCGAGTTTAAAATTATAATTAATAATGAATCTTGTATGAAGTGGAAACAGAAGACAGTTTTGTGGAAGTATATTGAAGAATAAGACTGGAATGAGAGACACAATTTTGTTTAGAAGATTCTGGTATAATCCTTTCATATATATATTTTTACAAGTGCAGTCAATTAAGTCGGTAAAAAAAGTAACGAGTCTTGTTTAACTGAGTGCCTAAACAGCTTTATCAAGAGTTAAAAGGGGTTATCTGTTGTAATGTCATTAATTCTTGCTGTGATATTTGACGCTGATGTAAGAAAATGCAGAAATATGAATAAATGCACTTTCATATGTATTTACCGGTAAGTAATTTTTGTTTAAAGAATGTTAATGTGGCAGTTTTTTTCAAAATTTGAACAGCATATTAAAATGGCAGTTTTCTTAATTGAAGCACCACATTAATGTGGCAGTTTCCTTATAAACTAGAACAGCACATTAATGTGGCAGTTTTCTTGATTGGAACAGCTCTTAGTAAAAAAGAAGCAGTTAGATGGAAAAGTAACTCTAGTACATGAATATTAATGTCATTGATCCAGCATGAATTTTAATGACATCATGAATATTAATGACATCATGTTAACTTATGTTTGATCTCTATGTTTTTTTTCTCAAAATTGATTTATTGTAATTGTAAAAGGTCTACAAAACAATTTGTTGATTTGTTTAATTTTGTTTAATATTTGTTCAGCCAATTTATAAACTAGAATAATTATACATAATTGTTTTATTTTAAGCCTGTGATTTTTTTCTCTCAGTTAATACTTATATAAAACACTTTTATTTAGTTAACTTGTTTACTTGAATATTCAACTTTTTGTAGCTCTCATCTCTTTTTTTCCAGTTTAATCGGAATTTGTAGAAAACTTGGTTATAATTACATCATAATTAAAATTTTAATGATAATTTCTTTAAAAGTTAATTTATTTCTTCCATTAATAACGCAAACATTTTTGAAGTCATTTGCATCATGTTTGTTAGTAGATACAGGTGAAATTGACGAGTAAATGTCATTTTTGGGAACCAAAATGTCATCGGAAATCATTTATCATCTAGTGAAAGCTTCTCTGTTATCATATAGGTATGGAATCTGTCTGCCATCTGTTCTTAGTGGTGATTGTGCTTCTCTATGGTTAAATAGTGAAATACATGAAAAATTACACAAATAAAATCATATTGAGCTAGCTTGTGTTGTGTCATTTCTTTGAACAAATTTATTTAAGTCCTTAAGATTTCCTTACTGGATTGATCTAACAGTGAATATAATTTGAGATAGAAGGGATAATTTCTTTAAGAAACAAGAGGGTCATGATGGTCCTGGAAGGCTTACCTGAGTTCGTGGCACTTGACCTTTGGCCCTGTGACATCAGTCAGTAGGAGTAATCTACTGGTCAAGACCAACCTCACTTTCTTGTTTGAAGATCATAGGCCCAATGGTTCTGTAGTTATTGAACATAATAGATCTGACCTTTGACGAAGTGACCGTAATATCAATAGAGGTCGCCTATTGGTTGAGATCAACCTCTCCATCTTACGACCAATGGTTCTCGAGTTATTGAACATAATGGGTTTAACCTTGTAATCCCATAGGCGTAGTTGATTTTGACCCACCAGGCATAATGTGAACAAACTTCACATAGGACCACTGGAGATAGCTATTTGCTTTGAGCCACGCAGTTTCAGACAAGATTTTTAAAGCCTTTCCTTTAACTCTATATACAGACAATAGACCCTCGAGGCATGGTCAATTTTGACCCCAAGGGCATGATTTGAACATACTTGGTAGAGGTCTAAACGACAATGATGCATACCAAATATGTAAGCTCTAGGCCTTGATTCTAGAAAATTTTCCTATATAAATCTGTGTAAAATAAGTGACTCCCTCCCTTTATTT